>CANTUR010001188.1:0-584948 GCA_947683625.1 Mallotus nudiflorus
ATAATATTAATAAAAATTCAATTTTTACAGTTATTCAACATAACATAATAAAATTCACATTTAATTGCTTAAATAGTTTAATTATATAATAAAATTAGTTTAAAACCCATTTTTATCACCCAAATAATAAATAATATATATTTCAAAATAATTTTTAAAAATTAGTATTAATTAGTTAAAAATAGTAAATAATTTGTAAAAAACATTTTAATACCTTAAATAATTATAAAACCAACTAAAACATAATGTTTAACTATAATCTTAACAAAATTACATATTTAACCCTATAATACAAAATATCCAATAATTTCAACAAAAATACATATTGTAATATCCCGAGTTTTTTTTTAATAATTTTAAACTGTATCGGGATATGTAGTTTTAATAATTTATATATATATATTTGTGATTATTTAATGAGTTTGTTATTTATTAAGTTATTTCTAATTATTTTGATTATTTTTAAGTCCTTTACGTAAAATTTTCTCTGAAATTTTATTTTCGGGAAAATTAAAACGTAAATAATTAAATACTAATTATTTTAAGCGATTTTGTGGAGTTGCATGAGTTCATGCATGATTTTAGAGTGTCAAATAAAATATATATACATATGTGCATTTAAATTAAAATTAGGGTTTATTTAATTTAATTTAATATATTACATAGTTTTAATATTAATTAATTAGTGTGTATATATGTATATATGTGTATATATATTATTAAAATATGTGTGTGGTGCATATTTATTGTGTGTATTATATTATATATTAAAATAATATAAATTAAGATATATATATATATACATATATACATATAATATTATTACCTAACATATAAAGTTTACTATATTTACAACTTTGCCATCAATTATCTCTTCCCCCTCCCAATCGTCTTCTTCGCGAATTTGACCACTGCTACGCCATTCTCTTGCCGTCGGTGTGCGTCCCGGCGCGCCGGGGAAGGAGGCTGCTGGCGACGGGGGACGGCTGGGAACGGCGGTGCAAGCCGGGAGGCACACCGACGGTAGGTGGTTGGGATTTGCAGTGGTGAGGGGAAGGGGTGGTCGGGCGTGGGAGGAAAGGAAGAAGAAGAAGAAGAAAAAAAAAGAAAAGAAAAGAAAAAGAAAAAGGAAAGAAAAGAAAAAGAAAAAGAAAAAAGAAAAAGAAAAAAGAAATAAAAAAATTTTAATAAAATATTTGAAAAATTTCACATCCACACATATAATTTAATATTTTAATAATTTAATAATAAATAAAATAATTAAATAACAATAAATTAATAAATAAATAATAAAATATTAGGGTAATATATATTAAACCCTAATTAAATAAATATCGCACACATACACAGTGTTTAGTAATTTTAAAATACGTATGAGTTCATGCAAGTCCGAAAATATATTTAAAATAATTAATAATAAATTATTTACGTGAAAAATTTCCCCAAAAATGCAAGTCCCGGGAAAATTTTACGTAAAGCACTGTAAATAATACACAATAATTAAAATAGGTTTTAATACATATCAACTCGTGAAAATATCGTAATATATATACAAAAATTATTAACACTGCATATCCCGGTACAATATTAAAATATTTAAAAACACGGGATATTACAGTCTTCCCCCTTATAAGAATTCGTCCCCGAATTCCAGAAAACATAATCAAGAAGGAAAGAGATACGGGTAAGAAGCTCGCATCTCAGCTTCAGTCTCCACGTATGCTCCTCGACTCTATTGCTACGCCACAGAACCTTGACCATCAGAATCTGCTTCGAACGCAACTGTCAAACTTGATAATCAACGATCGCCACAGGTTCTTCCACAAACGTCAAATCTTCACTCACTTTTACACTGTCAGGCTGCAACACGTGTGAAGGATTTGAGATATACTTCCTCAACATCGAGATATGAAATACTGGATGCACCTGTGACATACTTGGAGGCAAATCCAACCGATATGCAACAGTGCCAACTCTCTCCAGAATCTTAAACGGTCCAATATATCTCGGTGCTAACTTACCCTTCCTGCCAAATCTCATCACACCCTTCATCGGAGATACCTTCAGAAAAATGAAATCTCCAACCTGAAACTCCACATCTTTGCGCCTAGGATCCGCATAACTCTTCTGCCGGTTAACTGCGGTCTCTAATCTTCGCTTAATCATGGTGACTTTCTCTGCAGCATCCTGAACCATCTCAGGTCCAGTCAAAGCTCTCTCACCAATCTCATCCCAACTCAGAGGGGATCTACACTTCCTTTCATACAACGCCTCATATGGTGCCATGCCAATACTGCTATGGTAGCTATTATTATATGCAAACTCAACAAGTGACAAATGATCATCCCAGCTACCTCCCAAATCCAAGACACACATCCTCAACATATCTTCAGTGTCTGGATCGTCCTCTCAGACTGGCCATCTGTCTAAGGATGAAAAGCAGTATTGAAATCCAACCTAGTGCCATCGCTTCCTGCAACTTCTGCCAAAAACGAGAAGTAAACACCGAACCTCTATCTGACATAATGGACACAGGTACTCCATAAAGGCATACGATATGCTTCACAT
The DNA here is from genome assembly GCA_947683625.1 of Mallotus nudiflorus. Taxonomy (NCBI): domain Eukaryota; kingdom Viridiplantae; phylum Streptophyta; class Magnoliopsida; order Malpighiales; family Euphorbiaceae; genus Mallotus; species Mallotus nudiflorus. Next base: position 2,569 of record CANTUR010001188.1, read on the forward strand.
ACAACTTTTCCAATCTAGCAATTGAATAGGTGGCTTTCACAGGCAAGAAATGTGCAGACTTTGTCAATCTGTCTACAATCACCCAGATGGAATTGTATCCATCCTTCGAACGAGGTAAACCGACCACAAAATCCATAGCTATCCTTTCCCACTTCCACTCGGGAATAGGAAGAGGCTGAAGCTTCCCAGAAGGCTTCTGATGTTCGACTTTCACTTGCTGACACATCAAGCACTTAGTAATATAATCAGCGACATCTTTCTTCAATCCGTCCCACCAGTATAAATCTCTAATACTGTGGTACATCTTAGTAATACCTGGATGAACGCTGTAAGCTGTAGAGTGTGCTTCCTCTAAAATCTCCTCTCTCAAGTCATCCACATCAGGAACACACAATCTACCACTGATCCATAACACACCATCATCATCAAGTGTGAAATTAGTGAACTTCCCTGCCCGAACATTCTCTACAAGCTCTTCTAGATAGGATCTCGGCTCTGAGCTGCTTTAATCCTATCCCTCAGTACAGATCGTACTTTAAACTGAGCTAGCAGTCCACCTGATCTACTTATCTTCATCATCAGACCTTGATCCACAACAGATGTAACTCCTGGATCAATGGTCTCCTCTCAACACCGATGTGAGTAAGATTGCCTGAGGACTTTCTACTCAAGGCATCTGCTACCACATTAGCTTTACCGGATGATATAAGATCTCGCAATCATAATCCTTCAACAGTTCCAACCATCTTCTCTGCCTCAAATTCAGATCTCGCTGCTGAAAAATGTACTTAAGGCTCTTGTGGTCAGTAAATATCTCACAAGTCACCCCGTACAAATAAGTCTCCAAATCTTCAAAGCAAAGATAACTGCAGCCATCTCAAGATCATGTGTAGGAAGTTATGCTCATGCTTCTTCAACTGCCTCGAAGCATAGGCTATCACCCTCCCATTCTGCATCAACACACAACCAAGACCAATTCTAGAGGCATTATAGTAAACTGTGAACTTATCCACACTATTAGGCAAAGCTATATTGGCATTGTGGTCAACTTCTCCTTCAACAACTAAAAATTATTCTCACAAGCTTCTGACCACTCAAATCTAACATTCTTCTGAGTCAAGCGAGTCATAGGGGCTGCTATCCTGGAAAAATCCTGCACAAACCGCCTATAATACCCGGCTAAACCCAGAAAACTCTGAATCTCTATAACAGAAGTTGGTCTAGGCCACTCAGACACTGCCTCAATCTTCTGTGGATCAACCTGAATACCTTCTTTAGACACTACGTGTCTAAGAAAAGAAACACTCTCCATCCAGAAATCACACTTCGAGAATTTAGCATAAAGCTGATGATCTCTCAGTGTCTGTAGTACAATCCTCAAATGATATACATGCTCCTCCATACTCCTTGAATATACCAGTATATCATCGATGAAGACTACCACAAACTGATCCACATACGGTCTGAATACCCTGTTCATCAGGTCCATAAAAGCTGCTGGTGCATTAGTCAAACCAAAAGACATCACCAGAAACTCATAATGGCCATATCTAGTGCGGAATGCTATCTTAGGAATATCAGATTCACTGATACGCAGCTGATGATAGCCTGACCTCAAGTCAACCTTAGAAAAGAACTATGCACCCTGAAGCTGATCAAACAAATCATCTATCCTCGAGAGAGGATACTTGTTCTTCACTGTCACCTTATTCAATTCTCTATAGTCAATGCACAGTCTTAGGGTACCATCCTTCTTCTTCACAAACAGGACTGGTGCACCCCAAGGAGAACACTAGGTTCTGATAAAACCTTTATCCAATAACTCTTGCAACTGCTCCTTCAACTCTTTCAACTTTGTAGGAGCCATTCGATAGGGTGGCATAGATATAGGAGTAGTACCTAGTACCACATCTATATAGAACTCAATCTCTCTGTGAGGTGGTAAACCTGGCAACTCCTCGGGAAAAACATCAGGAAACTCACAAGCACAGGAACATTTATGAGTGACAACTTCTCCACTGACGTATCCCTGACCAATGCCAAATATCCCTGACAACCCTTCTTCAATAACTTCCTAGCCGTAATAGCAGAAATAAGATTATGAGGTGCTGAACTCCTATCACCCACAAACTTAAAATCTTCTTCATCAGGAATTCTGAAGGTCACCTCTTTATTCTTGCAATCTACCACGACATAGTGCTGAGATAACCAATCCATTCCCAGAATAACATCAAACTCCATCACATCCAACAAAATCAAATCAGCGGGTAATTCTCTATCTCCCACGAGAACTGGACAACCAGAAAGAACAATATCGATATCCAAGGAATCGCTCAGAGGAGTGGCAACAGACAAAGGAAAAGCCATCCTCGAAGCTTGCCAACAAGATTTAGAAGCAAAAATAGGAGAAATGAACGAATGCGTGGCACCCGGATCAAACAAAACCCAAGCATCCAGGTAACAAACAGAAACAATACCTACCATGACTGCATTAGATGCCTGAGCATCTTGCGGAGTGAGATGGAAGACTCTGGCCTGACCTCGACCTTCCTGCTGACTGGTAGAAGCCTGGCCAACACCTCTGGCACCTCCTCTAGTACCTCTACCACGACTTTACTGTGGAACAAACTGAGTGGAACTCTGATGCTGAGCTGGTGGTAACTGAAATGGCACGGGTACAACACTAGCAATCGACTGCTGTGGGAATCGCGGAATCTGCTGCTGCTGATACCCGGAATAAGGACATGATCTGGCATAATATCCTATCTGCCTGCATCTGAAGCATGTCAGTGGTGTCAGATAACACGGTCCTTGATGGACTCTACCGCAAGTTTGGCAAACACTGGCTGCTGATCCAGAACTACGACCACTGCTGCTGCTCGAAGCACCTGACTCGAATCTAAACGATCTATGCTGACCTCCACGGCCATGTCTACTGCTCCGATGCACTCGCTGCTGCTGTCTCTGACTCTGCTGAGTCGGACCTCGCTGCTGACTACTCGATCCAACATGAAAACTCGAATACGGAGTAGCCTGCAATCCACTCGACTGAACTCCCAACTGGTAATAATTAGGCATCGCTCCCTACCTAACTAGTCTCAGCTCAATCTCCTTGGCCAACTCAATCATAGACTCGAGAGTAAGGCCTGTTGTAGGCATACCAGCAAAAGCAGAACCCAAACCAGTGACATAAGTAGTAACAGCGAAATACTGATCTCGCATAAGATCCTCAACATATCTACCCAAACGAAGAAACTCTCGGGTATACTCCTCTACAGATCGATCTCCACGAGAAATACTGATAAAACAAAGACGATAGCTCAAACGAAGAGGCTTTGGACAGAATCTCCTCATAAACAGCTCTCGGAACTGAGCCCAGGTCATCGTCATCATATAAGGCTGGATCATCTAAATGAACCAATCTAGGGCTGGTCCCTCGACAGACAACTCAATGATCATGATCCGCTGGTACTCGGTGTGAGCAGTCCGAGTCTTAGTCTCAATCGCATGCAGAAAGTCTAATGGATCAGAAGTACCATCAAAAGCAATCCTGCCAACTCGGGCATAGAACAAAGCTGCCTCAGGGTCAGACATACCCTGCTGATAGGCAGGCTGAACAGGCTGAACAATTGGAGGAACAGGAACATCAAACTCAGGCTCAACAGGCTCCTCGTCCTGTAACTCTCTCTGCCTATGGCGACCTGCCGCTCCTCGAGGTCTACCTCTGCCATGACCTCTACGTCTAACTGGCTGCTCAGGAGGTAAAACCTCATCCTGAAAAGACTCATCATCCTCGGCCTCAACGACTGGTGGAGTGACACGCGCTCGCCTCCTCATACTGAAAAGACAAACGAAAAGATTCAGACAAAACAGACAACAGAGGAATAACGTTGAAAACTAAGCAAGGAATACTTATCAAGACATACTCGAACCTAATTCACTGCAATAGTCCAATAGAAAACACAACTCTGAAAACTAGGGCCACAACTCACATAACTAAGCCCTGACACAGAACTCCACTCTGATACCAACTTTGTCACGACCCAAAAGAGGGGCCATGGCCGGCGCTAGGGAACGGAAATTCTTTCGAATTCGGAACCCGTAGCAAGCCTAATAATAAAATAAACATGCAATAATAATAACAATATTAAATGCAGCGGAAATAAAAATCATAAATATTATAATATCATTTCACCAACTGGATTTAAATCAAATCTCATCTCATATATATAAATCTTTTAATACAAATCCAGTTTCAAATATAATACAATATCTCACATAAATAAGATACATAAAATCTCACAAAATTAATTTATAACTGTTACAGTGTCTAGACTATAAAAATAAGACTCAAGTAAGCAGTTTACACAAAGAAGCCGGGGCGAAAGAAATCCGACGTATAGACCTGCTATTGAGGTCTGAAGATGTTGACTCTCCTGAAAAATAGTCAACGGAGGGGAGTCAGACCTCACTGAGTGAATTACTATAATATATATACATGCATACTAAATGACAATGCATACAGTCAACAGTATATATCTAATATGTATATATACAGGCAAATACACACAGATGCAGTAAAATCATTTTATATATTTCATCTGAAAATCATCTTTTATGAAGGATCAAATAGAACCCTATGATATCGCAACCTCAGAAATAGTGTTAGACAACACTCTAGCTACACATGCTCACTTATTCCAAATATATCCACTTAATCCATTTGGACAGTAGACTGGCCCCGAGACACTAAGTCAACCGAGCTCCAGCAGTCTGACTGCCAGTGTGATTGGCCCCGAGACACTTGGTCAACCGAGCTCCAGCAATCACACCCAAATCACATCACACATATCAATAATCATAATCAATCAATATCCACAAATAGGTTAGTAATACAGCCTAAATACTATAGGCGTACCGGTACGTACTTGGTCCTAGTGCTGCCCACTAGGTAGCACGTTCTATCGATATCCTTCATTAATAAATATAAAACATTCATTCACAATTAAATGATGCATGAATTTAATTGAAATAACAATATAAACCATATATATACCGGAAATATACCAAAAGTAAACCAGGTATATTTCGAGTATATATACGTCAAATGAATCCAATCAAATTATAACTTAAGCTAGAAATATATTTAAAAACATTTTAAATATATTTTATTTACAAAACATGCATATAATTTAATAAATACCAAAAATAAACCAAAAATATACTTAAATACAAATCATATTATTTATGCATTTTAATCAAAATAAAACATATATTTCTAAATCATGCACCTTAAGCATATATATATAGTATAGTAACTCACCCTAGTGCGCTCCACGAGACGGGTCCGACGGGCCTGGTCCACTAGCCCTCGGTCTCGGCGCAACTAAACAAGCAAATAACGGCAGACACTAGAATAAACCTAATAGAAATCCTAGAATTCGATCTAGAGTATTAAACATAGAATCGATATCAGGGTTCGATCGGATATCACGTTTTACGAGAATTCTACCAAAAATTCGACTGAACCTCCCCTGTAAAATGAACATCTCTCTACTCAAAAGAGTAGAGCCGACCCTGCAAAGAAATACACTTTAAAAAACAAGCTCAACACTCAACCACAACCCCTCGGTCGGACTCCAGACTACAATCTACCGACCGGGGTTCACAAACACAGAACAATTCTGAAATACCAAAAATACCCTTATCTCATATAAATTCATTTTATACGTAGAAATTACATAATTAACCTTTAAACACAGTAAAAACCGATAGAAACTCATTTTATTAGAAAAAACCGTATATTATATATATAATTGAAAATAATTTACGAAAAATAGTTTTAATTAGTTAAAAATATCAAATAATTTATAGAAATCATTTTTATACCTTAAATAACTATTAAAACCAATTAAATTACATTTTTAGCCAATTTTGTGTAAAATTACCAAAATGCCCTTATATATATAAATATACTAAAATTACTTCAAAAATTCACCAAAAATTATACAATTATCCAAAATTAATTTTCTCAGCATATTTATTAATAATATCAATAATTAAACTCAATTAACCAATTAATTTCAATTTAAAACACAATTAACCCTAATTTCTAAAATTTACATAAACTTCAATAATTCAAAATAAATACTTAGAAATTCATAAAAATTCCAAATAAATTCCTATAATTCATTTCAACACCTAATTTAACCATAAAACAAAATTTCATAATTTATATAATTAATTTCCGAAAATTAGAAAATAATATTAAAATATTCAAAAATACCCAAAAATCCAAAAAATCTCCAAAAATTCCACAAAAATTCATACATGTAGATTAAGCTACTGGGATCAACATTTGTGAAGGGAGTTTTCATGAATCAATCAATTCAAAGATCAAAAAATTCAAAAACCCTAATGTGACTGAATTGGAAAATTCAAAACCTAAGCAATTCTAGACCATTTAAGCTCAAACCAAAGCTAGAATCACACTCACCGGAGCTCAAGGAGAAGAAAGAGACTGGCGGTGTCGAAAATGGTGGCCGGAATCGTCATCGACGGCGAGGAGAAGGATTTCGGCCAAAATGGAAGAAAAGAGGCTGCCGACGCTGGGGAAGGAGGCTGCTAACGGCGGGGGACGGCTGGGAACAGCGGTGGCAAGCCGAGAGGCACACCGACGGTAGGTGGTCAGGATTTGCAGCGGTGAGGGGAAGGGTGGTCGGGCGCGGGAGGAAAGGAAGAAGAAGAAGAAAAAAAAAAAAGAAAAGAAAAGAAAAAGAAAAAGAAAAAAGAAAAAAGAAAAAAGAAAAAAAATAAAAAAATTTTAATAAAATATTTGAAAAATTTCACATCCACACATATAATTTAATAATTTAATAATTTAATAATAAACAAAATAATTAAATAACAATAAATTAATAAATAAATAATAAAATATTAGGGTAATATATATTAAACCCTAATTAAATAAATATCGCACACATACACGATGTTTAGTAATTTTAAAAATACGTATGAGTTCATGCAAGTCGGAAAATATATTTAAAATAATTAATAATAAATTATTTACGTGAAAATTTTCCTGAAAATGCAAGTCCCGGGAAAATTTTACGTAAAGTACTGTAAATAATACACAATAATTAAAATAGGTTTTAAATACATATCAACTCGTGAAAATATCGTAATATATATATATAAATTATTAACACTGCATATCCCGATACTATTTAAAAACACGGGATATTACATTTCCGGTGAGTTTGGCCGGATTTCTTTAAAATTGCCGAAAGTTTCCATTAATGTCGTTCATCGACTTTCCGGCCACCGTTTCAAGTCCCACTAGTCTCTATCTCTTCCTTGAGCTCAGTGAGTGCATTTTTAAGCTTTGTTTCATTTGAAATGGTCTAGATTTCCCTAGGTTTTGATTTTTCATTTTCGGCCTACTAGGGTTTTTGATTTTTTTGAGCTCCTATTTGGTTGATTCATGCAAAATTCCTTCACAAAAATTGATCTTTGTAGCTGAATCTAGCTCTTTGAATTTTTGTAGAATTTTTGGGAATTATTTTAATTTTTGTGAATTTTTGATTATTTTATTAATATTTTCTAATTTTCAAAAATTAATTAATTAAATTATAAAATTGTGTTTTATGGTGTTTATAGGTGTTGAAATTCATTTTATAAATTTATTTGTAATTTCTATGATTTTTATATAATTATTTTGAATTTATTTAGTTTATGTAATTTTTGAAAAATTAGGTCAATTATGTGTTTTATTGAAATTAATTGGTTAATTGAGTATATTTATTGATATTATTGAATTATATGTTGAGAAATTTAATTTTGAGTAATTATATTATTTTTAGTGAATTTTTGATTAATTTTAGGGAATTTACATAACTAGGGGTATTTTGGTAATTTGGCACTAAATTGGCTAAAAATATAATTAAATTGGTTTTACTAGTTATTTGAGGTATAAAAATGATTTATACAAATTATTTAGTATTTTTAACTAATTAAAACTATTTTTCGTAAATTATTTTCAAATTATATATAATATACGATTTTTCTAAATAAATGAGTTTTTATTGGTTTTTAGTACGTTTTAAGGTTAATTATGTAATTTGGATTTATAAAATGTATTTTGGTCAATATTTATGAATTTATTAAGAATTACCGATTTATAATAATATTTTATTAAAATTAGGGTTTTATTGTAATTATCGGATAAACGATTATTTTCAGTGTTTTAAATACCTAGTTTGCTAAATTTTGAGTATAAGGGTATTTTTGGTATTTTTTGAAATTTTTCATGTGTTCTGTATTATTTTGTGAATTGTGAACCTCGGTTGGTAGAATTATAGTTTGGGAGTTCGATCGAGGGGTTATAAGCCTATTTTTATTCGAAGTATGTTTCTTTGCAGGACCGGCTTTACTCTTTGAGTAGAGAGATGTCCGTTTTACAGGGGAGGTTCTGTCGAATTTTTGATAGAATTCTCGTAAACCGTGATATCCGGTCGAATTCGTATTCTGATTTTGTGTTCGCTATTCTTAGATTGAGTCTCTAGAATGTCGATAGATTTATTCTGATTCATGTTGTTATTTGTTTGTTTAGTTGCGCCGAGATCGAGGTCTAGTGGACAAGACCCGTCGGACCCGTCTCGAGGAGTGCAATAATAGTGAGTTGTTATCTTATATATACGTGTTCTAGGATGCATGTTTTTAGAAATGTATGATTTATTTTGGTAAATTATGCATAAACGATTTAGTTATTGCTTTGGTTTATTTTTGGTATATGATTGGTATATTTTAAATTATATGCATGTTTTATTATGCATTTATACTTAAAATATTTTTAAGTATAATTATAGTTGATTTCTAGTTTATTTTGTAAATAAATTCAATTTATTTGACATATATACTCGAAATATACCTAATTTATTTTTGGTATATTTCTAGTATATATATGGTTTATGTTGCTATTTTATTTAATATCATGCATTATTTATTTTATGAATATATGTTTTATATAATAATGAAGGATATCAATAGAACGTGCTACCTAGTGGGCAGCACTAGGACCGAGTACGTATTGGTACGACGATAGCATTTAGGCTATATTACTAACCTATTTGTGGATATTGATCGGATTGATTTGATATGATGTGAGATGTGATTTGGGAGTGTGATTACTGGAGCTCGGTTGACCAAGTGTCTCGGGGCCAATCACATTGACAGTTAGACTGCTGGAGCTTGGTTGACTTAGTGTCTCGGGACCAGTCTACTGTCCAAATGGAACAAGTGAAATTATTTGGAATAAGTGAGCCTGTATGGCTAAAGTGTTGTCTAATACTATTTGAGATTGCGATTTTCTAGGGTTCTATTTGATCCTTCATATACGGATGTATTTCTTAATATTTATATAAAATGATTTTACTACATCTGTGTGATTTTACCTGTATATATATTTATTATATATACTATTGAATGTGTGCATTTGTCATTTAGCTATGCATGTATATATATTATAACAATTCACTCAGTGAGGTCTGACTCCCCTCCGTTGACTATTTTTCAGGAGAGTCTACGTCTTCAGACCTCAATAGTAGACCCATACGCCGGATTTCTTCTGCCTCGACTTTGCTATGTAATCTGCTTACTTGATGTTATTTTATAATCTAGTCACTGCAGTAGTTGTAGTCAGTCATGGGATTTATGTACTATGTTATATGAGATATGTATTTTTATGATTTGAACTGAGATTGTATTAAAAGGTTATATATATATGAGATGGATTTGTGTTATTAAAAATCTGTCGATGGATTATTATTTTATTTTATTTATGATTTTGTTTCCGTTGCAAAATATTTTATTTATGTTGTTATTTATTATTGCATGTTTTTATTTTATTTTTAAGGCTTGCTACAGGTTCCGGATTTGAAAGAATTTTCGTTCCCTAGCGCCGGTCATAACCCCTGTTTTGGGTTGTGACACATATTTAACCTAATAATTCAAAATACACATAAATTATATAAAATTCCATAAAAATTATATAAATTCATAAAAATTATTTTATCAACAAATAACATTCTAATATCAACTAAAACATACAATTAAACTCTAATTTCAACCAAAATACACATTTAACTCAATTATCCAATATTTACATAAACTATAAATATTTCTAAAATTATATAAACATCCTAAAAATTAATTTCTCAACACCAAAATTAATAACAATATATAATAACAATAATTTAACCAAATTCATAATTAAAATAAATAATTAAAAAAATTACATAAATAAGAATAAAATAATCAAAATTACCCATAAAGTAAACTAATTCAAAAAAATTAGCAAAAATTATTTCTAGCAAGATTGAGCTACCAAGAACAATATTTCAAAAACAAAAATCAATAAATCAAACAATTTCTAACTAAAAAAAATAAAAACTCAAATAACCATAATAAAAAAACCAAGAAAAATCTTACAAAAGAACGACTTTGAGCTTGATCTGAGCCTAGGATCGACTTCTTCACAACTCTGGGAGTCGAACGACACCGGGAAGATGAGTTGTGGCGGTCGGAGGACGGAGCGATGACGAGGAACCACTTGCTGGACACTGCTGCTGCTGCTTGCTGTCGACGTTGCCGAAGAATAAGGAGGAGGTGGTGGCGTCTATAGGAGGTGGCGGTGGCTGGAAGACCGGACGGCACTCTGACGGTAAAAGGAACAGATGGCGACGGGCGAAGGAATGGTGGCTCTTGGTGGTTCGGGTTTTGCAGGGAATACGTATACATATATGTGTTTGGTTTGTATGTATGTATATATATATATACACACACACATATAATTACACACATAAAAATAAACACATAAAAATAAACACATAAAATATCATTTAAAAGTAACAATAATAAAAATCATAATTATTAAATAATTAATAATACAAATAATGTATATTTAATAAAATAAAAATAATAGAAATAATAATGCACATAAACTAGTGTTATTAAAATAATACTAATGATAATAATAAAAATAATAACCATCATAATAATAACACACAACACATTTGAAAATAACAATAATATAAACACTATTTATGAAATAATTTAATAATGCAATAATGTAAATCAATAAAAATAAAATAATAATGGTGTACTCAAAATATTAATATTAAAATAATACTATGATAATAATATCACATAATAATTATAATAATAACTCACATAAAATAACAATGACAATAATAACATTAATAATGATAGTGGAATAATTTAAAAATATTAATAATACTCAAAATCACTTCAGTTAATAAAATAATGATAGTACTTAAAAATAATATTTAAATAACCATACACTAAATTAATGTTATTAAAATAATAGTATTCAAAAATAATAAATATACACAATGAAATTTAAACGTCCAAAATAATAAGTTTCAAAATAATATATTTACGTAGAAATTCAATTAAATATAAAATAATAATAATTAATCATAAAATAGTAAAATAATAAAATTTAACTTTTAAATTTTATTAACATTGCATACCTCATTATATAATAAAATAATTTAAAAACTAGGGTTATTACAACTTTATTAATTTGATTTTTTTTATATTTATTGTAATTGATTTAAAAACTTGATTGTTAGTAACAATAGATATATTATAAATTTAGTATCTTTTAATTTATTTTTATTTTTTATTTTTTTAATGAGGAATTCATATCTTTTATGTTATTAAATATAAAACACTAAAATATCATTTCAATATCATTAGTATTTTATAGTTAATCATAGTTTTTATTATTTGGAAGGGCATTTTAGTCTTTTTATATGTCACTTAATAGAAAAAATCGTTTAATCCTAATGAAAGTCTTAAATGTTAACGAAACAAAACTGAAGGAGGTAAAAATTCAATTTTGAAACAAGAAGAGATAAGTGTAAATTTGGTCAAATCTGAGGGAGAAAAATGTAATTTAATTCTTAATTTAATTAAATCATAGTTTAAATTTTTATTACTTTCAAATGTTATAATAGTGTATACAAGGTAAATGAATTTTTTTCAAAAAATTGAAAAGAAATGATTTTTTTTCAAAAAATTGAAAAGAAATGATTTTTTTTCAAAAAAATTGAAAAGAAATGAATTTAGTATTGTGTATTGCTACAGATTTAATAAAATGAGAATAAATATATTTTTTTATTTAATTTTTTCAAAATCTTTTTTTTGTTGAAGTTATAATTTTAATGTAATTTGATTTAATTTAAGTAAAGTTATTTTTTTATTATTTTTGAGATTGTAGTAGTATGAAAGAAAAAAATGAATAATTTTTTTAAAATAAGAATTTAATTAAATATGGTATAATGTTATAAATTCAATTAGGTATTGCGGATAAATATATCTTTTCATGTCAATAAATTCTTTTTTTTTTTAATGGGGAGAAAATTATTTAGCGAATTTAAATTTGAGAGAATTTTTAATAATTTTTTAAAATAGAGAGATGGAGTAGTAATTATGATCTAACATTAGGGTAATTGTTATCTCATGTTAAAATATTTTTATTAGACTCTCACAAGGACACATTTATATGTATCTATACTCTTCACATTCATTTTATGGACAACCATCGTATCTTTCATAGAAGCTAGCTTTGCATTCTAAATTTAGTTTCCAATTCTCGTTTAAGAATTTAGAAGTTATCATTGGTATTCTTTCTTATTATACACAAGTAGTATGCTATCTACTGGAATTCAAAGGTTTCTGGATGCCAACTAACAAGTCTTTGAATGAATTTGCAGAATAATAGATAACATATATAATTTATTATTATTATTATTTTATTTTTGTTCTTGAAATTTAACTTTCCTATATTGTTAGAGATTTAATTTCTCACCTTAATTAGAATTGTTTTTATTTTATTTTCTAATTAAAATTAAAGTTAGAGTTGATAGCTTTGTGTCACCCTATAAATATGTAAATCTTAGAACTATATTAGACAATTTTATTGAATTGATTATTTAGAATTATTATTTTTTTCAAATTCGATATTCTTGTGAATCAACAAATTCTTAAATATCTATTTTTTAGTATTTATACGTAAATTAAAAAGTTGTAAAAAGTTATTAGACAATCAATCGTGTGCCATTTAACGGTTGCCACGTTTATTCTTTTTACTCTAAGGTTCCGCTAGATCATTTCTATACTGTGCTTCACATTGGCTATTAACAACGGGCATTCTTTACTAGTTCTAGTCAAATCCTGAACTTCTTTGTTTCCTGCCACATAAGGGCAGAGAAATTTTATAATGGCAAAAGTAGCCCAAAAAAATCAACCATTGAATTTCTTTACCAAAGTTATCGGGGTAACATTTGGGAAATAGTTACATCGTTGACTGAATATATTTGTTGACTTGATTTACGTCCATCTTCTTCAACTTCACCACTGTTTTAAACTGAGAATGCTGGTCTTTTAGGACTACCAACGGTATCATTTTCATTTCTGAGCATGGAATAAACTTCCAGGATTGATGGTCTATCCGTTGGACTTTCCTGAACACATAACAACCCTACCTGTAGGCACCTCAGGAGTTTACAAGCCGATAACAAGTCGTCTAATACTGGATCCATAAACTCCTTGCCATTGTCTGTCTGCCACAATTCATATGCCTGTGATATCATATTATAATCATTCATTCTTCTGGGCAGTGAAAATTGCTGCCTTAATCTTAAGAAATGAAGCGAGTAGACTTACATATTCCAAAAGGTTCAGATTTTCGTGCGCACCATAGAAACATGTGTTCTTCTTGCCACTAATAATCTGTAGAAGCAGAACTCCAAAGCTGTAAACATCATATTTTTTGGAGTAAATGCCCCGTCTAACATATTCAGGAGGCACATAGCCACTGCATTGTATTGGTATGAATCAAACAAAATGGTTAGGCATATAGTTCCTGCTGGGCCCGGGATAAAAAGAATCTTTATAAGAATTAACTCGCTTACTATGTTCCAACAATCTGGCCAGTATTGGCTTCATTGTTTTCCTTTTGGAAAATCCTTGCCATGCCAAAATCAGAAATCCGTGGCTTCATCTTATTATCCAACAAAATGTTGCTAGCCTTAATGTCTCTGTGAATTATTGTAAAATTTGAGTATTCTTGGAGATACATAATGCCTTGAGCAATGCCTTCAATGATATCGATGCGTTTTTTCCCAGTTTAGCTTCAATCTTCTATTCTGACCTATATTAATAAAAACAGAATCATGGCATTGAGCTATGAACATGGTTTTTTATGTTCTCAAATCAAGCACAAAGTTCAGAAGGAGTCAAGCTTACCAAATAGGTAAAAATCAAGGCTTTTATTCGGCATGTACTCATAGATCAACATTTTCTCTTTCCTTTCTGTGCAGAATCCCAAAAGTCTTACTAGATTTACATGCTGCAGCTTTGCAGTCAGTTTAACCTCATTTTGGAACTCCTTAAGTCCTTGATTTGATGTTTTCGAAAGTCTCTTCACTGCTATTTTCTGTCCTCTTGGTAGTTTACCCTGCCATTAGCAAAGCCAACACGAATAGTTATAATTGCTTGGAACCAGTAATTAGCAATTTGAACAGATATATGCATCTCAATTCTAGTTCAGCACAGCATATCAGCTCTGCGCAGACCAATGAACACAAATAACTCTTATAAAGCTGTGGAAAGCCTCACCTTGTAAACTGGTCCATACCCACCTTCTCCAAGCCTATTTTTACAAGAAAAATTACTAGTAGCCGCTTTGATTTCAGAAAAGGTGAAAACTTGCAGATTAGGAGCATTGTGCTCTTCATATTCATCCACAGCTGTAATAGCTTTGTCCTCTTCGGAGCTTGACACTTGACCAACATCTGTTTTCCCTGACGCATGAGATAAAAAGGAAAACAGAATGTGAAAGTAGCGACAAACGTATTCAATAAATTAGCAATTAGAAAATGTGTACCTTTGGACTTGAGAATTCTGCTTCTTACATAGCATGATATAGAAGCAAGAATGAGCAAAACGATAACTACGGCAATAGGAACTAGAAGTACAGTCCGGAATTCCTTCTTTTCGTCATCTTTGTCAACTTCATAAGCTGTCAAGTTGATCCTAATTCTGAGATGTGTTGGAAAACATCAAACATATCGTAAAAATTGTTGATGAATGATTTGCTACCTGCCTGAGAAAGCTTCCAATTATCATCATTTGACAGTTGAAAGCTGAAGTAACCAAGTAGTCCCTTCGACTTGGCATAAAAAACTTTAGTCCTAATAGCCTCAACATCATCAAAATTTATCCAAGTTGTTCCAATTGTGAAGTGATTCGCTGCATTTGTAGCATTGTAAGTTGAAGTGGCTCCATAACCATAATTGGAGATAAACGATTTGATCATTTTATAGCCTATTGAACCATCTATCGTCAGATCTGGTCCGGAGGCTGGTGAACCAATGAAATGATCATTCGGATTCGCAAGTTCCCATGCGTACCCATGATAAGGCAAACCCAGAACCAGCTTGCGCGGTAACAGCCCTCTTCGTAACCATGCCTCTATACCAAAATCAGTGTTAATATGGCCTGAAGGATCGTACAAAGCAGCATGGTTGCCTGTAACATTCTCTTTTAACGGCAAGTAATAGTCAAATGCTACGATATTTGCCCAGTCAACATTTCGCTGAATGGATTCAACTGGGAAACTAATGTCACCACCAATTACCGGCAGACGATTGATGGCTATAGTCAGGATCAACCGACGCTCAGTTGTGTTCATTGACTCAGAATTTACAGCCGCTCGCCATTCTTTTAATAGAATACCAATGTTGTCCATGTCAAAGCTTGTGTTAGGCCAAGCCCAGGAGAGGTCTAGGCCATGAAAGCCGTATTGCCTAGCTGTTTTAATGGAAGATTTGATAAAAGACTCCCTGTAAGAAGGCTTGCTCACCATTAGAGAAAAGGTAGAGTAGTTTCCATAAGCAAGGCCAATGGAAAGAAGGGTAATAATTGATGGGTTCTTCTGTTTAACGGTGGCAGTGAAGGTAGAGACAGTTCGTTCAGAATACGATCGAAAGGATAGCTGATAGGTGGAACTGTTGATGGCTGCAAAAGCGAAGTATAAGTGAGTAAAAAGAGCAGAATTTACACTTGTTGTAGGGAGGTTGGCAGAACAATCATAGTATGCAGCTCTGATCCAGGATTCTTTTGCGTCTAAGGAGTAGAGATTGTTGAGCAAGAATAAGAAGATTATCAGAGTACTGATTTTGGTAGTCATGAAAAGAAAGAATTTTTGTTTTGTTTTGTTTTTTTTCCCTCTGCAAAAGCTTTCTCTAGATGTATATTTGCTTTTTATAATCCAGTGTTAATACCTGAAAATGGGAATTGTAGACTAGGACATTCCATTCCCAAACTAAATGAAAAGTTTAGGACTAGTCAAAGTTTTGGAAAAACACGACTTTTCATTATTAGAGTGTGCTCCAAATTTGACAAATGAAACGTAAAAAATGGTGCATACGTCGCGTCCTATTTATCTTTTCACCTTTCACACTTCGCATTCATATTTTATTTCAGTTTTTTTTTTTTTTTCTTTCTTGAATTGGATCCTTCTGAGGCAATTACTAGTGTCCAATAGTTTCTTTGACCAAGAAGAAGTCCCCAGAAATATTCCAGGTGCTTTTTCTACGCATAATTTTTTTTCCAATGACTATTGAGTGAGACACATCACATCAATGTTTAAGCGGAGAAAAGAACCACTACCAACAAACATTTGTGATACGTCTTAAATTTGTTAAGTCTTATTTCTTACATAAGATGGATTTTAGATTTTCTCAATTTATGATCAAAATTCAAAGCTTTATACGCATTTTTAATCATAGCCCCACAGTCGGATATTGAATATTACCCATTTTTATAGCTAATAGCTAATAATAGTCGGAATTAATGATTTATAGCTAATACCTATTTTTGAAGCAATAGCTAATGATCTATATATCTTAATCCATTGAGCTACAAATTTACATTTTGAATATTATCTTGTTTTTGCTAGACATTTCGAATATTAATTTTTTAAAATATAGAAATCGTGACTTGTGAGAATTTCAACTCATTTTTTTTTTTAAATATTAAGCTATTAACTTAGAACAGAAAAAAGGTATTTATAAAATAAACAATCGAATATTTTTTCACGTATTTCCTTTCCTCTGCTGACAATTGACAGAAATAACATAGAAATAGATAGCAAATTTACTGAACAATTCTGAAATCAAAGCCACAAAACTTGCATGAATTAGTAAGTCGATGACTTTTTAATAATTATGGTTGATGATACAAGCGGTCTGCCTGCTTCCCAAAAGCAAGACATTTAATGAACTTATTAAATTTCCTTGGTCTGGGGATCCAAAATCTGACAGGCAATTGAGATCGCAAATTTCCTTTTGAGTGTGCAATGGTGCGGTCAAAACCGAAAAAGCCTTAAACAATTGGCCTTGAGTTCGGTTGGATTTACATTTTCTAAAACCAATTTAAATAGGGTTATTATACAATTATATGATAAACTTTATTTATTTTCACTAATATACACATTTTAATATATTTATTAAATAAATTTAAAACTATAAATTAATTAAATATAAAAGTAAAAGTTTAGAAAGTTATTATAACAATTTTCTTTACTAGTTTTTGTTGTGAAAGTACATATATATATTTTTAATATGTAAAATAATAGTAATAATAATTGGAGAAATAAAATAGAAAATTGAAAGTAATAAGTTACTCATTTTTATTTATATTAAATAATTGTTTTAATTGAATAAAAGATTTTACTCAACATTTTTCATCTGTCTTCATCTTCTTTTTTTTACCCAATATTTAACATCCCTTTTTCTATTTAATTAACTTTTTTTATCTAATTTAAAAAGGGCCAATTTTCTTTTCCTCAACATTATTTTCTTCAACTGTTTTTTTCTTAACATTTTTATTTTCCTTAACATTTTTTTCTACTATCTTTTTTTTTCAATATTATTTTTTGCTCAACATTTCTTTTTTTTTTTTGTTTTTAAGGTACCATCTTCATTTTTTCCCTCAACGTTTTCTTTTTTTACTCAACTTTTTTTCTAATTTTAAGTTACTATCTTTATTTGTTTTTTTTAACGTTTTCTTTGTTTTTTTGCTTAACATTTTTTCTCTTCAGACATTTTTTTAAATAAATAATTATGAACTAAACATATTTAATTGTTGTAAAAAAAGTAATAAATTTCTTCAATTGTTGTAACAACAAATAATAAATAATTTCAACTGTTGTAACAATAAGCAATAAACGAAAATTTTCCCTTTTATATTCTTAAAGAATAAGGACTTTATTTTTTTTTACTTTAATTTATTTATTAAAATGTCTAACAAGTTTTTTTTAAAAAATATTATCTGATGCTTATTAATTATCAATATGTAATATGTTTATGATCCTTATGGTGTATTTGTAACATCAACAAAAAAAAAATAAAAAAAAACAACAACATTAAAAAATAGAAAGTAACAAAACTAAAAATAAAAATAAAAACAACAACAAAAAAATAACCGAAAAAACAACAAAAAACAAACACAACAATTGAAAAAGAACTTTTCTCATTCAAAACAATACCGAAAAATAAAAATAAAAAATAAAAAGCAACAAAAAGCAATAATTGAAAAGTAACAACAAACAACAAATAATAAGCTGAAAGATAATAAATAACAACAACAAATACATATAATCAACTTAACTAAAACAAGAAAACACAACAATAAAACAACTGAAAACAACCAAAAAAAATTATGTAATGTATAAAAAAATTCTTATTTTTATTATTAATGCTAATAAAAGTAAAAATTTTAATTGAAAATAAAATAATTAATTTTAAAAATCCAAGAAAAATTAAGCTAATTGATACCGCACATGTATATATTTTTGTTTAATTAAAAAACTTTGTTTTCTAAATGGGTTACTCGGAAAGGGAAGACAGCTGAATTCAATTAAGGAAATGACCTTGCCTCAAGAAGACTCCTAGATGAAGAAGAAATACTCTCCTATTTAGTTTAGGATGCCTAACCCAAGAGGAATCCTACTCTTTTCAGGTCTAAGTATAACTATAAATAGGACCCCATATCCCTCATTCTTATTCATCATATTCTCTTATATTCTAATTGTTCTTACTTTCTCTCTCTAGATTCTTTCTCTGTTTTTTGACTTAGACATTGAAGTGTTTGTGGGGATCCTCCCCACTTCTCACCTTACCTTTTGTTGGTCATTTGTAGGATCTTGAGCTCAAGAGTTTCAAAAATAAGTTATAAAATAGCACAGTCTGTGGGAACTTTTGGGAAAAAGCCATTCATATATCTGCTAAGTTAAGACATCGATACTATGACTTCCAGTCCACCGCCAACCTCGACTCCTGAAACTCACATTAACCTCTTAGCACCTATTCCTCCAATTAATCTGTCAACACCTCTCCTAACAGCAGTACTTCCAATAACCTTTGAGTGTATTAGACCTTTATCTGAAAATACTTACTTACCTCTTAGAAATACTTAGGGCTGGTTGGCTTCGGGCACCGACTTTCCATATTATACTCCATTGCAACACCATCACTGTCCAATACCTTTTGTTCCTTTTCTAAGCCTAGCAGATATACCAGTTGTCATAACGCCAAGCCTGAACATTGTAACCCAAACACTTAACCTCACCGAAACTAACAAGGAAGCAATGATACAAAATATCCAAGCTCAGATAGCCCTAATGCAACAACAGTTGAACACCTTAGTTCAAAGTGGCAACCCAAGACCAACTCACATGGACAATAACATGACACCTCTGGAGATACCTGAGGTCAAGGGGAAGAGCAAAGTTCCAGAAGGGGAATGTAGTTTAACAATTTCAGCTCTCGATGACTCGAAGTTAAGTCAGAGGGTTGAAGAAGTTATGCAGAAAGCTCGTACGAGACTAAGGAAGGAAGATGAATGTATTATGGAAGGTAAAACACCATTCATAAAGAGGATAATCCAAACAGAGATCCTACCAAGTTTAGAATCCCACAACTAGATCAATATAATGGGACCGAAGATTCCATCAACCATATATCCTCATTTAGAACAAGAATGTTGCTCCAAAACGTGAACGATGGTGTCACGACCCAAAACTAGAAGTCATGACCAGTGATAGGGAACGAGAATTCTTTCAAATCCAAAACCCGTAGCAAGCCTTAAAAATAAAAATATGCAATAATAATAATAATAAAATATGCACCATAATTAAAATCTCAAATCAATATAATAAAATAAATTATTTCATATCATAACATGAAATGTCTTAATACAATATTCAGAGAAAACCTCTAAATTAAAATCACAACAGTGAATTTGAAATACAACTCACTACCGATACTAAAATATGACTACTATAGTTTTCTTGAGTATAATATAAAATAATTAAGTAGATAATTTACATAAAAGAGATGGGGTGGAAGAAGTTCGACGAATAGGTCTACTATTGAGGTCTGAAGAAGAAGACTCTCCTGTAAAAATGTCAATTGAGTGGAGTCAGACCTCACTGAGTGAATTGTTATAATATATATACATGCATTTCCTATATGTCAAATGTAATAAGTCATCAGTATATATAATAAATATATATAAAAGCATATATGCACAGATGTTGAAAATCACTTTATATATTAATATTGAAAAAACATAAGTTTATGAAGGATCAAATAGAACCCTATTTAATCGCAACCTCAATCAACCATAATGTCGCTCTAGCTATATAGGCTCACTTAATTTCAAATAAATTCACTTAATCCATGTGGACAGTAGACTAGCCTCGAGATACTAAGTCAATTGAGCTCCAACAGTCTGACTGTCAGTGCGATTGGCCCCGAGACACTTGGTCAACCGAGCTACAGTAATCACACCATTAATCACATCACATATCAATCAAATCAATCATATATTGAATCACATTTACTCAAATAAGTTAGTAATTGAACCCTACAATCTATCACATCGGTACGTACTCGGTTATAGTGCTGCCCACTAGGTAGCATGTTCTATCAATATCCTTCATTAAGATAATTTGTAATAATAAAATAAACCATATATATACCAGAAATATACCTAAAATAAATTAAGTATATTTTGAGAATATATATGTCAGATGAATTCAAATTAATCATAAAATATACAAAAAATAAACCGATAGTATACTATAATCATGCAAGTAAAAATCAATAAAAATAACATGCATTTATTTCAGAATATACCAAAAATATACTAAAAATATATCTAAAGTATACTAATCATTTAATAAAACAATTATGAATAATTATACATTTAAAACATGTATTTTCTAAAATATGCAACCTAGGCCTCGGTCTCGGTGCAACTAACAATAAAATAAATATGAAAATCAGAATAAATCTAGCTTAAACTTTTAGAGAAACTCAATTTCAGATTATAAAACACAAATTGATACAGAATTGACTCGATGTCACGTTTTACAAAAATTTGGTAAAATCTCCTTTGTAAAATGGACATCTCTGTCACAATCCAAAATAGGGGGCCATGACCGGCGCTAAGGAACAAGAATTCTTTTGAATCCGAAACCCGTAGCAAGCCTTTAAAATAAAATAAAAGCATGCAATAATAATAAAATAAATAAAATATCTTGTAGCGGAAATTAAAATCTCATATGTAATAGTAATAATCCACCAACTCATTTGATAAAACAAACTCATCTCATATATATAGAATCTTTTAATACAAATTTCCGTTCAATTCTTTAAAATACAAATCTCATACATATATAAAACATACATTCCATAACTAAACTACAACTATTGCAGTATCTAGAATACAAAATAAAATCAAGTGAGCAGTTTACATAGTAAAGTCGGGCGTAAGGGTCTGCTACTGAGGTATGAAAACGATGACTCTCCTGAAAAAAATAGTCAATGGAGGGGAGGCAGACCTCACTGAGTGAATTGTTATAATATATATACATGCATAGCTAAATGACAATGCACACATTCAATAATATATATAATAAATATATATACAGGCAAATACATACAAATGCAGCAAAATCATTTTATATAAATACTGAAAATAATAATCGTTTATGAAGGATCAAATAGAACCCTAAATGATCGCAACCTCAAATAGTGTTAGACAACACTCTAGCCATACAGGCTCACTTATTCCAAATAAATTCACTTATTCCATTTGGACAGTAGACTGGCCCCGAGACACTAAGTCAACCGAGCTCCAGCAGTCTGATTGTGTAATATCCCGTGTTTTTAAAATATTTTTACACTGTACCGGGATATGCAGTGTTAATAATTTCTATATATTATATGATATTTTTACGAGTTAATATGTATTTAAAATCTATTTTAATTACTGTGTATTATTTTCAGTGTTTTACATAAAATTTTCCCGGGACTTGCATTTTCGGGGAAATTTTCACGTAAACAATGTATTATTAATTATTTTAAATGTATTTTCGGACTTGCATGAACTCATACGTATTTTTAAATTACTAAATAAAGACTATGTGTGTGAATATTTATTTAATTAGGGTTTAATATATATTACCCTAATATTTTGTTATTTAATTATTTTATTTATTATTAAATTATTAAAATTATTTTATTATTATTTAATTATTTTATTTTTATTTTTATTTTTATTTTTATTTTTCTTTTTTTTTCTTTTCTTTTTCTTTTCTTTCTTTCTTTTTCTTTTTTCTTCTTTTTCTTCTTCTTCTTCTTTCCTTCTCTCCCGCGCCCGACCATCACCCACCTCACCCCTCACCGCTGCAACTTCGATCACCTACCATCGGTGTGCCTCCCGGCTTGCCACCGCCGTTCCCAGCCGTCCCCCGCCGCCAGCAGCTCCCTTCCCCGGCGCCGGCAGCTCCATTTTCCATTTTTGGCCGAAAATTGTCCCTTCGCTGTTTCTCCTTCCTCCGGCCACCGTTTTCTACACCACCGGTCTCTTTATTCTCCTTGAGCTCTAGTGAGTGTGATTCTAGCTTTGGTTTAAGCTGAAATGGTCTAGATTTGCTTAGGTTTCGAATTTTCAATTTCGGTCACATTAGGGTTTTTGATTTTTTTGAGCTTTGAATTGATTGATTCATGAAAACTCCCTTCACAAATCTTGTTCTTAGTAGCTCAATCTACATGTATGAATTTTTGTAGAATTTTTGGAGATTTTTTGGATTTTTGGGTATTTTTGAATATTTTAATATTATTTTCTAATTTTCGGAAATTAATTATTTAAATTATGAAATTGGGATTTATGGTTAAATTAGGTGTTGAAATGAATTATAGGAATTTATTTGGAATTTTTATGAATTTCTAAGTATTTATTTTGAATTATTGAAGTTTATGTGATTTTGAGAAATTAGGGTTAATTGTGTTTTTATTTGAATTTAATTGGTTAATTGAGTTTAATTATTGATATTATTGATAAATATGTTGAGAAAATTAATTTTGGATAATTTTATAATTTTTGGTGAATTTTTGAAGTAATTTAAGTATATTTATATATATAGGGGTATTTTGGTAATTTTACCCTAAATTGTCTAAAAATGTAATTTAATCGGTTTTAATAATTATTTAAGGTATAAAAATGATTTCTACAAATTATTTGATATTTTTAACTAATTAAAACTATTTTTCGTGAATTATTTTCAATTATATATATAATATACGATTTTTCAAATAAAATGAGTTTTATTGGTTTTTACAGTGTTTAAAGGTTAATTATGTAATTTCTACCTATAAAATTTATTTTTAGGTTTTAAGAGTATTTTTGGTATATCTGGAATTATTCTGTGTTTGTGAACCCCGGTCGGTAGACTGTAGTTTGGAGTCCGACCAAGGGGTTGTGGTTTGTGTTGAGCCTATTTTTATGAAGTGTGTTTCTTTGCAGGGTCGGCTCTACTCTTTTGAGTAGAGAGATGTCCGTTTTACAGGGGAGGTTCTGCCGGATTTTCGGTAGAATTCTCGTAAAACGTGATGTCCAGTCGAACCCTAATTCTGTTTCCATATTTAAATACTCTAGATTGAATTCTAGGATTTCTGTTAGGGTTATTCTGATGTCAATTATTTATTGCTTGTTTAGTTGCACCGAGACCGAGGGCTAGTGGACCAGGCCCGTCGGACCTGTCTCGTGGAGCGCACTAGGTGAGTTACTATACTATATATATATGCTTAGGATGCATGATTTAGAAATATATATTCTATTTTGATTAAAATGCATAAATAATGTGATTTGTATTTAAGTATATTTTTGGTTTATTTTTGGTATATAATAAATTATAAACATGTTTTATTAATAAAATATATTTAAAATGTTTTTAAATATATTTTTAGTTTAATTTATGATTTGATTGGATTTATTTGATATATATATATACTCGAAATATACCTGGTTTACTTTTGGTATATTTCTGGTATATATATGGTTTATGTTGTTATTTTATTGAACTTCATGCATCATTTATTTTTGTGAATGAATGTTTTATATTATTAATGATGAAGGATATCGATAGAACGTGCTACCTAGTGGGCAGCACTAGGACCGAGTACGTACCGGTACGCCTATAGTATTTAGGCTATATTACTAACTTATTTATGGATATTGATTTGATTGATTATGATTATTGATGTGTGTGATGGGATTTGGGTGTGATTGCTGGAGCTCGGTTGACCAAGTGTCTCGGGGCCAATCACACTGGTAGTTAGACTGCTGGAGCTCGGTTGACTTAGTGTCTCGGGACCAGTCTACTGTCCAAATGGATTAAGTGGATATATTTGGAATAAGTGAGCCTGTATGGCTAGAGTGTTGTCTAACACTATTTCCGAGGTTGCGATATTCTAGGGTTCTATGTGATCCTTCATAAACTGTGATTTTCAATAAAATATATAAAAACGATTTTATTGCATCTATGTGTAATTGCCTGTATATATATATTAGATATATACTGTTGACTGTATGCATTGTCATTTAGGGTGTATGTATATATATTATAGTAATTCACTCAGTGAGGTCTAACTCCCCTCCATTGACTATTTTTCAGGAGAGTCAACATCCTCAGACCTTAGTAGCAGGTCAATACGCCGGATTCCTTCCGCCCCGGCTTCTTTGTGTAAATTATCTACTTGAGTCTTATTTATTTTATCTAGACACTACAGTAGTTGTGAATTAAAGTATTGGATTTCATGTATTTTATTTGAAGAGATGTATTATATTGAAACTGGATTTGTATTAAAGAGATTATATATCTATATGATGAGATTTGATTCAAATCCAATGATGAAAATGTTATTATGATATTTATGATTTTTATTTCCGCTGCATATTATATGATTATTATTATTATTGCATGATTTATTTTATTTTTAGGCTTGCTACGGGTTCCGGATTCGAAAGAATTCCCGTTCCCTAGCGCCGGTCATGGCCCCTGTTTTGGGTCATGACAGATTGTCAGTGTGATTGGCCTCTAGACACTTGGTCAACTGAGCTCCAACAATCACACTCTTAAATCACATCTCACATCAAATAAATCAATCCGATCATATTCCACAAATAGGTTAGTAATTTAACCTAAATTTTATCGTCTTACCGATACGTACTCGGCCCTAGTGCTGCCCATTAGGTAGCACGTTCTATTGATATCCTTCATTTAAAAATAAATCCATACATTCATAAAATAAATGATGCATGACATTAATTAAAATAACAATATAAACCATATATATATTAGAAATATACAAAAAATAAACCAAGTATATTTCGAGTATATATACGTCAAATAAATTCAATTTAATTATAAAATAAACTAGAAATAAACTATATATATACTTAAAAACATTTTAAGTATAATTCAATAATAAAACATGCATTTAATTTAAAATATACCAAAAATATACCAAAATATACCTAAGCAATATTAAACCATTTATGCATATTTCATAAAATTTAAATATACATTTCTAAAACATGCATCCTAAAACAAGTATATATAAAATAACAGCTCACAGTTGTGCGCTTCACGAGATGGGTCTGACAGGCCTGGTCCACTAGGCCTCGGTCTTGACATAACTAACAAATAAACAACATCATGAAATTAGAATAAATCTAACGAAATATAATGAAATTCTAGAGACTCGATCTATAATACTGGACACAGATTAGGAATAAGGATTTGACCGGATGTCATGTTTTACGAGAATTCTACCAAAAATTAGGCAGAACCTCCCTTGTAAAATGGACATCTCTCTACTAAAAAAGTAGAGCCAGTCCTACAAGAAAACACACTTCAAAAATACACAATCTTACAACCCCTTCGTCAGACTCCCAAACTACAATTCCATCGATCGAGGTTCACAATTCACGAGATAAACATATAATATATTTAAATTCCAAAAATACCCTTAATATACCAAAATATAGAAAATTAGAGATTTAAAACACTGAAAATAATTATTTAACCGATAATTACAATAAAACCCTAATTTTAATAAAATATTATAAAAAAAATCCATAATTCTCGATAAATTCATAAATATTGACCAAAATACATTTTATAACTCCAAATTACATAGTTAGCCCTAAAACACATTAAAAATCAATAAAAACTTATTTATTTACAAAAATAGTATATTATATATAGTTTGAAAATAATTTACGAAAAATAGTTTTAATTAGTTAAAAATACTAAATAATTTGTAAAAATCATTTTTATACCTCAAATAATTATAAAAATCAATTAAACTAAATTTTTAACCAATTTAGTGCTAAATTACCAAAATACCCCTAGTTATATATAATTTACATAATTCACTATAATTATACAAAAATTCACTAAAAATAATATAATTACTCAAAAATTAATTTCTAAACATATAATTCAATAAAATCAATAATTATACTCAATTAAAAAATTAATTTCAACAAAATACTTAATTAACCTAATTTTCTAAAAATCACCTAAACTAAATAAATTCATAATAATTATAAAAAATCACAAAAATTACAAATAAATTTCTAAAATTAATTTTAACACCTATAAACACCATAAATCACAATTTCATAATTTAATTAATTAATTTACGAAAATTAGAAAATATTAATAAAATAATAAAAAATTCCCAAAAATCAAAATAATTCCTAAAAATTCTACAAAAATTATAGGATGTAGATTAAGCTAAGAGGATCAATATTTGTGAAGGAAGTTAGCTTGAATCATTAGAATCAAAGTTCAAAAAAATCAGGAACTCATATAGGCCGAAAATGAAAATTGAAAACCAAGGAAAATCTTGACCAAATAAAGTGAAACTAAGCTTGGAAATGAACTCACCGAAGCTTAAAGAGAAGATAGAGACCAATGGAGTTCAAAATGGTGGCCGGAATCACAGTGATCAGCGATGAGTGTGAGTTTCGGCTTCCTTGGCTTTTCATGACCAAAACTCGTTGGAAAAGGGAAGAGAAGGTGGCAGAATGGGCTGGAAGGGAAGTTGGCACGCCGGGAGGCACACTGACGGTGAGAAAATGGAAGTTGCAACAGCCGGAGATGGGGGATGGTGTTGGGTTAAGAGGGAGAGGAACGAGTGGCACACACCGTAAACTTAACAAACTTTTATTTTGTTTATATATATATATATATATATATATATATATATATATATATATATATATATATATATATATATATATATATATATATATAATACACATTAATTTATTAAAACTATATAATATAGGTTTAATTAAAAATAAACCCTAATTTATTAAATATGTGTATATATATGCATGTATATGTATATATTTTAATATGACAATTAAAATCGTGCATGGACTTATGCAAATTCATAAAACCAACAAATATAATTAATAATTATTTATTTAGGTTTTAATTTTCCCAAAAATAAGATTCTCAGGAAAATTTTACATAAGAAACGTAAAATAATTAAAAATAAATTTAAT
Source organism: Mallotus nudiflorus (assembly GCA_947683625.1). Taxonomy (NCBI): domain Eukaryota; kingdom Viridiplantae; phylum Streptophyta; class Magnoliopsida; order Malpighiales; family Euphorbiaceae; genus Mallotus; species Mallotus nudiflorus. The sequence continues at coordinate 30,595 of CANTUR010001188.1, forward strand.
AAATAATAAACTAATTAAATAATCAGAAATATATATTAAAATTATTAACACTGCATATCCCGATGCAGTTTAAAATTATTTAAAAACTCGAGATATTATAATCTCTCAACTAAAAAGTAAAGTTGGTCCTACAAGAAAAATGCATTTTGAATATCAGAATTCAAATAACCCTCGGTTGGGATCCCAAACTACACAATTCTCCAACCGAGGTCCACAATTCATAAAAAATCAAAATAATATAATAAATATACTATAAATATTCTCAAAATATCAAAATATAACATATTTAACATTAAAACACCAAAAATAATTATTTTCTCAATAATTACGTAAAAATCCTGAAATAATAATATAATTTTATTAAAGTGCAATTTTCTCGATAATTCAATATAAATTAATAAAAATGCACTTTATATATTCAAATAACTTAATTAACCCATTTAATTACCAAAATAATATATAATATATTATTTGAAAATAATTTTCAAAAATTAGTATTAATTAGTTAAAAATAGTAAAAATTTGTAAAAATCATTTTAGTTCCTAAAATAATATTAAAACCAACTAAAACATATTATTTAGCTATAATTTTAACAAAATTACGTATTTAACTCTATAATGCAAAAATACACATAATATAATAATATTACTCAAAAATTCTATAAAAATTAATTTCTCAACATATATTTTTCTAATATTAACTAAAACACATATTTAAACCATAATTTCAATCAAAAGCCAACTTAAACCTAATTATCCAATATTGACATAATATAAACATAATTATAAAAATTACATAAAAACCACAAAAATTATAATCTCAACTCTAAAATTAATAACAATTAATAATAACTCCAAATATACCAAATTTATAATTTTAATAATTAATTTATGAAAATTAATTAAATAATAATAAAATATTAAAAAATTCACAAAAATTAAAATAAATTCTAAAAATAAAAACAAAAATATGTAGAGGTAGATTAAGCTACTAGAAATCACTTTTGTGAAGTGAGTTTGCAAGATTCAAGCAATATCATGCTAAAAAAGATTCAAAACCCTAAAGCTCCAAAAAAAAAAAAATTAAGAAAAACTCACAAATGGTCGGTTTAGAGCTAAAAAGGAGCTTAAAATCTTCTTGGCCAGAGCTAGGAGTAAAATGACACTAGAATCATGAAGAACGGTGGCCGGATGAAAGAGAAACGATGAGGAAAAGTCCACTGCTGCTGCTGCCATTTCTGCCTCCTCCGGTGAGCTTCCGACGAGTAGACGGTGAGGAGAAGATCAGGGAAGATGGTGGTGACTGAATGGAAGAGAGGGAGGCATAGTAATAGGCTCGGATCGGGATGACGGAAGGGAAGAAGATGCATAGTGATTTTTACGTTTTATATGCTGTGTTTGTAAGTATATATGCATATGTTTATGTCACGACCCAAAACAGGGGTCATGACCGGCGCTAGGGAACAGGAATTCTTTCGAATCCGGAACCCGTAGCAAGCCTAAAAATAAATAAAACATGCCATAATAACAGTAACAATATGATATGCAGCGGAAATAAAAATCATAATATCGTAATATTATCCATATCAACTGGATTTAAATCAAATCTCATCCCATAGATACATAATCTCTTTAGTACAAATCCAGTTTCAATATAATACATCTCTTTTAAAATAAAATGCATGAAATCCAATACTTTAATTCACAACTACTGCAGTGTCTAGATAAAATAAATGAGACTCAAGTAGACAGTTTACATAAAGAAGCCGGGACGGAAGAAATCCGGCGTATCGACCTGCTACTGAGGTCTGAAGAAGTTGACTCTCCTGAAAAATAGTCAACGGAGGGGAGTCAGACCTCACTGAGTGAATTACTATAATATATATACATACACACTAAGTGATAATGCATACAGTCAACAGTATATATATAATATGCATATATACAGGCAATTGCACACAGATGCAATAAAAAAATCATTTTTATATATTTTATCGAAAATCACAGTTTATGAAGGATCACATAGAACCCTAGAATATCGCAACCTCAGAATAATTGTGTTAAACAACACTCTGGCCATATAGGCTCACTTATTCCAAATATATCCACTTAATCCATTTAGACAGTAGACTGGCCCCGAGACACTAAGTCAACCGAGCTCCAGCAGTCTGACTGCCAGTGTGATTGGCCTCGAGACACTTGGTCAACCGAGCTCCAGCAATCACACCCACAAACCACATCTCACATATCAATAATCATAATCAAATCAATATCCACAAATAATTTAGTATTATAGCCTAAAGCTATAGGCGTACCGGTACGTACTCGGTCCTAGTGCTGCCCACTAGGTAGCACGTTCTATTGATATCCTTCATTAATAATATAAAACATTCATTCACAAATAAATGATGCATGAATTTAAATAAAACAACAATATAAACCATATATATACCAAAAGTAAACCAGGTATATTTCGAGTATATATATATCAAATACATTCAATCAAATTATAAATTAAGCTGGAAATATATTTAAAAACATTTTAAATATATTTTATTCACAAAATATGCATATAATTTAGTATATATCAAAAATAAACCAAAAATATACTTAATGTAAACTTAAGAAATAATCAAATTATTTATGCATATTTAATCAACATAAAACATGCATTTCTAAATCATGCATCCTAAGCATATATATATAGTATAGTAACTCACCTAGTGCGTTCCACGAGACAGGTCCGACGGGCCTGGTCCACTAGCCCTCGGTCTCGGCGCAACTAAACAAGAAATAAATAACCGATATCAGAATAAACCTAACAGAAATCCTAGAATTCAATCTAGAGTATTAAACACAGAATCGGAATTTAGGGTTCGATTGGATATCACGTTTTACGAGAATTCTACCGAAAATCCGGCAGAACCTCCCCTGTAAAACGGACATCTCTCTACTCAAAAGAGTAGAGCCGACCCTGCAAAGAAATACACTTCGAAAATAAACACCACATCTCATTCACAACCCCTCGGTCGGACTCCAGACTACAGTCTACCGATCGGGGTTCACAAACACAGAATAATTTCAGATATACCAAAAATATCCTTAAATCACAAAAATACATTTTATACGTAGAAATTACATAATTAACCTTAAAACATAGTAAAAACCGATAAAAATTCATTTTATTAGAAAAACCGTATATTATATGTGTAATTGAAAATAATTCACGAAAAATAGTTTTAATTAGTTAAAAATACCAAATAATTTGTAGAAATCATTTTTATACCTTAAATAACTATTAAAACCAATTAAATTACATTTTTAGCCAATTTAGGGTAAAATTACCAAAATACCCCTATATATATAAATATACCTAAATTACTTCAAAAATTCACCAAAAATCATACAATTATCCAAAATTAATTTTCTCAACATATTTATCAATAATATTAATAATTAAACTCAATTAACCAATTAATTTCAATTAAAAACACAATTAACCCTAATTTCTCAAAATCACATAAACTTCAATAATTCAAAATAAATACTTAGAAATTCATAAAAATTCCAAATAAATTCCTATAATTCATTTCAACACCTAATTTAACCATAAACTCCAATTTCATAATTTAAATAATTAATTTCCGAAAATTAGAAAATAATATTAAAATATTCAAAAATACCCAAAAATCCAAAAAATCTCCAAAAATTCTAAAAAAAATCATACATGTAGATTAAGCTACTAGGATCAACATTTGTGAAGAGAGTTTCCATGAATCAATCAATTCAAAGCCCAAAAAAATCAAAAACCCTAATAGGCCGAAATAGAAAAATCAAAACCTAAGCAAATCTAGACCAATTCAGCTCAAACCAAAGCTAGAATCACACTCACCCGAGCTCAAAGAGAAGAAAGAGACTGGCGGTGTCGAAAACGGTGGCCGGAATCGACGTGATCGACGATGGATCGATTTTCGGCTTCTCCGGCCAAGATCGATCTCCAGACGCCGGAAACGGCCTCCTCAGGCGGCGAAATTGGTCGGGGAAGACGGTGGCACACCGGACGGCATACCCACGGTGAAGAAATGGCACGGCAGCGACCGGGAACGGAGAAGGGAAGAATCGGGGAAGAAAGGGATGATCGGGGGCAAATGTGTAATTTTCCAAACTTTTTGATTTTTGACAAATATATGTATATATATATATACTTTATACTATATATTAAAATAATATTAAATTACACACATCAAATATACATCACACACATAAAAATATTAATATTTTAATAATTTATACTAAATAAAATTAATTAAATAACAATAAAACAATTAAATACTTAATAAAATATTAGGGAAATAATAAACCCTAATTAAATAAATACACACACACAGGCTTTATTTAATAATTTAAAAATATGTATGAGTTCATGCAAGTCCGTAAATACATTTAAAATAATTAATAATACATTGTTTACGTGAAAATTTCCCCGAAAATGCAAGTCTCGGGAAAATTTTACGTAAAACACTGAAAATAATATACAGTAATTAAAATAGGTTTAAAATACATATCAACTCGTAAAAATATCATATAAAATACAGAAATCATTAACACTGCATATCCCGGTACTGTGTAAAAAAAAAATATTTTAAAAACACGGGATATTACAGTCTTCCCCCCTTACAAGAATTCGTCCCCGAATTCCAGAAAACAAGATCAAGAAGGGAAGAGATACGGGTAAGAAGCTCGCATCTCAGCTTCAGTCTCCCACGTATGCTCTTCAACTCTATCGCTGCGCCACAGAACCTTGACCATCGGAATCTGCTTCGATCGCAATTGTCGAACTTGATAATCAACGATCGCCACAGGTTCTTCCACAATTGTCAAATCTTCACTCACTTCTACACTGTCGGGCTACAACACGTGTGAAGGGTCTGAGATATACTTCCTCAACATCGAGATATGAAATACTGGATGCACCTGTGACATACTCGGAGGCAAATCCAACCGATATGCAACAGTGCCAATTCTCTCCAGAATCTCAAACGGTCCAATGTATCTCGGTGCTAACTTACCCTTCCTGCCAAATCTCATCACACCCTTCATCGGAGATACTTTCAGAAAAATAAAATCTCCAACCTGAAACTCCACATCTCTGCGCCTAGGATCCGCATAACTCTTCTGTCTGCTTACTGCGGTCTCTAATCTTCGTTTAATCACGGTGACTTTCTCTGCAGCATCCTGAACCATCTCTGGTCCAATCAAAGCTCTCTCACCAATTTCATCCCAACTCAATGAGGATCTACACTTCCTTCCATACAACGCCTCATACGGTGCCATGCCAATACTGCTATGGTAGCTGTTATTATATGCAAACTCAACAAGCGACAAATGATCATCCCAGCTACCTCCCAAATCCAAGACACACATCCTCAACATATCTTCCAGTGTCTGGATCATCCTCTTAGATTGACCATCTGTCTGAGGATGAAAAGCAGTACTGAAATCCAACCTAGTGCCCATCGCTTCCTGTAACTTCTGCCAAAAACGAGAAGTAAACACCGAACCTCTATCTGACACAATGGACACAGGTACTCCATGAAGGCACACAATATGCTTCACATACAACTTCGCCAATCTAGCAACTGAATATGTAGCTTTCACAGGCAAGAAATGTGCAGACTTCGTCAACCTGTCTACAATCACCCAGATGGAATCGTATCCATCCTTCGAACGAGGTAAACCGAGCACAAAATCCATAGCTATCCTTTCCCACTTCCACTAGGGAATAGGAAGAGGCTGAAGCTTCCCAGGAGGCTTCTGATGTTCGGCTTTCACTTGTTGACACGTCAAACACTTAGCAACATAATCAGCGACATCTTTCTTCAATCCGTCCCACCAGTATAGATCTCTGATACTGTGGTACATCTTAGTAACACCTAGATGAACGCTGTAGACTGTAGAATGTGCTTCCTCTAAAATCTCTTCTCTCAAATCATCCACATCAGGAACACACAATCTACCACTGATCCACAACACACCATCATCATCAAGTGTGAAATCAGTGAACTTCCCTGCTCTGACATTCTCTGCAAGCTCTACCAGAGTAGGATCTCGGCTCTGAGCTGCTTTAATCCTATCCCTCAGTACAGATCGTACTTTAAACTGAGCTAACAGTCCACCCGATCTACTAATCTTCATCATCAGACCTTGATCCACCAATAAATGCAACTCTTGGATCAATGGTCTTCTCTCAACACCAATGTGAGCAAGACTACCTGAGGACTTCCTACTCAAGGCATCTGCTACCACATTAGCTTTACCCGGATGGTAAAGAATCTCACAATCATAATCCTTCAACAATTCCAACCATCTTCTCTGCCTCAGATTCAAATCTCTCTGCTGGAAAATGTACTTAAGGCTCTTGTGATCAGTAAATATCTCACAAGTCACCCCGTACAGATAATGTCTCCAAATCTTCAAAGCAAAGATTACTGCAGCCATCTCAAGATCATGTGTAGGATAATTCTGCTCATGCTTCTTCAACTGCCTCGAAGCATAGGCTATCACCCTTCTATTCTGCATCAACACACAACCAATACCAATTCTAGAGGCATCACAGTAAACTGTGAACTTATCCACACTATTAGGCAAAGCTAACACTAGCGCTGTGGTCAACTTCTCCTTCAATAACTGAAAACTATTCTCACAAACTTCTGACCACTCGAATCTAACATTCTTCTGAGTCAAGCGAGTCATAGGGGCTGCAATCCTGGAAAAATCCTGCACAAACCGCCTATAATACCTGGCTAAACCCAGAAAACTCCGAATCTCCGTAACTGAAGTAGGTCTAGGCCACTCAGACACTGCCTCAACCTTCTGTGGATCAACCTGAATACCTTCTTTAGACACTACGTGTCCAAGAAAAGAAACACTCTCCATCCAGAAATCACACTTCGAGAATTTAGCATAAAGTTGATGATCTCTCAATGTCTGTAGTACAATCCTCAAATGATATACATGCTCTTCCATACTCCTCGAATATACTAGTATATCATCAATGAAGACTACTACAAACTGATCCACATACGGTCTGAATACTCTGTTCATCAGATCCATAAAAGCTGCTGGTGCATTAGTCAAACCAAAAGACATCACTAGAAACTCATAATGGCCATATCGAGTGCGAAAAGCTGTCTTAGGAATATCAGCCTCACTAATCCGAAGTTGATGATAACCCGACCTCAAGTCAACCTTAGAAAAGAATTGTGCACCCTGGAGCTGATCAAACAAATCATCTATCCTCGGGAGAGGATACTTGTTCTTCACGGTCACCTTATTCAGCTCTCTATAGTCAATGCACAGTCTCAGGGTACCATCCTTCTTCTTCACAAACAAGACTGGTGCACCCTAAGGAGAAACACTAGGTCTAATAAAACCTTTATCCAACAACTCTTGCAACTGCTCCTTCAACTCTCTCAACTCTGCAGGAGCCATACGATAGGGTGGCATAGATATAGGAGTAGTACCTGGAACCACATCAATACAGAACTCAATCTCTCTATGAGGTGGTAAACCTGGCAACTCCTCGGGAAAAACATCAGGAAACTCACAAGCAACAGGAACATCTGTGAGTGATAACTTCTCCACTAACATATCCCTGACCAATGCCAAATACCCCTGACAACCTTTCTTTAACAACTTCCTAGCCGTAATAACAGAAATAAGATTCTGAGGTGCTGAACTCCTATCACCCACAAACTTAAAATCTTCTTCACCAGGAATTCTAAAAGTCACCTCCTTATTCCTGCAATCTACCATGGCAAAGTGATGAGACAACTAATCCATTCCCAGAATAACATCAAACTCCATCACATCCAACAAAATCAAATCAGCGGGTAATTCTCTATCTCCCACGAGAACTGGATAACCAGAAAGAACAATATCGGCGTCTAAAGAATCACTCAGAGGAGTGGCAACAGACAAAGGAAAAGCCATCCTCGAAGGTTGCCAACAAGATTTAGAAGCAAAAATGGGAGAAACAAAGGAATGCGTGGCACCCGAATCAAACAAAATCCATGCATCCAGGTAACAAACAGAAACAATACCTGCCACGACTGCATTAGATGCCTGAGCATCCTGCTGAGTCAGATGGAAGACTCTGGCCTGACCTCGACCTCCCTGCTGACTGGTAGAAGCCTGACCAACACCTCTGGCACCTCCTCTAGTACCTTTACCACGACTCTGCTGTGGAACAAACTGAGTGGAACTCTGATGCTGGGCTGGTGGCAACTGAAATGGCACGGGTGCAGCACTAGCAATCGACTGCTGTGGGAATCGCGAAATCTGCTGCTGCTGATACCCAGAATAAGGACACGATCTGGCAAAATGTCCTGTCTGCCCACATCTGAAACATGTCAGTGGTGTCAGATAACACGATCCCTGATGGACTCTACCATAAGTCTGGCAAACACTGGCCGCTGATCCAGAACTACGACCACTGCTGCTGCTCGAAGCACCTGACCCGAATCTGAACGATCTACGCTGACCTCCACGACCATGTCTACTGCTCCGATGCACTCGCTGCTGCTATCTCTGACTCTGCTGAGTCGGACCTCGCTGCTGACTACTCGATCCAACATGAAAACTCGAATATGGAGTAGCCTGCAATCCACTCGACTGAACTCCTAGCTGGTAATAATCAGGCATCGCTCCCTGCCTAACTAACCTCAGCTCAATCTCCTTAGCTAGCTCAATCACAGACTCGAGAGTAAGACCTGCTGTAGGCATACCAGCAAAAGCTGAACCCAAACCAGTAACGTAGGTAGTAATCGCGAAATACTGATCTCGCATCAGATCCTCAGCATATCTACCCAGACGAAGAAACTCTCGGGTATACTCCTCTACTGATCGATCTCCACGAGAAATACTGGTCAAACGGAGACGATAGCTCAAACGAAGAGGCTCTGGACAAAATCTCCTCATGAATCACTCTCGAAACTGAGCCCATGTCATCGTCATCATATAAGGCTGGATCATCTGAATAAACCAATCCAAGGCTGGTCCCTCAACAGACAACTCAACAATCATGATCCGCTGGTACTCGGTATGAGCAGTCCGAGTCCTAGTCTCAATCGCATGCAGAAAGTCTAAAGGATCAGAAATACCATCAAAAGCAATCCTGCCAACTCGGGCATAGAACAAAGCTGCCTCAGGGTCAGACATACCCTGCTGATAGGCAGGCTGAACAGGCTGAACAACTGGAGGAACAGGAACATCAAATTCAGGCTCAACAGGCTCCTCGTCCTGTAACTCTCTCTGCCTACGGTGACCTGCCGCTCCTCGAGGTCTACCTCTGCCATGACCTCTACGCCTAACTGGTAGCTCAGGAGGTAAAACCTCATCCTGAAAAGACTCATCATCCTCGGCCTCAACGACCAGTGGAGCGACACGCGCTCGCCTCCTCATACTGAAAAGGCAAACGGAAAAATTCAGACAAAACAAACAACGGAGGAATAACGCTGAAAACTACAGCAAGGAATACTTATCAAGACATACTCGAACCTAATACACTGCAGTAGTTACCAAAAGAAAACACAACTTTAAAAACTAGGGCCACAACTCACACAACTAAGCCCTGACACAAAACTCCGCTCTAATACCAACTTTGTCACAAACCAAACAGGGGCCATGACCGGCGCTAGGGAACGGGAATTCTTTCGAATCCGGAACCCGTAGCAAGCCTAAAAATAAAATAAAACATGCCATAATAACAGTAACAATATGATATGCAGCGGAAATAAAAATCATAATATCATAATATTATCCATATCAACTGGATTTAAATCAAATCTCATCCCATAGATACATAATCTCTTTAGTACAAATCCAGTTTCAATATAATACATCTCTTTTAAAATAAAATGCATGAAATCCAATACTTTAATTCACAACTACTGCAGTGTCTAGATAAAATAAATGAGACTCAAGTAGACAGTTTACATAAAGAAGCCGAGGCGGAAGAAATCCGGCGTATCGACCTGCTACTGAGGTCTGAAGAAGTTGACTCTCCTGAAAAATAGTCAACGGAGGGGAGTCAGACCTCACTGAGTGAATTACTATAATATATATACATACACACTAAGTGATAATGCATACAGTCAATAGTATATATATAATATGCATATATACAGGCAATTGCACACAGATGCAATAAAAAAATCATTTTTATATATTTTATCAAAAATCACAGTTTATGAAGGATCACATAGAACCCTAGAATATCGCAACCTCAGAATAATAGTGTTAAACAACACTCTGGCCATATAGGCTCACTTATTCCAAATATATCCACTTAATCCATTTAGACAGTAGACTGGCCCCGAGACACTAAGTCAACCGAGCTCCAGCAGTCTGACTGCCAGTGTGATTGGCCCCGAGACACTTGGTCAACCGAGCTCCAGCAATCACACCCACAAACCACATCTCACATATCAATAATCATAATCAAATCAATATCCACAAATAATTTAGTAATATAGCCTAAAGCTATAGGCGTACCGGTACGTACTCGGTCCTAGTGCTGCCCACTAGGTAGCACGTTCTATTGATATCCTTCATTAATAATATAAAACATTCATTCACAAATAAATGATGCATGAATTTAAATAAAACAACAATATAAACCATATATATACCAAAAGCAAACCAGGTATATTTCGAGTATATATATATCAAATACATTCAATCAAATTATAAATTAAGCTGGAAATATATTTAAAAACATTTTAAATATATTTTATTCACAAAATATGCATATAATTTAGTATATATCAAAAATAAACCAAAAATATACTTAATGTAAACTTAAGAAATAATCAAATTATTTATGCATATTTAATCAACATAAAATATGCATTTCTAAATCATGCATCCTAAGCATATATATATAGTATAGTAACTCAGCTAGTGCGCTCCACGAGACAGGTCCGACGGGCCTGGTCCACTAGCCCTCGGTCTCGGCACAACTAAACAAGAAATAAATAATCGATATCAGAATAAACCTAACAGAAATCCTAGAATTCAATCTAGAGTATTAAACACAGAATAGGAATTTAGGGTTCGACTGGATATCACATTTTACGAGAATTCTACCGAAAATCCGGCAGAACCTCCCCTGTAAAACGGACATCTCTCTACTCAAAAGAGTAGAGCCGACCCTGCAAAGAAATACACTTCGAAAATAAACACCACATCTCATTCACAACCCCTCGGTCGGACTCCAGACTACAGTCTACCGACCGGGGTTCACAAACACAGAATAATTCCAGATATACCAAAAATATCCTTAAATCACAGAAATACATTTTATACGTAGAAATTACATAATTAACCTTAAAACATAGTAAAAACCGATAAAAATTCATTTTATTAGAAAAATCGTATATTATATGTATAATTGAAAATAATTCACGAAAAATAGTTTTTATTAGTTAAAAATACCAAATAATTTGTAGAAATCATTTTTATACCTTAAATAACTATTAAAACCAATTAAATTACATTTTTAGCCAATTTAGGGTAAAATTACCAAAATACCCCTATATATATAAATTTACCTAAATTACTTCAAAAATTCACCAAAAATCATACAATTATCCAAAATTAATTTTATCAACATATTTATCAATAATATTAATAATTAAACTCAATTAACCAATTAATTTCAATTAAAAACACAATTAACCCTAATTTCTCAAAATCACATAAACTTCAATAATTCAAAATAAATACTTAGAAATTCATAAAAATTCCAAATAAATTCCTATAATTCATTTCAACACCTAATTTAACCATAAACTCCAATTTCATAATTTAAATAATTAATTTCCGAAAATTAGAAAATAATATTAAAATATTCAAAAATACCCAAAAATCCAAAAAATCTCCAAAAATTCTAAAAAAAATCATACATGTAGATTAAGCTACTAGAATCAACATTTGTGAAGGGAGTTTCCATGAATCAATCAATTCGAAGCTCAAAAAAATCAAAAACCCTAATAGGCCGAAATAGAAAAATCAAAACCTAATTAAATCTAGACCAATTCAGCTCAAACCAAAGCTAGAATCACACTCACCGGAGCTCAAGGAGAAGTAAGAGACCGGCGGTGTCGAAAACGGTGGCTGGAATCGGCGTGATCGATGATGGATCGATTTTCGGCTTCTCCGGCCAAGATCGATCTCCAGACGCCGGAAACGGCCTCCTCAGGCGGTGAAATTGGTCGGGGAAGACGGTGGCACACCGGAAGGCACACCCACGGTGAAGAAATGGCACGGCAGCGATCGGAAACGAAGAAGGGAAGAATCGGGGAAGAAAGGGATGATCGGGGGCAAATGTGTAATTTTCCAAACTTTTTGATTTTTGACAAATATATGTATATATATATACTTTATACTATATATTAAAATAATATTAAATTACACACATCAAATATACACCACACACATAAAAATATTAATATTTTAATAATTTATACTAAATAAAATTAATTAAATAACAATAAAACAATTAAATACTTAATAAAATATTAGGAAAATAATAAACCCTAATTAAATAAATATACACACACAGGCTTTATTTAATAATTTAAAAATATGTATGAGTTCATGCAAGTCCGTAAACACATTTAAAATAATTAATAATACATTGTTTACGTGAAAATTTCCCCGAAAATGCAAGTCTCGGGAAAATTTTACGTAAAACACTGAAAATAATATACAGTAATTAAAATAGGTTTAAAATACATATCAACTCGTAAAAATATCATATAAAATACAGAAATCATTAACACTGCATATCCGGTACTGTGTAAAAAAAATATTTTAAAAACACGGGATATTACAGTTTATGTTTGTTTGTATATGAATATATGTTTATATGCTTATTGACTGTATGTGTATGTATGGGTTTATGCATGTATATATATATATATATATATATAATATTATATAATAAAGTATTATTAAAATATTATGGTCAACTTTATTTTAGTCAATAATATATATACATACATATAACCTTTTATATAATAATAATAATAATAATAATAATAATAATAATAATAATAATAATAATAATAATAATAATAAATAAATAAATAAATAATATTATGGAATAATTAAATAATAAAAATGACACTCAAAATTTAAGTCAATCAATAAAATAATATTAGTACTTAAAATAATATTATTAAAATAATTCTTTTCAAAATAACACTAATAATATAAATCCTAATATAAATTTAATAACTTCTAAAATGCAAATCTACATAAAATAATTACTTAACATAAAAATAATAATTAAATAATCACAAATAATGAAAATAAATCAATAAAATCTCCAAATTTATTAACACTGCATATCTCATTTTTAAAAAAATTAATTTAAAAATATAGGTAATTACAGATGGAATCATGTGAAGGGTCTTCCTAAGCACACTCACAAAGAACGCCCAAAAATGGTTTCATCGACTCCTAGAGAACTTCATCACCTCTTTTGAGGATTTAGTAGAAAAGTTTCATACCAGGTTCATTACCAACATCCCTCATACCAAAAACATCAATGATCTTTGGATGTGTTGACAAGAGGTCGATGAGTCCCTATGAAGCTACCTCAATAGATTCAACAAGGTAGCTATGCATATCGAAAACCTTATAAACAAAGTTGCTATAGAAGCTTTGAAAAATGGCACTAGACTCGGAAAGCTCAAAGATAAGATAATGATGAAAGAACCTAGCACTTTTGCAGAGGTAATGGCTATGGTGGTAAAAATAATAAAGACGGATAAAGATAGAAGGATGCAAAGAGAAGAAGAAAAACCACCAACCAAAGATGAAAGATCAGGATCCAGATGAGCAAGCTTCCTAAAAATAAATTCCAGAGACTTGGTAGAAAGATTTGATAAATAAGTAGACAGATACACACCTTTAAATACCTCTTAATTTAGAATCCTTATGTGGGTCAGACATAATAGTATAGGAATTACCCTAGCTAGAAGAATAAGCCTAAGCTGGAGATCTATGCAAGATAGGGGTCACTATTGCTAGTATCACCGAGAATACATGCATGACACTGAGGCCTGCAGAGAACTAAAGAATGCCATAGAAAGACTGGTGCAAAATGGTAAACTTAACAATTTTATGGACACATATAGAGGAATTAAGAATTCAGAAACTCATGGGCGAGATAGGCCAGAAATAAAGAAAGCTTGGAATGACCCAACTGACATCATTAACATAATTATTGAAGGGAAAAATGCTGAAAAGAAACCTAAAAGGAGTAGTGGAGAAGGGCCAACCTTCAAGAAAAGAGATCATATTTAATTCAGAAGATGGTTTACATGTTCGTCATCCCCATTGTGATGCCCTGGTGATAAATGCATACATTAATAATTATTTGGTGAAAAGGTTATTAGTTGACAATGGAAGCGCCATCAATGTATTATCTTGGAATGCTTACAAAGCCATGGGAGGCTCCATCACTAACCTGAAAGCCATCCAGAATCCCATTATAAGCTTCTGTGGAGGAACTATACAGCCAATGGGAATTATAGAGTTAAATCTGGAATTTGGAAATCGGGACGATAAAGAGACAAAAGTTATTAAAACCCTGTTCAATATGGTGATCTCTCACTGGCATACAATGGAATCATAGGATGACTAACACTTTATGAAGTAGATGCAATCTCAATAATTCAACACCTAATTATGAAGATTTCAGTCGAGGGCGTAACTCTCACTATCTACAGAGATCAACATATGGCCAGATAGTATTACCAAATGGCAATAAAACCTCAGATAGAGGCCTTCCCCTAGAAATGTGGGAAACAGAGACGCAAGGAGCCAAACCATAACTGGTCCAGGATATTGAAACATTGCAAATTGCTGTTGAAAAAGTGGTGAAGATCGGTAATGAACTCAACTATGACACCAAGCAAGGAATAAGGGAAGTCCTTACTAGGCACTCAGAAGATTTCACTTTCGCGGCATCCAAAATAACTGGGGTAGATCCCCAGGTTGCCTATCATAGCTTGAACATCAAGAATAGGGGTGAAGCTAGTGATCTAGAAAAAGAACCTTTGCATATGAGAGGCAAAAGATAATTGCCGAGGAAATAAATAAGTTATTAGAAGCTGGGTTTATCAAAGAACTTACTCACCTGGAATGGCTAGCCAATGTGGTACTAGTCAAGAAATAAAATGACAAATATAGGATATGTATGGATTATACTGACCTTAACCAGGCATGTCCCAAGGACAGCTACCCACTACCTACAATTGATCAACTAGTGGACTCCATTGTCAGCCACAGTCTATATAGTTTTATCAATGCAGCACAAGGATATCACCATATACCAATGAAGAGGGAAGATCAAGAGAAGACATTCTTCATCACCCACGAAGGTCTTTACTACTACAAGGTGATGCCCTTCGAACTAAAGAATGTTGGAGCAATATATTAAAGTAATGATAAACCCTGTACTTCAGACCAGATTAGGAAAAATGTGGAGGTATACATGGACAACATTATTATTAAAAGCAAGCATGCTGAGTAACACCTAGCGGATCTGGATAAAGTCCTTCAATTACTGAGCGAGTCCAGGATCAAGCTAAATCCATACAAATGCATCTTCAGAGTCAAAGCAAGAAAATATCATAATATCCTACAGAGGTATTAAAGCCAACCTAGAAAAAATGTAAGCCATTCTCAACATGAAAGCCCCAAAAACTATCCACGAGTTACAAAGCTAAATGGCTGAATCACGATTTTAGGATGTTTTCTTCTCTTGCTCGCTAAACAGTGCCTACCACTATTCCGAGCTTTAAAAAATTCTAAAAAATTTATTTGGTCTATAGATTGCTAGGCGGTTTTGAAGATGTTAAAAAATTCTTATCCTCACCACCCTTACTCAGCAGGCCAGTCCTAGAAGAAACACTGTACTTGTACCTCTCGGTGGGTCAAGAATGCATAGTTTCAGTGCTAGTAAAGGAAGAAGAGAGCTAGCATAACTCGGTATACTACATTATACTCTGAGGATCCAAGGTTTGGTACCTAATGCTAGATAAGCTAGTCATGGCCATTTTCCACGCATTCTGAAAGGTCAGACACTACTTCTAGGCTCATCATATTATTGTTAAATCCTACTTCCCCTTGAAAAAAATCTTATAAAGGCCTGAGACTTCGGGCAGATTGGTTCAATGGTCGGTATTACTTAAAGAATTTGACATCGATTATAAGCCTCGTCAGTAGGTGAAAGCTAAAGCATTAGCAAATTTCATTCAAAAAATGACACCGGACGACCTCACCATGACTAAAGCACCAATATGGATACTCTATATTGACGGAGCATCCTCCACTCAAGGATCCGGTGCTGGAGTCATCCTTAAGGGACCGTATAAAATTCACATACAGTATGCAGTTTGAACAGAGTACACACAACCAATAATGTTGCTGAATATGAGGCACTTATCACAGGATTGAAGGTTGGTTGTTGAAGTCAAAGCCGAACACTTACAATACACTTGGACTCTTATTTAGTAGTGAACTAGGTCAATAGGACATTCCAGATCAAGGATCCAAGCATCGCTAGATATGCGGGAAAAGTTATGCAACTCTTGAAGAAGATCAAATAAGACAGGGGATAGTGGGGAGATCATCCAGATACCCAGACATGAAAACTCTGAGGCTGACCTCTTAACCAAATCAACAACTAAAGATAATTAAGGATTTAAAGGTATAAATTCATAAAAGCATTAACAAAACCCAGCATCGAGGACCTTGATATCATGGAAGTATGGGAAGTCTCAAAATGGATTCGACTGATAGTCCAATACCTGGAAAACGAACACTCATAGAAGATAAACTGAAGGTCTCAAAAACTAAAGATGAAGGCAACTTATTACTTTATCCATCACGGGGAGCTCTATAGGAAATCCTTTTCACACCCATGGTCCAAATGCGTATCCCTAGAGGAAGGAAATTACATACACAGGGAATCTATGAAGGAATTTATGAAGCATATGAATCCTACTACACATTAATTAGGGAAAGCACTTCTTCAAGGATACTACTAGCCCACCATGTCTAATGATGCCCGAAAGTTAGTTCAGAATGTCATAAGTGCTAGCAATTCACTCATCTCAATCACAAACCTTCCCACCTATTATATCCAATTAGCAACCCATGGCCCTTCGCCATGTGGAGAATGGATATCCTGGGTCCCTTTCTGACTTCCACTACACAAAAATATTCTTAATTTTCACTATATGCCATTTCACTAAGTGGGTAGAAGTGGAAGCAGTTCCAACCATCATAGAAGCTCGAATTTAACATTTCTTTTGGAGAGAAATCATCTACAGATTCGACATACCTCACACTCTGATCACATACAACGACAAGCAATTTGACAATGAGAAATTCAGAAGGTTTTGCTTAGACCTTGGAATAAAGCTTCATTTCACCTTGGTAGCTCACCTATAGACAAATGGGAAAATAGAGGTCACCAATAGAACTATCATGTAGGGATTAAAGAAGAGACTTAATGAGAAAAAGGGAACTGGGTCAAAGAACTTAACAACGTAATTTAGGCCTATAGGACCACTCTTAGATCATCCATAAAGGAAACATTGTTCAGGCTAACTTATGGCATGTACGCAGTAATACCAGTAGAGATCAGTTCACTAAGTATAAGATCAACCACGACTTTGATCAAAACATCAACAACATTAACACGCCGAATATGTCTGGACCTACTAGAAGAAAAAAGAGAGGTGGACTGTCACAACCCAAAACAGGGGCTATGACCGGCGCTAGGGAACGAGAATTCTTTCGAATCCGGAACCCATAGCAAGCCTAAAATAAAATAAAACATGCAATAGTAATAATAACAATATAGACGCAGCGGAAATAAAAATCATTAATATCAAAATAAAAATCCATTAAATAATAATAATATTTGCACCAACTGAATTTAAATTAAATCCTCATCTCATATATATAAACCTTTTAATGCAAATCCAGTTCAAATATAATACAACATCTCTTTAACAGTTTAATGACTACTGCAGTGTCTAGATAAAATAAAACTCGAGACTCAAATAAGCAGTTTACATAAAGAAGCCGGGGCGGAAGAAATCCAGCGTACAGGCCTGCTACTGAGGTCTGAAGACGATGACTCTCCTGAAAAATAGTCAACGGAGGGGAGTCAGACCTCACTGAGTGAATTACTATAATATATATATATATATATATATATATATATATATATATTATAGTATAGTATATATATATATATAGATATATATATATATATATATATATGCATACTAAATGACAATGCATACAATCAACAGTATGTATCTAATATGTATATATACAGACAAATACACACAGATGCAATAAAATCATTTTAATATATTTTATTGAAAATCATCTTTTATGAAGGATCAAATAGAACCCTATAATATCGCAACCTAAAATAGTGTTAGACAACACTCTAGCCATACAGGCTCACTTATTCCAAATATATTCACTTGTTCCATTTAGACAGTAGACTAGCCCCGAGACATTAAGTCAACCGAGCTCTAGCAGTCTGACTGTCAGTGTGATTGGCCCCGAAACACTAAGTCAACCGAGCTCCAGCAATCACACCCAAATCACATCACACATCAGATAAATCAATTTCAATCAATATCCTCAAACTGGTTAGTAATATAGCCTAAATGCTATAAGCGTACCGGTACGTACTCGGTCCTAGTGCTGCCAACTAGGTAGCACGTTCTATCGATATCCTTCATTAATAAATATAAAACATTCATTCACAAATAAATGATGCATGAATTTAAATAAAATAACAATATAAACCATATATATACTGGAAATATACCAAAAGTAAACTAGGTAATATTTCGAGTATATATACGTCGAATAAATCCAATTAAATTACAAAATAAGCTAGTAATGTATTTAAAAACATTTTAAACATAAATAGTTAATAAAGCATGCATATAATTTAATATATACCAAAAATAAACCAAAAGTAAACTAAAAATAAACTTAAATAATAATCAAACCATTTATGCATATTAATCAAAATAAAACATACATTTCTAAATCATGCACCCTAAGCATATATATATAAAATAGTAACTCACACTTAGTGCGCTCCTTGAGATGGGTCCGACGGGCCTGGTCCACTAGGCCTCAGTCTCGGCGCAACTAAACAAATAATAAATAACGGACATTAGAATAAACCTAATAGAAAATCTTAGAAACTCGATCTAGAATATTGAACACAGAATTAGAATTAGGGTTTGACTGGACATCACGTTTTACGAGAATTCTACTAAAAATTCGACAGAACCTCCCCTGTAAAACGGACATCTCTCTACTCAAAAGAGTAGAGCCGGCCCTGCAAAGAAACACACTTCGAAAAAAAAACACAGAAACACATCACAACCCCTCGGTTGGACTCCCAAACAACAGTTTATCGACCGGGGTTCACAATTCACAAAATAAATATAAAAATACCAAAAATGCCCTTATATCACAGAAATACATTTTACACGTAGAAATTACATAATTAACCTTTAAACACATTAAAAACCGATAAAAACTCATTTTATTAGAAAAATTGTATATTATATATATAATTGAAATAATTCACGAAAAATAGTTTTAATTAATTAAAAAATACTAAATAATTTGTAGAAATCATTTTTGTACCTTAAATAACTATTAAAACCAATTAAATTACATTTTTAGCCAATTTAGGGTAAAATTATCAAAATACCCATATATATATAAATATACTAAAATTACTCCAAAAATTCACCAAAAATAGTATAATTATCCAAAATTAATTTTCTCAACATATTTATCAATAATATCAATAATTAAACTTAATTAACCAATTAATTTCAATTAAAAACACAATTAACCTAGTTTTCCAAAAATTCCATAAACTAATTAAAGTCAAATTAAATACATAGAAATTCATAAAAATTCCAAATAAATTTCTATAATTCATTTCAACACCTATATTTATTATAAAACACAATTTCATAATTTATTTAATTAATTTCCGAAAATTAGAAAATAATATTAAAATATTAAAAAATACCCAAAAATCAAAATAATCTCCAAAAATTCCAAAAAAAATCATACATGTATATTAAGCTAAGGGGAACAACATTTATGAAGGAATTTTTCATGAATCAATCAAATTAAAGTTCAAAAAAATCAAGAACCCTAATATGGACGAATTTGAAAAATCGAAACCTAAGCAAATCAAGACCATTTTTAAGTGAAATAAAGCTTGGAATCACACTCACCGGAGCTCAAGGAGAAGAAAGAGACCGACGGTGTTGGGAAATGGTGGCCGGAAACGTCGTGAACGACGTTGCTCCAACTTTCGGCTTCTCCGGCCAAAAATGGCTCCCAGACGCCGAAATCAGCTGCAACAGGCGGCGGGAGAGGCTAGGGAAGGAGGTGGTACACCGGACGGCACACCAACGGTAAGAAATCGGTGGTAGCAGCGGGCGGACGGTGATGGGGAACGGTCGGGAGGAAGAAGATGCTCGGGTGGCAATTTGGTAAATACTTCAAACTTTAATTTTTTGTTAATATTATATGTATATATGTATATATATATACTTTATACTACATATTAAAATAATATTAAATGACACACATTAAATATACACCACACACATATAATTTAATAGTTTAATAATTTAATACACCTAAAATAATTAAATAATATTAAAACAAATAATAAAATATTAGGGTAATATTAATTAAACCCTAATTAAATAAATAATTACACAAACATATGTTATTTAGTATTTTAAAAATATATATGAGTTCATGCAAGTCCGTAAATCTATTTAAAATAATTAATAGTATATTATTTACGTGAAAAATTTCCCCGAAAATACAAGTCCCGGAAAAATTTTACGTAAAGTACTTAAAATAATATAAAATAATTAAAAAATTCAATATTAATTAAATAAAAGCTCGTGAAATATCAATATTTTATTTAAAAATTATTAACACTGCATATCCCGATGAAATATTAAAACATTTAAAAACACGGGATATTACATGGACGTCCGCTATAGCTGAAGCATATAGGCACAAGATAGCACATTATCATCTCCAGCTTAGTCATCCAAGACAATTCAAGGTAGGAGACTGGGTACTCAGAAGGGCAGATATTTGTAGAGTGTCACGACCCAAAACAGGGGCCGTGACCGGCGCTAGGGAACGGGAATTCTTTCGAATCCGGAACCCGTAGCAAGCCTAAAAATAAAATAAAACATGCAATAATAACAATAATCATATAATATGCAGCGGAAATAAAATCATAATATCATAATATTATTCACATCAACTGGATTTAAATCAAATCTCATCTCATAGATATATAATCTTTAATACAAATCCAGTTTCAATATAATACATCTCTTTAAAATAAAATATATGAAATCCAATACTTTAATTCATAACTACTGCAGTGTCTAGATAAAATAAATAAGACTCAAGTAGACAGTTTACATAAAGAAGCCGGGGCGGAAGAAATCCGGCGTATCGACCTGCTACTGAGGTCTGAAGAAGTTGACTCTCCTGAAAAATAGTCAATGGAGGGGAGTCAGACCTCACTGAGTGAATTACTATAATATATATACATACACACTAAGTGATAATGCATACAGTCAACAGTATATATATAATATGTATATATACAGGCAATTGCACGCAGATGCAATAAAATCATTTTATATACTTTATCTGAAAATCATCTTTTATGAAGGATCACATAGAACCCTAGAATATCGCAACCTCAAAAAAATAGTGTTAAACAACACTCTGGCCATACAGGCTCACTTATTCCAAGATATATCCACTTAATCCATTTAGACAGTAGACTGGCCCCGAGACACTAAGTCAACCGAGCTCCAGCAGTCTGACTGCCAGTGTGATTGGCCCCGGGACACTTGGTCAACCGAGCTCCAGCAATCACACCCACAACTACATCTCACATATCAATAATCATAATCAAATCAATATCCACAAATAATTTAGTAATATAGCCTAAAGCTATAGGCGTACCGGTACGTACTCGGTCCTAGTGCTGCCCACTAGGTAGCACGTTCTATTGATATCCTTCATTAATAATAAAAATCATTCATTCACAATTAAATGATGCATAAATTTAAATAAAACAACAATATAAACCATATATATACCGGAAATATACCAAACGTAAACCAGGTATATTTCGAGTATATATACGTCAAATAAATCCAATCAACTTATAATTTAAATTAAAAATATATTTAAAAAATATTTTAAATATATTTTATTAATAAAACATGCATATAATTTGTTATATACCAAAAATAAACCAAAAATATACTTAATATAAACTTAAGAAATAATCAAATTATTTATGCATATTAATCGAAATAAATTATATATATTTCTAAATCATGCATCCTAAGCATATATATATAGTATAGTAACTCACCTAATGCGCTCCACGAGACAGGTCCGACGGGCCTGGTCCACTAGCCCTCAGTCTCAGCGCAACTAAACAAGAAATAAATAACTGATATCAGAATAAACCTAACAGAAATCCTAGAATTCCATCTAGAGTATTAAAATACGGAAACAGAATTAGGGTTCGACCGGATATCACGTTTTACGAGAATTCTTTCAAAAATCCGACAGAACCTCCCCTGTAAAACGGACATCTCTCTACTCAAAAGAGTAGAGCCGACCCTGCAAGGAAATACACTTCGAAAAATAGGCTCAATACAAATCCACAACCCCTCGGTCGGACTCCAACTACAGTCTACCGATCGGGGTACACAAACACAGAAATATTCCAGATATACCAAAAATATCCTTATAGCATAGAAATACATTTCATAGGTAGAAATTACCTAATTAACCTTAAAACACAGTAAAAACCGATAAAAATTCATTTTATTAGAAAAACCGTATATTATATATATAATTGAAAATAATTTACGAAAAATAGTTTTAATTAGTTAAAAATACCAAATAATTTTTAGAAATCATTTTTATACCTTAAATAACTATTAAAACCAATTAAATTACATTTTTAGCCAATTTAGGGTAAAATTACCAAAATACCCCTATATATATAAATATACCTAAATTACTTCAAAAATTCACCAAAAATCATAAAATTATCCAAAATTAATTTTCTCAACATATTTATCAATAATATTAATAATTAAACTCAATTAACCAAATAAATTCAAATAAAAACACATTTAACCTAATTTCTCAAAATTACATAAACTTCAATAATTAAAAATAAATACTTAGAAATTCATAAAAATTCCAAATAAATTCCTATAATTCATTTCAACACCCAATTCAACCATAAACTCCAATTTCATAATTTAAATAATTAATTTCCAAAAATTAGAAAATAATATTAAAATATTCAAAAATACCCAAAAATCCATAAAATCTCCAAAAAATCTACAAAAATTCATACATGTATATTGAGCTACTAGGAACAACATTTGTGAAGGGAGTTTCCATGAATCAATCAATTCGAAGCTCAAAAAAATCAAAAACCCTAATGTGACCGAAATCAAAAATTCTAAACCTAAGCAAATATAAACCATTTTAGCTCAAACCAAAGCTAGAATCACACTCACCGGACCTCAAGGAGTCGATGAAGACCGGCGGTGTCGAAAACGGTGACGGCGATGGATCAACTTTCGGCCAAAAGAGGGAAAATGAAGCTGCCGGTGCCGGGGAAGGGAGTTGGAGGCGGCGGAGGACGGCTGGGAACGGCGGTGGCAAGCCGGGAGGCACACCGACGGTTGGTGGCCGGAGTTGCAGACGGTGAGGGGAAGAAGAATGGTGGTCGGGCGCGCGGGAGGAAGAAGGAGAAGAAGAAAAAGAAAAAGAAAGAAAAAGGAAAGAAAAAGAAAAAGAAAGAAAAAAGAAAAAAAGAAAAAAAAGAAAAAAAAAATAAAATAAAATAATTAAATATTAATAAAATAATAATAATAAAAAAATAAATTTTAATAATTTAATAATAAATAAAATAATTAAATAATAATAAATAAATAAATAAATAATATAATATTAGGGTTAAATATATTAAACCCTAATTAAATAAATATTCACACACACATGCTTTATTTAATAATTTAAAATACGTATGAGTTCATGCAAGTCCGAAAATATATTTAAAATAATTAATATTACATTGTTTACGTGAAAATTTCCCCGAAAATATAAGTCCCGGGAAAATTTTACGTAAAGCACTGAAAATAATACACAATAATTAAAATAGGTTTAAAATACATAACAACTCATAAAAATATCGTATAATATACAAAAATTATTGACACTGCATATCCCGGTACAGTGTAAAAATACTTTAAAAACACGGGATATTACATAGAGGCAATTTCGGTACTAGCAAACTAGGTCCTAATTGGGAAGGCCCTTATCAGGTTACAGATCACACATCTAAAGGGTTATACAAATTAAAAGATAAAGAAGGCAAGGAACTGCCACAATTTTAGAACTCATACTGCCTTCAAAAATACTACCAATAAATGTACTTAGAATGATATCAAATAAAGTATCTCTATTCATTGAAGAAACAATCATCTTACAAAAGTCAATTATAAAAAAATAAAAAGATCTCTATTATATTAAGTGTACATCTAAACCATTGGGCTCAGAGATGGGAGGGGGAATAATATTGGTAGCACTGATAGGTGTTGGAAGCTTTGCAGAGGACCCTTTAGCTAACCTAGAAACATTCCTTGCCTGAAAGGAAGTGGCCTTTTATCGAGTGTCCTCTTTAGTAGTAATATTAGCTAGATCAACTGGTGTTATTCAATCCAGGTCAGCCAAGTCTAGCTCCAGATTTTAAGAGAGCATGACCCTCCTACATTCAGACTTGTAGGCTTTAAGATATCCTCCCACTATGCTCTGATAGGATCACTTGTCATTCTCCTGAGATTTCTCAACCTTGGCTAGCTTCTTCTCTAGATATACGATCTGAGAGTCCTGCTCTTTGATCCTTTTGGTCAGCTGACCTTGACTGTGCTCCAAATCGACAACCTTTTTTGGCTCACCTCAGCCTTAGATTTTGCCTTCGCATACTTTGTGTGGCAGAGCTCTAGTGCTGCCTTTGTATTATCTAGCCTCTTCTTAAAATCAATTGCTATTATTTCGACCTCTGTCTCTTTTAGACTGTATTGGCATTTGAGGTAGAAATACTAGTCCTTTGCCAACAGTAAAGCTTAGGTCATCTATGAAAAGGAAAAATTCGTGTCATTCCCTCAATACAAGAACATGTAAAAGTTACAGATAAAAGGTATTCACTTACTTCTAGGGAATGCCCGATCATAGAACTGAACAGCTCCTTCGGACCCTCCTCGGACCAACATTGTATATCCACTGGTGGCCTCAGTGACTCAGTATATTGATCTCGAATTTGGGCATTCGAGACACTCGATGGCTTCACTTTATTCAAGATCCATGCCTTCATATTCGGACACCCAGAAAGCCTAAGAAGCTGGACATTTATTTCCTTATCCAGCTCATTAGCATCTGAGCCTTGGTCGATCGGCCGTCTCTTTCATCAACCTTCCCTGCCAGATCGAGAAGACCCAACTATAGCCTTTCCCTTCGGATTGACAGTCACTTCCTCGAGGACTGTAGGTACTTTAGGATCTAGAGAGGGGGAGGAGATCTGTATTCTTCTTACCATGCTAGTTCATCAGTTAGAAGTCCAATTCCATCCGCAAAAGTAAAAAAGTTAGCCATCTACAATTGAAAAAATAAAAAAGCAAGTTAGAAAGATACTTTTCGATAATCGAAACATACCAGTAGATTGAACATGGTTCGGATTGGCTCTTCATAAGTATCTTCTTGATACGTCATCAGCTAACCAAGCCTCGGCCAGACCAACGAGATGAAGCCTTAAGACCATCTCTGTATCGTGGTCTGATAGCTTTGGAGGCTGTTTTACCCTATGGCACTCATCAGACCATATTCGTCAGACATCCAAAAAGTCTGTAGGGTGCTCGATAATGAAAAACTTATGCCTCCACTTCTTGTAAAGATCCGGAAGCTTTACAAATAGACTATGGTTGGGAACAACCGATAAGGAGAATATCAGTTCTCCCTTCTTTTTAGTCAAGCTATACAAATACCATAGGACATCTAAGTTCGGTTCTCTACCCTCTTTATGCATCAACTGAATAAACCCGGTCAAAATCCGATAACTATTAGGGTGAAGCTAATCAGGCGCTATGTTGTACCTATTTAGAAAACTTTTTACAAAGGGATCTACTTAACTAAAACAACAAATACATATAATCAACTCAACTAAAACAAGAAAATACAACAAAAAACAATTGAAAACAACAAAAAACAAATTTATGTAATGTATCAAAAAAATTCTTATTTTTATTATTAATACTAATAAAAGTAAAAATTTTAATTGAAAATAAAATAATTAATTTTAAAAATCCAAGAAAAATTAAGCTAATTAAATTAAAAATTAAATTTATACTAAGTATAAAAATTAAATAAATACACATAATAAATTTCAATTAAAAATGACTTTAAAAATAGTAAATAGGTAAAAAAAAAAAACTTACATATCCACTCATTCGGGGACATCATTCATGGAGAGGATTCCTGTTCAATCTAAATGCATCTTGTAACGTTATCATTGTCTTCCTCTATTTTGTGAACTCGGATTCTTTTGGAAGTCAACTTCAACTTGGGTGTTAAAATGTACATTTGTAGGTTTGCTCTTCCACAGTTTACTCAACTCATTGTAACATCTTACTATGCTACCTCAAGTGCCTCACGTTATGGGATTTCACTACTCATCTGTGATGTTGAAGAGACCCCAAAAAAAATTACAAACCTTAAAAACAAAAAAAAAGAATGGCGTCAAACAAGGCTCATTAATGATATTCTCTATATAATTAAAATATTTTATATTGAATATTTTAACATATATATTTTAAAATAAAATTTTTTATAAAGAGAAAAAGGTTACTAAATAAATTAAAAATAAAATATATTATATTACTTTTATTTTTCTTAATTTTTATTGCCATTATTTTTAAATATAATAGAATTTGTTTTGAGACTATTAAATTACTATTATTAGAGTATGTATAATAGTATTTTTGTTAAAAAAATTTAAAAATAAAATTTCTAATGGTTTAAAAAAATGATTGAGTGATTTGAAATAAAACAAAAACGTGTTATATAAAACTTTTAGAATTTGAGTACTATTAGAATATGTATAATAGTATTTATTGAACACTTGCATGATCAAGTGTTAATCTATTCCTTATTTTGACTTTAACAAATGTTTTTAGGTCACTAGTATTTCTTGTTTAAGTGTGATTATAAGCACAGGTATAACATTACTCTCAATGAAAGCTAAGCCAAATGACCAGCCTTCAAAACACATTTAAAGACATTTGAATCACACTTGAAGCCTTCAAAGACTTCAAAACATGTTCTCTAAAGTATAGGAAAGGAACTAAGTGTAAAAGAGTGACTTCAGAGGCAAAACAGACAAGTTCTCATAAGGCCAGTCTACCCTCACGACCATGACCAGACCGTGAGTGTCCCTCATGACCCCGAGCTCCCCTCACGGTCCCAAGCTTCTTCATCTCAAAATGAGAGAAAGATGGTTGATACGCTCATGGTCTACCCTTACAACCGTAACCAGACCATAAGCGTCTCCAACGGTCACTTTTGTAAGTAATAGTCATATTTTTCAACACTCAAGATCATGAACGTCTAAAATTCTACAAAAGTTGAAAATGCATTTAATGAAGGAGAAAGAGGTTAAGGACGAAACTAATGGCTTCCAACAACTATTTTCACTCTCCAACTATAAATTGATGCCTTGGAACTTCATTTAAGGGGTTATAAAAGTTGGTTGAGCAATTAAATTCTTTGAAAAATTTTCTCCATTCTAAAAACTTTTAGAATTTTAGTATTAGAAGATGTAAAAAAAATTACCAATTTCTTCTTTTAATTTCCACATCAACACATAAATCTTTTAATGATATATAGAAAAATTACTAATTTCTTCAAACATTTGTTGTAAAATATCCTAATTTAAAAAAACATTTTTAAATTATCTAATTGAGATGCAATTAAGTTTAAAATTTATTTCAAATATAAAAAAATTATAATATTGATAAAACTAATTAAGTTTATTCAAGTATAAAAAATATTTATTCATTTAAGATATATTAATTAAAAGTTATATTTAAAACGATTAAAATACTTGATTAATTTTTTAATATTGTCAAGAAAATAAAAATTTAAGAAAAAATATATTTTTTAATTTTAAATTTTCTTGAAATTATTTTAGTGAGTTATATATTATTATAAAAGTTAAATAATAGAATCAATCATAAATAACTATACATATATATTATCTCCTACTAGACGACATTACATATACAGTGAGTGCTGTAAGTCAATTTATGCACTCACCAAGTGAAGAACATATGGAAGCTATGTACTGAGTATTGAGATATCTAAAATCTTCTCTGGGTAAAGGATTATATTTTGGAAACAATAAGAAATATGAAATTGTTGGATATACTGATGTAGACTGGGTCAGAGATTGAACTGATCGTAAGTCAACATTCAGGTACTTTAATTTTGTTAGGAAGAATCTTGTTACTTAAAGAAGCAAGAAGCAGAACATTGTAGCTAGATCGAGTGCTAAAATTGAGTTTCGAGGAATGACTTAAGGTGTGTGAGTTGCTCTAGATAAAATGCATTTTCCAAGACATCTGAAGCCTATAATGTTATATTGTGATAATAAGATAGTCATAACAATTGTGAACAATCCGATCTAACATGATCGGACTGAACATGTGGAAGTTGACCGACACTTTATCAAAGATCATCTCAATCAAGGAATAATAAGTCTTCTATTTGTGACGTCTCAAACTCAACTGGAAAATGTTGTAACAAAGACAGTATCTAGAAAGATATTTTACAACTTACTTAACCAGTTGGAAATAATTGATATACACTTATCAACTTAAGGGAGAGTGTTGAAGTAAACAAAGATAGTCAAATTATAGAGATTTGATTGAATGATTGTATCTCATCATTTTAGCAAATTAGATCTCACAATTATTTTAGAGCAATTAGTGTGTATAATTATTTTATTCCATATGTAGATCATTCTGATGTATATATAAGGATATAAGCTATCTTGTTAAATAATACATACAACATTCTCTTGAATTCCATTCCGTATCTTTTCTTTTGTACTTTGCTATATAGTGATAGTAATAACAACTCTTTCATTATCTTTTTTTAAAAAAAGAGAATATAAATATTTGAAATAATTTAAATGAGATGAATAGGAATTTAAGAGTTTTTAATTTAATAAAATAAATTGAAATATTATACTAACAACATCTAATTTAATTTTATAAAAAAATAACAAAAATAAAAATAACAATAACAATAACAATCAATACAAAAATTAAAAAAATAATAATATATAAAAACAAAGGGTCATAAAATATGAATAATTCATAACTCATTATTAACATAATTAACAAAAATACCACAATTTATTAATAAAAATAAAAATAAGAATAGAAAAAAAATTTTACACAAAAAAAATTATACATGGCAAAATAAAAGCCATAACAATATAATAAATATCTTTATGATTACTTTTTATAGACTAAACATGTAAAATAAAAATGATCAATTTAAACTCGATTCATATAGAGATTTGAAAAAATAAAAATAAAAACTAAAAAAATATAATATGAAATTTATAAACATCAATAAAGTTATTAATTAAAATTAAAATAAAACAAAAAAATATCAACATTACTTATATAATAAGAGTAATATGTATTATTTTCATTATGCTTTTTATAGATTAAGAGTATCAACTGAGAATAATTATTGTGAATACATTTCATTTTGTGAGGATGAGCAATACAAATTGAAAGGTAGAATGTAAGTATTTATAAAGATATGTGAGAAAGAATATAAAAGGTTAAAAAATATATAACTTGAGAAATAAAAAAAAGTTAAACATTAAAATGATTAATAATTTGTAATATGGAAGATCAAATAAAATATAAATATATTAGAAATTTTGAACATGGCATATGATATTTGAATTAGAATAAATTTAAAATTTAGACAACTATGAAATTTTTTTAATTGTTATTAAAGAAAAAAAATGTACTTATAACTTATAACTTTTCATATCATTAATTTAGTTTTATAAAAGAATAAAAATATAGAGATTAAAAAGATTATAGTCAGAAACAAAAAAAAAAAATGATGTGGCTGTCATATAGATATATATGTTATATAGATATTTTATATGAATAAAATATAATTAATTAAATAATTAAAATTAGTGATTTAGAAAAAATATAATAAATTAATTATTTATTAAAATAAAATTTTATGATTTATATTTCTTCATAACATCTAATTTAATTTTATAAATAATAAAACAAAAATAAAAAAAATTAGAGTTTCTATATTTTAAATAGGTGGAAGATAAAAAAAATTAATTTTAGTGAAAAAAGAAAAATAGTATTTTTAGTTTTTGATTGTGAAAAACATTAATTAGTAATAAAAATAATTAAAAAAGGAAAAAAGATTAAAAAAGTTCCTTTGTTTTTTTCAAACAATAAAGGAAAAGATATATTAGATAAGTAACATTACATTAGAGGGTCAAGACATTTAAAGAGGCCATAACATATGGATGGCTTTACAATTTGAAGGGCTAAATTTAGATAAAGCCTAAGACCAAAGTTGCACAATTTTAGGGTTGAAACCCTAGAATATTAAGAATGAAAAAAAGCTAGACAATAGTTTTGAGAAAGCCAAACAACTGTTATGGTGGCAATGACATCAAACCAAAGAAGCTTGAATTGTTGATGTCATGGAGTAAACAAGATGATTATGTCCTTACATTGAAGAAGTAACTGCAAGCAAGACAAAGAGATTGAGATCAACTTACAGACTAAGCCAGTAGGCCTCTGGCAAATCATGGTTGAAAAAATTAATCTCCTTCAATTTATGAAGAGACTGAGCTGTTGATCTCTTTTCGCTACTGTAATCTTGTAAATCCTTTTAAAGATAGAAACCCTTTGATGTTATGGATGTCAAAGTTTAACTGATTAGTTGTCTTCATAATGTGTTAGTTGTTAAATTTAACTCCAACACTTAACAAAAGTCTATATAAATACTTGTCATGTACTACTTCTATCAATATACGAACATATTCATATCACAATCTATTCAATATTTATATGGTTTCAGAGCCCTCATGGCTTTAGAAACTAATACCCAAATTATACTAGTCACTTCCTCTTATTTACCTTCATCATCTTCTATTTAATTAAATTTATCTTTTAAACATACCTTATGCAACTACATAGCATGGCGAACTCATTTGCCTCCTCTATTTAATTCCCAAAATTTGACCAAATTCATTTATGGTTCAACTTCGGCACCTCCACAGACTATTCCAGGCATAACGAATCTAACAAATCTCCTTCCTAATCCTACCTACCTCTACTGGTTTAAAAAAGATCAATTGCTCCTCTTTTGGATTTTGTCTACCCTATTAGAGGAAATTTTTCCTATATTACTAATGTTACCTCTGCCTACATAGCATGGTAGTCCTTGACTCAGACGTTTAGTGCGATCTATTAAAATTGTCAACTGTAATTAAACATTAAAATCCAGGAACTTAATCTTATTGTCACTCAGTATTTGCTAAAAACTAAATCTCTCACTGATGAGTTGGCTGCTGCAGGTCATACTCTCTCTGCTACTGAATTGAATGTGATCATCTTTTGCAATTTACGACTTGAGTTCCAATATGTTATAATGGCCTTGAATCTATGACCTGAACCTATCTCTTTTAATGAGTTGTATAGCCAATTAGTAGCTCATGAAATTCTCTTGTGGAGCCAATAAGAATAACCCCTTGCTAATGTTGCTTATCGATCATTTTCTTATCTAAATCACCACTGTTACCCACTCTTTCATTGTCATAATCTTCCACTCCACACCTTTTTAACCTCATCCTTCTATACCTTGCCCTAGCAGCCTCCTCAACATGGCAGAGGATCTCAAAATGCCTGTCAAATTTGGGCTTTTTAACCATCTAGCCTCCATATGTCGTTGTTGCTATTAAACCCTTTCTTCCTATAATGGTACTGCTCCTCCTCCATTCTCCACCCCACCTCCTTTTACTTCTTATTAGCCACTATAAGCTAATATTTCCCAATACCACCATTCTACCACCATGCAACCATGGGTAGTCGATATAAGTGCTACCTCTCATATCACACCAGACCTTGGTGCCCCTCACCTTCCTTACACTTTTGAAGGAACTTATCAGTTGTACATTAGTAATGGTTAAAGCCTCCCTATTAATTACACTAGTACATCTTCTATCTCTTCTTCTAAACATTCTTTTTCTTTACTAAAGACACTTCATGTCCCTAAAATAACTAAACCACTAATTTCAGTTCACTAATTTATTGATGATAACAAATGCTTCTTTGAATTTTGGCCCTCATTTTTCTTGATTAAGGATTAGAAAACAAAGAAGGAGCTACTCTGTGGGGGGTTTTTAAGCATGGCCTCTACTCATTCCCAACTCAAAAAGCATTACTAGTGGAGAAGCCTTCTCTTTCCCTATAGAATCAATGCTTTGGTCATCCATCGGTGCAAATTATAAAATTTATTGGTGCTTCTAATAAGCTTTCTTCAAAGCCATGTAATAAAGACTTGTGTACCTCTTGTTTGCTTAGGAAGTCTTCTAAATTTTCTTTAGCACCAGCTGAACATTATAGTACTGAGGCTTTTCAATTAATGTTTTCAAATGTATGGGGACCTCTCCCACTTTGTCCAATCTTAGATTTTGTTATTTTATTCTATTTATTGATGATTATACTAGATTTACATAGGTTTTTTTTTATTAAAAACAAGAGTGACGTCAATGACATTTTCATTAACTTTAATAGCTTTTTTGAAAGACAATTCTCCAAGAAAATAAAAGTACTACCGTAGATGGCGGGGTTTAGCGTGCACCCAATATCTTAACAACCATGATACTGTTTGAGCTTAGAGCTCTATAAAACACACTAACCACTATCATAAAGACATGACGTAGAGATCAAGAGTCGCCACCTAGGGTAGTAACTGAGACAAATAAAAAAATTGTCACGACCCAAAACAGGGGCCATGACCGGCGCTAGGGAACGGGAATTCTTTCGAATCCGGAACCCGTAGCAAGCCTAAAAATAAAATAAAACATGCCATAATAACAGTAACAATATGATATGCAGCGGAAATAAAAATCATAATATCATAATATTATCCATATCAACTGGATTTAAATTAAATCTCATCTCATCACATATATATAGTCTTTTTAATACAAATCCAGTTTCAACATAATACATCTCTTTAAATAAAATACATGAAATCCAATACTTTAATTCACAACTACTGCAGTGTCTAGATAAAATAAATAAAACTCAAGTAGACAGTTTACATAAAGAAGCCGGGGCGGAAGAAATCCGGCGTATCGACCTGCTACTGAGGTCTGAGGATGTTGACTCTCCTGAAAAATAGTCAACGGAGGGGAGTCATACCTCACTGAGTGAATTACTATAATATATATACATACACACTAAGTGATAATGCATACAGTCAATAGTATATATATAATATGTATATATACAGGCAATTGCACACAGATGAAATAAAAATCATTTTTATATATTTTATCTGAAAATTATCTTTTATGAAGGATCACATAGAACCCTAGAATATCGCAACCTCAGAAAATAGTGTTAAACAACACTCTAGCCATATAGGCTCACTTATTCCAAGATATATCCACTTAATCCATTTAGACAGTAGACTGGCCCCGAGACACTAAGTCAACCGAGCTCCAGCAGTCTGACTGCCAGTGTGATTGGCCCCGAGACACTTGGTCAACCGAGCTTCAGCAATCACACCCCAATCACATCTCACACATCAAATAATCATAATCAAATCAATATCCACAATTAAGTTAGTATTATAGCCTAAATACTATAGGTGTACCGGTACGTACTCGGTCCTAGTGCTGCCCACTAGGTAGTACGTTCTATTGATATCCTTCATTAATAAATAAATCATTCATTCACAAAAATAAATGATGCATGAATTTAAATAAAACAACAATATAAACCATATATATACCGGAAATATACCAAAAGTAAACCAGGTATATTTCGAGTATATATATGTCAAATAAATCCAATCAAATCATAAATTAAATTAAAAATATATTTAAAAATATTTTAAATATATTTTATTAATAAAACATGTATATAATTTATTATATACCAAAAATATACTTAAATAAAAATCACATTATTTATGCATTTTAATCAAAGTAAAACATATATTTCTAAATCATGCATCCTAAGCATATATATATAGTATAGTAACTCACCTAATGCGCTCCACGAGACAGGTCCGACGGGCCTGGTCCACTAGCCCTCGGTCTCAGCGCAACTAAACAAGAAATAAATAACCGATATCAGAATAAACCTAACAGAAATCCTAGAATTCAATCTAGAGTATTAAAATACGGAAACAGAATTAGGGTTCGACCGGACATCACGTTTTACGAGAATTCTATCGAAAATCCGACAAAACCTCCCCTGTAAAACGGACATCTCTCTACTCAAAAGAGTAGAGCTGACCCTGCAAAGAAATACACTTCGAAAATAAACACCACATCTCATTCACAACCCCTCGGTCGGACTCCAAACTACAGTCTACAGACCGGGGTCCACAAACACAGAATAATTCCAGAAATACCGAAAATATCCTTAAAACCTAGAAATTCATTTTATAGGTAGAAATTACATAATTAACCTTTAATCATATTAAAAATCGACAAAAACTCATTTTATTTGAAAAATCGTATATTATATATATAATTGAAAATAATTTACGAAAAATAGTTTTAATTAGTTAAAATACCAAATAATTTGTAGAAATCATTTTTATACCTTAAATAATTATTAAAACCGATTAAATTACATTTTTAGCCAATTTAGGGTAAAATTACCAAAATACCCCTATATATATAAATATACCTAAATTACTTCAAAAATTCACCAAAAATCATACAATTATCCAAAATTAATTTTCTCAACATATTTATCAATAAGATTAATAATTAAACTCAACTAACCAATTAAATTCAAATAAAAACACATTTAACCTAATTTTTCAAATTTACATAAACTCAATTAATTCAAAATAAATACTTAGAAATTCATAAAAATTCCAAATAAATTCCTATAATTCATTTCAACATCCAATTCAACCATAAACTCCAATTTCATAATTTAAATAATTAATTTCCGAAAATTAGAAAATAATATTAAAATATTCAAAAATACCCAAAAATCCAAATAATCTCCAAAAATTCTAAAAAAATTCATACATTTAGATTAAGCTACTAGGATCAACATTTGTGAAGGGAGTTTCCATGAATCAATCAATTCGAAGCTCAAAAAAATAAAAAACCCTAATAGGCCGAAATAGAAAAATCAAAACCTAAGCAAATCTAAACCATTTCAGCTCAAACCAAAGCTAGAATCACACTCACTGGAGCTCAAGGAGAAGAAAGAGACCGGCAGTATCGAAAACGGTGGCCGGAGGAGGGAGAAACGGCGAAGGGTTGATTTTCGGCCAAAAGAGGAAGAATGGAGCTGTCGGCGCCAGGGAAAGGAGCTGGAGGCGGCGGAGGACGGCTGGGAACGGTGGTGGCAAGCCGAGAGGCACACCGACGGTAGATGACCGGAGTTGCAGCGGGAGGGAAGGAAGAATGGTGGTCGGGCGCGCGGGAGGAAAGAAGAAGAAGAAGAAGAAAAAGAAAAAGAAAGAAAAAGGAAAGAAAAAGAAAAAGAAAGAAAAAAGAAAAATAAAAATAAAATAAAATAAAATAATTAAATATTAATAAAATAATAATAAAATAATAAATTTTTAATTATTTAATAATAACTAAAATAATTAAATAATAATAAATAAATAAATAATACAATATTAGGGTTATATATATTAAACCCTAATTAAATAAATATACACACACGTAGGCTTTATTTAATAGTTTAAAATATGCATGAGTTAATGCAAGTCCGAAAATATATTTAAAATAATTAATATTACATTGTTTACGTGAAAATTTCCCCGAAAATACAAGTCCCGGGAAAATTTTACGTAAAACACTGAAAATAATACACAATAATTAAAATAGGTTTAAAATACATATCAACTCATAAAAATATCATGTAATATACAGAAATTATTGACACTGCATATCCCGGTACAGTGTAAAAATATTTTAAAAACACGGGATATTACAAAAATGGTGGTACTTGATTCTCTAAAAGAAAGCTGACACCATAACCAAGAGATTCTGGATACGAAATACCAACTTTTTTCAGTCTTGTGTTCTTTTAGAATTATTTTATAAATTACTATCTTACTCTCTATTTACATGTAATTTTATATAAACCCTTACTAAAGCAATCAACTCTAGGAAAACTAGTCATGAAAAATACATGTAAACAATGCACTCATTTAAATCAACAATCCTTAAGTTAGTCTAATCTATATTGATTTTAATTAAATGGGATAAATCTATATGTTTTAATTAATCAGTGAGTCCTATTCAATTTTAATTAAGTGACCCTAAATCTATTTATTTTAATTCTAAAATGGGTCTAAATCTACAAATTATGAAGTATTTAAATTAGTGGGCCTAATTCTACATGTTTTAATTTTAAGGTGATCTTAAATCTACAAGTTATGGAAAATGCTTAAATTTAATGGGAAATGTCTAAGTTAATTAAATTAAACTAAAGGTGGACCTATATCTAAATTGACTAACTAGACGTAAATTATCTCTACCCTAAATCTAATTAATTATGGGCCTAATATCAATTTTAATTAATTAAACCTAAAGAAACCTAAATTTATTTAAATGGGTTAGAGCTTAACATGGGCTTAGGGCTCAAAAAACATAAACATAATCAAACGAGGCCAAAAATAGTAAAAATAACAAAAATAATCAAATAAAAGATCAAACAATCAATCAAACATATTTCTTCTAAAAACGTGATTTAATTAAAGTGACCATAAACAATAAATAAATAAAATACTTAACAAGCAACCCTAATTCTATCCACTTAAATTTAATTCAATTTTAATTAAACAAACCCTAATTATCTCTATAGCCATTAATTTTAATTATTCACCCAATAAAACCCTAATTTTACTATCCAATTAATTAACACATAATCATACATATAGAATTTCATTGTTCCTACTATTAGGGCTATTATAATAGTCTACTGCAAATTAAAAAAATTAAATTAAATGCAACCCAAAAGGCCAAATAAATAAAAATACAAAATAAAACAATCCATAAAATAAATAAAATACCCAAAATCCTTAAAAACTATGTTCAAATACAAAATTTAATCCATGGCATTTCATAGATCTTCATGGGTTTTTCATAGTGAATTCATGTCATCTCATCCATCAAGAGAATAAAAAATAAAATTAAAATAAACAAAAAATTAGTCAATGAATGATTAATAATAATAATAATAATAATAATAATAATAATAATAATAACAATGATAAACAAAATTAAATATAAAAATAAAATCAAAATAAAAATAAAAGAAGAAGGAGAAGAAGATTTGTTAAATGAGATGCAGTATTAATTTCTCTAAAAGGGATTATCACCATTGATGAAAACCTGTGGCTTTTATTATATTTTTCTGTGATTTTTATTTTATTTAATCTAATCTTTAGCTAAAAACTAAAGAAAAACACATAAAAAATCTAAGTAGGTGTATTGTAGCTCCCCTAAAAATCAGAGAAAGTAGATGAAAAAATTATAAAACCCTAGGAGCCTCCCTCTTGTGAAAAGAAAAAAGACCAATATATATAGAAATATCGTCCTATAACCCTACGTTAGGTTCAGGATAAAAATCCAATAAAACAATTTTTTTGTTATTTATCTAATAAAAAACAAATTTATCCATATATTTATCTAATAAAATAAAAATAACAACCAATAAAAAATAAGTATAAAAGTAAAATACAAAATAATAAAAAATAAATATTAAAAAATAAAAAAATTGCAGAGTGTAGGTCGGAAGTGTATATTTCCAACCAGAAATCTACATTTCCAATCGGAAATCTATATTTTCGATGCTACTCCCTTTTTTTTGAATTTTTTCTTTTTTTGAAATGCTTTTTTTAAAAAATACTTAAAAATGAAATTTAAATGTAAGTCCTAAATAAATAAATAAAAATAAAATAGAATAAAATAAAAATAATTTATAATTTATTTCAAAACCAATAAATTAGACTCAATAAATATAATTTCATAGTCAATTTTCATCATCGGGTCCTCTGTCGCATCCAAACTCAAATCATCCTGAAATTGGGTGTTTACGGTTGCCCCCCTTTGTTACTGTTTGCTTGATAAATTGCAACAAAGTAAATAAGCACATAATTTCTAAGTAAAGAGTTAGCATACTTACCTGTCATGTTATAAAGCTTTTGTCTATAACACCAAATTGCATAATGTTGCTTTTATCATTCCTCAATGTAGGCTTTATGTTGCTACAATCTATAATTGTTGGTAAGTTTTGAATAGCTACAACCCTTTTGTTGTCCACCTTTGATGCTGTAGTTCGTAACTACTCACGACTTTTGGTTTTTTTGTAATCCTTTTATTATTTATCAATGATTTTGATTAGCTACAACCTTTCATTACTTGCTGGCTTTAATTGGCTACAACCCTCATATTACGCACCTTTTAATTTTGTTGTTCGTAATTGCTCAATCAGCCGTAATCTCTTCCTTTTCTCATTGATGATTTCAATCAACTGCAACCTTTTCGTTGCTCGCTTTTGATGCAACAATCCATAATTTCTCACAATTTTGATTGACTACAACCCTTTCATTATTAGCCTTTGATTCTAATTAACTGCAAC
Organism: Mallotus nudiflorus; assembly: GCA_947683625.1. Taxonomy (NCBI): domain Eukaryota; kingdom Viridiplantae; phylum Streptophyta; class Magnoliopsida; order Malpighiales; family Euphorbiaceae; genus Mallotus; species Mallotus nudiflorus. The sequence goes on from CANTUR010001188.1 coordinate 69,810, forward strand.
CCTTCCATTGCTTGCCTTTGATAATGCTACAATCCATAACTGCTCGCGATTAGCTGTACATTTATATTGGTCGCCTTTGATAATGCTATAGCCTATAACTACTCATGATTATTTGTAACCCTTCCATTGCTTACCTTTGATGCTACAGTTGGTAACTACTTATGATTAGCTGCAAACCTTTCATTACTTGCCTTTGGTAATGCTACAGTCCATAACTGCTTGAGATTAGTTGCAACCCTTCTATTGCTTACGAATAATGTTGTAATCCATAATTGCTCACGATTAGTTGGAACCCTTTTATTGCTCACTGATGATGTTGTAATCCATAATTGCTCATGATTAGTTACAACCCTTTCATTGCTTACTAATGATGCTGTAGTCCATAACTGCTTGCAATTAGTTGTAACCCTTTTATTGCTCACTGATGATGCTGCAACCCATAATTGCTCTTGATCAGCTATAAATCTTTCATTGCTCACCGATGATGCTGTAGTCCATAACTGCTCGCAATTAGTTACAACCATTTCATTGCTCATTGATGATGCTTCAGTCTATAATTGCGTGCGATTAGCTGCAACCCTTTCATTACTTATCGATGATACTGCAATCCATAATTGCTCACGATTAGCTATAAGCCTTTCATTGCTCGCTGATAATACTACAATCCATAATTACTCATAATTAGTTGTAACCCTTTCATTGCTCACTGATAATACTGTGATCCATAATTGCTCACGATTAGCTGCAACCCTTTCATTGCTCACTGATAATGCTGCAATCCATAATTGCTCATAATTAGCTATAATCCTTTTATTGCTTGCCGATGGTTCTGATTAACTGCAACCCCATCGTTGTTCGACCTTATTACTACAGTCCATAACTGCTTACGATTTTTATCTTTGGTTTTTTCAGTCAAATGCTTTAAATTCTTTATGCTAACTTATTAGAATTTTTTGCTAATTGACTTTGAATTTTATTGTATTGACTGATTAGAATTTTTCTACTGACTGATTTTAATTTTGCTATGTTAACCATCTCTATAAGTTGGGTGTACTTCCTTTTGGATTTTTAATTCCTACAAACTTGTTAAAGTTAGTTTCAATCATGATGAATGTACAAAAGTACATTATAATATAGAAAATTTCTGAGAAAATTCATCACTTTAAAATTCATCACTTTATTTTCATAACTGTCATTTATTTGCCATTTAAGGTCAAAGGCATCGTTAACCATCTTATGTTGAGAGCATATTTTTTACCAAGTGAAGAGCTCACTTCTATACCTAATTTTAGGGAGAATTTGATAAACAAAACTTATGAAAGCATAAACAGATTGAATTCTGACTATTAAAATAGCCTTTGAATTATTTTTCTACTTTTCTTCCTTATTTGAGTATTCCCCCACCTTTCTCATATTACTTAGTGTGGATACTATTGGAAAGGTCCTTTGGATACTTATACTTTTATAGAGCATTGGAGTAAATAGAGCGACTTTTGATGTGGGTCCTCTTTTAGTATTCCCCTACCTTTATCGTATTACTCAATGTGGATACTGCCAAAGGTTCTCATTAATACTCTTACTCATTTTGAGCATTGGAGTAAATTATTCTTGCTTTTTTTATTCTCCTCTTAGTATTCCCCCACCTTTCTCGCATTGTTCAGTGGGATATCATTAAGGGATTTTGTACTCGTACTCATTTATGAGCATTGGAGTAGATTATATACACAATTTATCATTCAAAAGACTGAAATGATACTTTAAGATTCAAGCCATTTATGCTTCAAGTCCACAGATTTTGTCTTTGCATTTTCTTCCCCTCGTTTAGGTGTGAAGCAATCATTAGATTGATTAGAGTTCATAAACTCTTAACACAAAGTTGTTAACTAAATGTCTAAATTTCATGATTTCATGAGGCTAATAAAAAAGAGTGATTATGATCAAAATTTATGAGATAAATCTTAGTACATGATGTCATAAAGTGGACGAATTTACTTTCAATTTATGAATTTTATGATTGAGATGGTTCTTTATTACAGAATCTAAGGAAATAGAGTTTTGTTACTTCCATTTTTTATTTTTTAGGGTGTTTGCCATGGAAGATGATACTTCTGATGAATGATTAGCATTTATAACCTTTTCCATTCTTGTTGATGTATCATTTCCTTTCCCTTTCTTCATTCCCTTTTTGTTTTTTTCCTACATAAAATACCATAAGTTAATATGTTCTATTTGTAAGTGAAGAGATTTTGTTAAAATGCAGTGTTATTCTTTTGCATTCTTCCCTTTTGATTATGGTAATGATGTCTCTAATCACAAGGGTCATGATACTCTACCATTGAAGTTGTGACATTGGGCTGTATTTTTATTTTTACCATTCCATTAATGCTATAGTAAAGGGCTTCATCCCTCTTCTTAATATCTCTTGCAAAAAGGTTCAAGAGTTAGAGATCTTATGTCATGATCAAATAGTTTTTCAGAGTGCATTCATTTTATATTTTGAGTGCATTCTTCCCTTTTGTAGGGTCAACGAATGTATTATTGACATGTTGGACCCTCTCATCACCATATTCCATACCCTACACTAATCTAACTTTTATGGAGAGATATTCCAGATAATGCTTTAGATGAGACTATGGAGATGAATGTTGAATTTGAGGAGCTAGAGCATCTTATCTAGCCTTTTGAGGTCACCAGGATGATGCTTTTACAAGTATCACTGTCAATGATATCCCCTTACTGGATGGGCCCGTGATTTACTAGGTTCCTAAGGTCTAAAGTCCCTATTGAGTATCAGGTTCACCTTGATAGTATTACCTTTTTCCCTTAAATATGAACATTATGACTGCCTTTTTGTACTTTTACAACACTAATTTTGAATGTTAGTAGTAGAGTATTTATACGATCTTATATAGGCTCAAGGACTTTATCATGCTAAGCAAGTATTTCACAAAAAATGTATTCAAGTGTATACATGACATGCATGATATGAATGGGTCTTCTATTTAGAACTAAGCTATGTTCTCAGCTTGGAGTGTGAGAATGAGGTACCTCATCAACAACCTATAGGTTTAAGCATTGAATGCTTCGTTGTTAGTACTTCTGATGTTATAGCTTCTAATACATCTTGTCTAGCAGATGGCCAGGTGGTGCTACATTGATGAATTATTGGTTATTGCTTAGATTTTACTTCTTTATGCCCTTAGAACTCTTATACTAGATCTTATACTTCAGTGTTCCATCTTTGCTCTTCGAATGTGGAATTATTATTCTGTTAGAGCTACATTTTGCCTCCATTTTCATTATGGATTCATTCATGCTATTCTAGTAGTCTTTTTTTTTCATTTTTATGTGTAAGAGACCCAGTTCATTCACTGTTATTATTGATCATTTGACTTACTAACCCTATTAGTTATAATCTCATGCATTGAAGATGCAAAGGAATAGGAAAACTGATTAAAGAGGGTTCTTAAAGCCAAAATCAATTGGACTTGCTCTTTGGAGAACTCTTAAGTAGAATATGAGGCTTGATGTTGATGCAATGATTGATGATAGTTATAAGGTTTGGGTTGCAATGTAAGTCATTGAGCCACCTAAATTGTTTATGTACAAGAGGAAACTAGACTTACAAGTAAAATAATAAAAGGTGATAAAAGAGAAAACATAACTAGAATAGTAATCTCATAGCTCTGATTTTATCTTTCATTATGTATTGTATTTCTATTGAGATACTTATGCAGTATGATAAAGACGAATATACGATATTTGAATAAAAATTTCAAATTCAATTTTACTCATTCATTAGGGAAAAAATGAGGACATTCATTATATCACATGATACAACTCTTGTTACTAATTAGTCCTTTTAGATTTCCTAACATAATATTTTTCTCTCATTTTTACCTGATTGTCCTCTTTTCTTTATTTTTTTCTCTTTTTGTGTTCACTTTTCCTTTCTCTTAAATTTTCTATCCTCAGAAGTTACATCATGTGATATATGAATGTTCTTTGAATTTACATTTATGCCCATACTGAATGATTCTAATTGAATTAATTTATGTCAAACATGCAAATACTATCAATATCATAATGCAAGGTACCATTAGGATGACAATACATAAGTAAGCATGATAAGAATTTATATCATTTATCACTAAAATAAAATAATTTCTAAAGAAACTAAAATTTTATTTAAAGAAGATAATAAGAAAATTATTTCCTATTCTAGATGCTAGAGATGTTGAGTCTTATAGTGGTTGTCCTTCAAATGGTTGACATAACAACTATTCTTACATCTTCTTGCTAACTATTTCCATGACTTCATCCTTTTGTACTTCAACTGTTCATTTTTCTTTCTTGTCTAGCAGCTTCTCATCATCAAACTCATCATTCCATCCTATAGGCACAATTGACTCGAAGGGTATGTCAAAAGAAGGTGGTTTAGTATAAAACACCTTATAGTTAAACTTGCCTAAAGTTTGACCTAATAAGTCTTATGCTCTTTCCATATCTTTAGTGGCATTATGAGATTTCTTATTGGTTTTAAGGTTTAGGTCCATAATGGAGCTTAGCAATTCTTCCTCACTGACTCCTGAGTTAATCATCATGGTAGTTGGGAGTGGTACATTTTAGTAGTTTAGGAAAGGATTATTTATGGTGCTTAGGTTTTTAAGGTCTGTGATCTTTCCAAAATCTATAAGGTTTTGGATTTCATGCTTAAGGTGGATGCAGTTATTCGTAGAGTGTTGGAGGTTTTGATGGAATTTACAATGCTTGTTTGGGTTATAGCCTAAGGTGTTTGGGTTTGGATTAGGTAAATGTTGAAGTAAGCCTTTTTGCATTAGGCACTCTAAGACTTTTGACAAAGGTTGGTTAAAATTGGAGAATCTCGTTAGTTGTTGAATAGCATGCACTTTTATAATCCAACTAGTACTTCCTTATTGTGTGCCCTCAGTTGAGTAGTTTCTTTGTCTGATGCTTCTAGCAATCTTCTTTTTCTCACTTTCTATCTCTTCAGCTTGCAATCCATTATCATAAAGGTCTATAAATGTCTTAGGGTTCATCATTTACAACCTTTTAACCAAATTAGGTGACACATTTTGAACAATCATTATAACCTGATCCTTTTTAGCCGGCTTGTTTTTTATTAATCCTACCTTATTTATGAATCTAATCAGAAAATCTAAAAATGACTTATTAGGATTCTATTTGGTCAATTCTAAATCTTTGATGGACACTTTAAGCCTGGTATTATAGTCATATTGCTTCAAAAAAGTGGTGCACAATTCTCTTCAGTCAGCTCAAATAGATTTCTCTAACCTATGATACTAATTAACAACATACCCTCCAAGTATAGTACAAATAACTTAGTAATTATAGATAAAGGAGCCTTAGTGGTTCTCATAGTATTTGTATATTGACTAAGGTAGATCGTTGGGTCTCTACTACCATTAAACTTCTCCAGTTGTGGCATCTTGAATTTATCAGGCAACTTATATTCCTCAAATTGCATCATATCATCCAAGTCAAATGAATATTGGCTACCTTTTCCTCTCATCAATTCTTCCATTTTAGACATCTTCTAGGTTAGTGCTTTCGTCTGCTTGGATTCCAGCTCTTACTTGCTCAAATGATTCCTTTTTTGCTTTTTCAATCATATAGTTCACAACATCCTCCAGTTTCATTTCCACAATAGTCACTTTCCTTGTAGCATTCAATGGTTGCCCCCAGCATTGTCATTGCTAATAGGTGGTGCACCCATAATAGGTGGATTAGCCATAACTGGTGGTGCAACAACAAGTGGTGGCATTAATCCAACTAGGTCTCATCTTAGTTCATCTTGCATCATTACTCTCATGTCATCCATCAATACTCCTTTGATGTCCTCTAAAGTCTAGTTTCCTCCCTCTTGTTATTCCATCTTTTTTGCTTATTTAGCTAGAGCTTGTATAGCTTATAAGTAGACTGGTTAATAGGACTCCTTTCTAGTCTGTTGAGGGTCTTTTTTTATAATTGATTGCGGGCTTAAATACGTTCTCACTAGTCTGCCACTACTTTATTTCCAAACATAAGAAGACCCAAATGAATCTATGATGGCTATAAAAGAAAGTGTTAGTATAAAGCATGAAATGCATGTATGAATGTATGCATGATGCATGTGCTATGCAATAAGTAACAAGTAAAAATTAGGTGTACAATATCCTTCCAACCTTATTCCTCCCACACACGCATTCAATGGGGAGTCTCTTTTCCTAGGATTTTTTGTCTTAGCCTTAATATCAATAGGGGATATCAAGAACTGATGCACATGTTATATCTCTTAAAGCAGTAAAAGCATATAAATAGTATTTCTAGGTATAAAAGATTAGCCTAATCTTTATTAACCCACCCAAGTGGGCTTCTAAAGTATGGGCTTGGGCCTTTATAGATAGAAATACCTTATGGAAACATTCAGTAGCAATTTGGGTAATCTTAGGGGAAGTTACTAGGCCAGTACATAAACTAAGTCTGGTATAGCAAGATGCCCTCCTTTAAGACTTGAGTCATAGGTTAAGGTCAGAGGGGCCCAACATCCTTTGCAAACTTGAGAGAATACTACCCCCTTTAGGACTTGGGTTACAGACTCTGGTCAGATGAGCCTAGTTTTATCTTTTGAACTAAGTTAAGGCTAATAGTGATGGTTAGCCAATTTACAATCCCTAGTGGAATCATGGAACTATAAACCAACGGCATCGATTAATAAGGACATATAGAATGAATGCAAGAATAAAATAATAATTAATAAAATAATTCTAAAGAACACAATGAGAATCAATATCTCTTATCCCTAGTGGAGTCACTACTATAAGTGGTGGGGTTTAGTGCGTGCCCAAGATCTTAGCAATCGTAACACTATTTAAGCTCAAGGCTCTAGAGAACACACTAACCACTATCACAAAGACATAGCGTGGAGATGAGGAGTCACCACCCATGGTAATAATTGGGACAAATCAAAAAATGGTGGTATTCAATTCTTTAAAAGAAAGTTGGCACTGCAACCAGGAGATTCTGGATACGGAATGCTAACTTTTTTTAGTCTTGTGTTCTTTTAAAATTACTTTATGAATTACTATCTTACCCTTTATTTATATGCAATTTCATATAAACCCTTATTAAAACAATTAACTCCAGGAAAACTAGTCATGAAAAATACATATAAACAATGCACTCATTCAAATTAACAATCCCCAAGTTAGTCTAATCTACATTGATTTTAATTAAATGGGCTAAATCTACATATTTTAATTTATAAGTGAGCCTAAAGACTAATGGGCCTAATTCCTATTCAATTTTAATTACGTGACCCTAAATCTATTTATTTTAATTCTAAAATGGGCCTAAATCTACAAATTATAACGTATTTAAATTAGTGGGCCTAATTTTATATGTTTTAATTTTAAGGTGATCTTAAATATACAAGTTAAGGAAAAGGCTTAAATTTAATGGGCTAAGTCTAAGTTAATTAAATTAAACTAAAAGTGGGCCTATATCTAAATTAACTAACTCGGCCTAAATTATTTCTACCCTAAATATAATTAATTATGGACTTGATATCAATTTTAGATAATTAAACCTAAAGAACCCTAAATTTATTTAAGTGGGTTAGAGCTTAACATGAGCTTAAGGCCCAAAACACATCATCATAATCAAACAAGCCCAAAAACAATAAAAATAACAAAAATAATCAAATAAAATATCAAACAATCAATCAAACTTATTTCTTCTAAAACTTTAATTTAATTAAAGTGACCATAAACAACAAATAAATAAAATAATTAACAAGCAACCCTAATTCTATCCACTTAAATCTAAGTCAATTTTAATTAAACAAACCCTAATGATCTCTATAGCCATTAATTTTAATTAATCACCAAATAAAACCCTAATTTTACTATCCAGTTAATTAACACACAATCACACCTATAGAATTTGATTATTCCCATTATTAGGGCTATTATAATAGTCTACTACAAATTAAAAAAATTAAATTAAATACAACCTAAAAAGCCACATAAATGAAAATACAAAATAAAATAATTAATAACATAAATAAAATACCCAAAAACCCTAAAAATTATGTTTTAAATACAAAATTTAATCCATGACATTCCATAGATCTTCATGGGTTCTTCGTAGTGAATTCATGTCACCCCATCCATCAAGAGAACAAAAAATTAAACTGAAATAAAAAAATTAGTCAATGAATGTGTAATATCCCGTGTTTTTAAATATTTTAATACTGTACCGGGATATGCAGTGTTAATAATTGATATATATATATATTATGATATTTTACGAGTTGATATGTATTTAAAATCTATTTTAATTATTGTGTATTATTTACAGTGCTTTACGTAAAATTTTTCCGAGACTTTCATTTTCGGGGAAATTTTTACGTAAATAATTTACTAATAATTATTTTAAATATATTTACGGACTTGCATGAACTCATACGTATTTTTAAATTACTAAATAAAGCTTATGTTTGTATATATTTATTTAATTAGGGTTTAATTTATTACCCTAATATTTTATTATTTATTTATTTTATAGTTATTTAATTATTTTATTTATTATTAAATTGTAAATTATTATAATAATGTGCGGTGTGAGATTTTTCCCAAATATTTTATTTAAAATTATTTTTTTCTTTTCTTTTTCTTTTTCTTTTTTCTTTTTCTTTCTTTTTCTTTTTCTTTTTTTTTCCTTTCCTTTTCTTTTCTTCTTCTCCTTTTTTCTTCTCGAGCCCGATCCTTCTCCCCTCCCGCTGCAACTTCCAACCACCTACCGTCGGTGTGCCGCCAGCAGCTCCACCTTCCCCAGCCAGCTGCTCCGCCGCCCCTAGCTTCTTCCCCGGTGCCGGCTAGCTCCCATTTTCCCCATTTTGGCCGAAACTTCCCTCCTCGCCGTTCACCAACTTTTCGGCCACCATTTTCAACACCGCCGATCTCTTTCTTCTCCTTGAGCTCCGGTGAGTGTAATTCTAGCTTTGATTTGAGCTGAAATGGTCTTGATTTACTTAGGTTTAGAATTTTTGATTTCGGCCATATTAGGGTTTTTTATTTTTTTGAACTTCAATTTTATTGATTCATGAAAAATCTCTTCACAAATATTGATCCTACTAGCTTAATCTAAATGTATGAATTTTTGTAGAATTTTTGGAGATTATTTTGATTTTTGGGTATTTTTGAATATTTTAATATTATTTTCTAATTTTCGGAAATTAATTAAATAAATTATGAAATTATGTTTTATGGTTAAATTAGGTGTTGAAATGAATTATAGGAATTTATTTGGAATTTTTATGAATTTCTATGTATTTATTTTGAATTTTATTAGTTTATGTAATTTTGGGAAATTAGGGTTAATTGTGTTTTAAATTGAAATTAATTGGTTAATTGAGTTTAATTATTGATATTATTGATAAATATGTTGAGAAAATTAATTTTTGGATAATTATACTATTTTTGGTGAATTTTTGAAGTAATTATAGTATATTTATATATATAAGGGCATTTTGGTAATTTTACCCTAAATTGACTAAAAATGTAATTTAATTGGTTTTAATAGTTATTTAAGGTATAAAAATGATTCCTACAAATTATTTAGTATTTTTAACTAATTAAAACTATTTTTCGTGAATTTTTTTCAAATATATATATATAATATATGATTTTTCTAATAAAATGAATTTTATCGATTTTTACAGTATTTTAAGGTTAATTATGTAATTTCTACTTATAAAATGAATTTCTATGTTATAAGGGTATTTTTGGTATTTCTAAAATTATTCTGTGTTGTCGATAGACTGTAGTTTGGAGTCCGACCGAGGGGTTGTGGATGAGTGGTTGAGCCTGTTTTTTGAAGTGTGTTTCTTTGCAGGGTCGGCTCTACTCTTTAAGTAGAGAGATATCCATTTTACATGGGAGGTTCTGCCGAATTTTTGGTAGAATTCTCGTAAAACGTGATATCCGGTCGAATCTTAATTTTGATTCTGTGTTTAATATTCTAGATCGAATTCTAGGATTTCTGTTAGGGTTATTCTGATGTCTGTTATTATTGTTTGTTTAGTTGCGCCGAGACCGAGGCCTAGTGGACCAGGCCCGTTGGACCCATCTCATGGAGCGCACTAAGTGTGAGTTGTTATTTTATATATATATGCTTAGGATGCATGATTTAGAAATGCATGTTTTATTTTGATTAAATATGCATAAATAATTTGGTTATTACTTAAGTTTATATTTAGTTTATTTTGGTTTATTTTTGGTATATATTAAATTATATGCATGTTTTGTTAATAAATTATATTTAAAATGTTTTTAAATATATTTCTAGCTTAATTTATAATTTGATTGGATTCATTTGACGTATATATACTCGAAATATACCTGGTTTACTTTTGGTATATTTCCGGTATATATATGGTTTATATGGTTGTTTTATTTAAATTCATGCATCATTTATTTATGAATGAATGTTTTATATTTATTAGTGAAGGATATCAATAGAATGTGCTACCTAGGGGGCAGCACTAGGACCGAGTACGTACCGGTGCGCTTATAGCATTTAGGCTATACTACTAACTATTTGTGGATATTGATTGAATATGATTATTTGATGTGTGAGATATGGTTTGGAGGTGTGATTGCTGGAGCTCGGTTGACCAAGTGTCTCGGGGCCAATCACACTGGCAGTCAGACTGCTGGAGCTCGGTTGACTTAGTGTCTCGGGGCTAGTCTACTGTCTAAATGGATTAAGTGGATATATTTGGATTAAGTGAGCCTGTATGGCTAGAGTGTTGTCTAACACTGCTTTGAGGTTGCGATATCATAGGGTTCTATTTGATCCTTCATAAACGATGATTTTCAGTTAAATATATAAAATGATTTTATTGCATCTGTGTGTATTTGTCTGTATATATATATATTATATATTTTTGACTGTGTGCATTGGCATTTAGTATGCATGTATATATATTATAGTAATTCACTCAGTGAGGTCTGACTCCCCTCCGTTGACTATTTTTTAGGAGAGTCATTGTCTTCAGACCTCAGTAGCAGGCCTGTACGCCAGATTTCTTCCGCCCCGGCTTCTTTGTGTAAACTGCTTCCCTAAGTCTTGAAATTTATTTTATCTAGACACTGCAGTAGTCATTAAATATTTAAGAGATGTTGTATCATATATTTGAACTGGATTTGTATTAAAAGATTTATATATATGTAATGATGAGGATTTGATTTAAATCCAGTTGGTGCATATGCTATTATTATATTTATGATTTTTATTTCCGCTGCATTATATATTGTTATTACTATTGCATGTTTTATTTTATTTTTAGGCTTGCTACGGGTTCCGGATTCGAAAGAATTCTCGTTCCCTAACGTCGGTCATGGCCCTTATTTTGGGTCGTGACAGAATGATTAAAAATAAAAAAAATAATAATAATAAACAAAATTAAATATAAAAATAAAATCAAAATTAAAATAAAGGAAGAAGGAGAAGAAGATTTGAGTATGAGATACAATATTGATTTCCCTTAGAAGGATGATCACCGTTGATGAAAGTCTATGGTTTTTGTTGTGTTAGTCTGTGATGTTTATTTTATTTGATCTAATCTTTGGCTAAGAACTTAAAAAAAACACATAAAAAAATCTAAGTAGGTGTATTGTGGCTCCCTTAAGAATCAGAGAAAGTAGATGAAAAAATTATAAAACTCTAGGAGCCTCCCCCTTATGAAAAGAAAAAAGATCAATATATAGAAATATTGTCATGTAACCCTATGTTAGGTTCAGGATAAAAATCCAATAAAACAATTTTTTTGTTATTTATCGAATAAAAAACAAATTTATCAATATATTTATCTAATAAAATAAAAATAACAACCAATAAAAAATAAATATAAAAGTGAAATAAAACAAAATAATAATAAAATAAATATTAAAAAAATAGTGGAGTATCGGTCGAAAGTGTAGATTTCCGATCGAAAATTTATATTTCCGATTGGAAATCTATATTTCCAATTAGAAATCTACATTTTCGATGCTACTTTTTTTTTTTTTTTGAATTTTTTCTTTTGAAACTCTTTTTTCAAAAATGGTTAAAAATGGAATTTAAATGTAAGTCCTAAAAAAATAAATAAAATAGAATAGAATAAAAAAATGAAAATAATTTATAATTTATTTCAAAACTAATAAATTAGACCCAATAAATGTAATTTCACAGTCAATTTTCATCATCGGGTCATCTATCACATCCAAACTCAAATCATCCCAAAATTAGGTGCTTACAACTACAATCTAACTATGGTAGTGAATTTCAAAGTCTCAAAACCTTTCTTTAATAAAAAGGTATTCGACATGATATTGCCTGTCCTCATACCTGTGAGCAGAATGAAGTTGTTATACTTAAAATCTGTCATCTTGTTGACATAGGTCTGACCTTAATGGCTCACTGGAATCTTCATTTTCAATACTAGCCATGCTCCATTAATACTGTAGCTACTCTAATTAATGGCCTTCCTACACCAACACTGCATAATGCAAGTCCACATTTCAAGCTCCATGGTAGCATCCTATACAGATTTAAAAGTGTTCGGCTGCTTTTCCCATTCCTTTGATCCTATAATCAGCATAATTTCCCATATAGGTCCAATGAGTGTGTTTATCTTGGTCCATCCTAACAACACAAAGGTCATCGTGTCTAGATAGAGCTACTGGGCATATTTACATTGTGTGACATGTAAGATTCATTGAAATTCAATTTCCATATCAAAAACTCCTCTCCAAGTCAACTTCCATTTCTATATCAGACTCTACTCTAGATACGTCTCCTTAGTTATAAGTTCATGCTACACTACCGCATTCAAGTACGCCATCTTTCTCTTTTAATAACTCTTCCTCATCTCAATTACCTTTTCTCTCATCCACCACCTAAGCACTTATCCAACATTAACCACCCACTACTTTATCCACCGATCCCATTTTCGATCCACATTTAGAAACCTAACCAAGTCTTAATTTGGTTATTAACCTTACCCATTACAACACCCATTCCTTATCACCATCCAACCATAAATATTTAACTAACCTACCTCTTCTGGTTAGTCCCATCCTATGTCTCTTCATTAGTCCACCCTAAATAGACGATGAGCACTTCTTCACATAACTATACCTCACACTGAACCTTCTACCTTCATTGAAGCCAATAAGCATTCTCATTGGTGAGCTGCAATGTGAAAAGAACTTACAACTCTTATTTAAACCAAAATATGGCAACTTGTGCCATACCCACCCCACCAACATGTAATTGGCAATAAATAGGTATTTCGAATCAAGAAAAATCTTGATAACAACATCTCTCACTACAAGGCTAGACTCATCGCTAAAGGCTACCATCAATAAAGTGGGATTAATTTTCATGAAATGTTTAGTCCAGTTGTAAATTCTACTATAATTCGGCTAATACTCTCCTTATCTTCTATGCATAAATGGCCACTTCATCAAATCGATGTATCCAATGCTTTTCTACATGGTTACTTGGATGAGCCAGTGTACATGACTCAACCATAAGGCTTTTTTAACTCTATTCATTCAAATTATATGTGCCTCCTCTATCGCTCTCTATATGGCTTACACTAAGCTCCTAAGGCCTAGTATCATCGGCTTTACACTTTTCTTAACAAACTTGGTCTTACAAGCTCAAAGGTTTTATCACTCTTTGTTTACTCTTTGGTGAAAGGATGATGTTTTACTATTACTTATTTATGTTGATGACATAATTCTCATTGGATTATCTTCTTCTCTCATAGCGGACACTCTTGTTACTCTTAAAGTTGAATTTCCTATTAAAGATGTCTTTCAACTCATATATTTTCTCAAAATTCAGGTCCAATATATAGTAAATGGGATTGTCATCAATAAGTCTAAATACATTAAGGACCTTCTCCTTTGAGCTGGCCTTCAAGATGCCAAAGGATGCTTAACGCTAATGGCCACCACACCTACACTCAATAAAACTAATGACCAACTATACTCCTATTTTGACACTTATCACTAATTAGTTAGTGTACTACAGTATGTCAAGTTAACCCGACTAGATATAGCATTTACTATCAATAAGTTATGTTAATATATGCACTATCCTATGGACCCTCACTGGCTAGCACTCAATCAGTTACTTCGGTATCTTAAGCATACTATTCATCATGCATTATTATTCAATAACAGCTCTTCCACTGATATTTAATGCCTCACTAATAGTGACTGGGGGGAGCTGTCCTGATGATTGTTGCTCCACTAATTGTATGCTATTTATCTTAGCAGAAACATTGTCTTATGGTGTGCTAAAAAGTAACCAACCATTGCCCATTCTTCATTGGTGAGTGAATATAAAGCTATCACAAATACCACTGTAGAAATCCTTTAGATACATCACTTGCTCGCTGAGTTTGGCTTCTCATCTTTACGTCCTATTGCGCTTTGGTCTGATAATGTTGGGGCCATTTATGTGACCTCCAATCCTATCTTCCATGCTCAAACCAAGCATATCAAGCTTGACTACCACTTTATTCATGGACAAGCCTAAAAAGGAACTATTCAAGTTCGGTATATAATCACCAAAGACCAACTCGCCAATGTCTTCACCAAACCACTAATTGTTCAACCCTTTTAATAATTTGTTTTGAAGCTGCACCTTTTTCCCTTCTCCAAGCCATTGGTTTATAGGGGAGTGTCAGCCAAATAAAATAGAAGGCAGTGAATATGCCAAGCCATATGCATAAAAAAGATATTGTCAAAAAGTTATCAACATACATATATATATAAACATCATATTATTTGATAAATATAAGAAATAGAAGAGAAAGAACACAAGGGGATGGTTATTAATTAAAATCAGTAGCCATCCCTTGATTAACTATTATTTATCAAAGGATATAGTACTGTTTATCAAGAGAACTATCGAGAGAAATGAAACAATGAAATTTATCTTTTTAAAAAAGTTTCTTTTATCTAAAATGAAAAAAAATAAATATATGATTAAAATATAGAAAGCCACATGTTAATACATAGTGAAAACCTTCTTTATACTTAAATTTTAAACTTTATTTTTTCATAAACTGTCACATTCACATTATATGTCATATAGCAAGACTTTAATTTTGATAATAAGCATACTTTAATTAAATATTCTAGGAATAACCCATAGTTTCTCCTTTTTACTTTTATTTTTTTCTGGGTTTACTCTTTTCACTTTTATATGCATGGATTGAGTCCTTATGCTTTTATTTCTCCATATATTGGGTCCCTACATTTTTACTTTACCATACATTGAGTCCTTAATTTAAAATTAATACACTTTTATTTTGCCATACATTTAGTACTTAAAGGACCCAATGTATGGCAAAATAAAAATGTAGAGATTCATTGTGTAGAAATAAAAGTGTAAGGCGCAAACCCAAAAAAATAAAAATGCTAGAAGAAAATATGAGTTATTCCAATATTGTATCATATGATTCTTTTTGTATTTAACTAAAAAAATTGAATAAATACAAATTTGAACTCATTTTTTTATTATTTAAAATAAAATAATAAATATAATAATTTATTAAATATTTTGTTAAGTTGGATTGAGTTTATAAATCTTCTCGGGCTCATTACTCTTGAACGGCTTAAATACTAAGAGTATGTTTGAAGACTCTTTCTAACAAAAACACAAGACTTTCTACGCTCTCTCCATTGCTTTGCATTATTTTCAAAGTCTACCAACTAGTCTTTCCATTGCTACCTCCTTCAGTCAATCATTTAAAATTATGGCCAAATGCTATATTTTCCTCCTTTTTCCTACTTCACATGGAAGTGTCATCTTATCAGGCCCCAAAGTCTAACGCATATTTTATACATCCTTTATGGTGAGACATTGATTTTGGTAATATAATATAATTAGACATTTCTTTTACCATTTTCTATCACATTAAAAAAATTTTAGGAATTATATTTACTGATTTTTCAATTCATATTAATTTTTTAAAAAAATTATATACATGATTTTTTTTATTATTTAACTCATTTCTATGAATAAAATTTAATTATTTTGTTTATATATAAAACATAAATTATTATTTTCTAGCTCGTCTTAGCTTGGGCTTCGATTCTCCTAAGTTGATTGTTTTGATCATCAATCGAATCAACCTCAATTGGAGATACATCCATTTTTAGATTTTTGTTAATTTTGTGTTGATTGAATTAGAATCAGAGTTGATTGTAGTTAGATAAATTTGTTGTGGAGCTTGGAATCTATTCATGTATATATTTTGATGAATTTTCTAGAATTATTTTGAAAATTCAAATTTTTGGGTCTCGGTTATTGTTCACGTAGTCCTACTTTTGGGTCTCGGTTATTGTTCACGTAGTCCTAGGTTCGAAGAATTTTTATATTTTTATTAAATTTTATAAACTATATAGATTAATCTTTGTTAATGAAGTTTATTGAAATTATGCACCAAATTTTTATTATAAATTTTTGAATGTTTATGCCAAAATTAATTTTTTGGAAAAATAATTATAGATTTGTAATTTTTTATCGTTTTAAGCAAATTATTGTTAATTATGATGTTTTAGATAGATTTTGAATAATAATAGTATTAAAATAATTTTTAAAGTTTATTTCCTATTTTAAATAATTTATATTAATTTTAGGAAAATAATAAGAAAAATAAACTTATTTATTGTTTTTAAGCTAAAATAAGTTATTTGTTAATTTTGTGATATATATAAGTAATTTAAATAGTTATTTGCAATTAATGTTAATTTAAGTGTAAGATTTGAATTATGTATGTTTAATGATGAAAATTTAAATATAATGTAATTTTTCTATTTATGAAAAATAAATATGTTTTATGTTTCATTATGGAGATAAATGAATTTATGGAATTTAAATGAGATTTTATGATTTTTGACGATTTTAAAGAAAATTATATTATTTTATTATTTATGTGAATTGTGGTTCTCGGTTGAGCATTTAGTGTAGTTCGAAGGCCCAACCTGACACTTGATAATTGTGAGAATATTTGAAGTGTCTTTTCATATAGGAATGACTCTACTTTTAGAAGAGAGATGTTCATTTTACAGAGAAGACTCTGTCGAATTTTCAGTAAATTTTTTGTAAACGTGACATTAGCCTGTGTCGAATTTCTAGTTTTAGTTGATTTTGTGTCTTTAGTTGAGTTAGTTTCATCAATTCTATAATTTTCATAATTCTTAGAATTTTTATGAATTTATTTATTTTATTTTATGAGTATATTTTAAATAAATATTATTTATTGTAGAGAACTCTAGGATTTAAGCTATAGCACTAGAGCAACAAAGAATGCATTGCTCGACACGCTCAACCTGTGAGTTAATTTTATGAAATGTGCATTGCGCGTGTTTTCATTATATTTTTAAATAATTATAAAATAATAAATAAATGATTACATAATTGATTTATGAATATATTTATATTGTCATATGCATGATCATTTCTTCTATATTTACGAATAGTAATTGAAAGCATGCTTAAAGGAAAATTATTTTGTTATATTTTGTTTAATTATTATTTAATCATTTAATTATTCATTATTTAATGATTTATTTATTTAATTATTTATAATTTAAATTGATTTGGAGATAATGGTAGAACGTACTACCTAGTGGGTATCACTAGGACCACGTGCGCATGGATAAAATCTTAGTATATGTGTAAAATGTGAAATGGGCTTGGTGGAGCGTGTGCTCTTGGGTAAGAGTAAATGGTTAGAGCTCGGTGGAGCTCTTGCTCTCGGGTCGGAAAAAGGGATGTAACTCGGTTGAGCTTGCTTTCGGGACATTAATATAGGATAAGTGAAATGACTATAGCAGTAACTCAGTTGACCTTGCTCTTGGGATGGCAGTCACTTGAATTAAAAGAGCCGAAAGACTATTAACATAATGGTTTAAGTGTTCTACCAGGTTTTTTGCTAAAATAGTTATTTTATATATTTCTTACGAGGATTTAATATTAAATTGATTTAGGAGTTATAAAGAGATTTTATATAAATATTATCAAGAAAAGTAAATGATTTTAATAATTATAATTACTTTATTTTAATTTATTTTTAGAGAGGGTTTTAACAAATGGTTTTAAAACCAGCATGCATTTTATAAAATTAATTTACTTAGTGAGGTTTGATTCTTCTTAAATTTTTTTTCAGGACTTACAGTCATATTTTTAGTGTTCTCCATCTACTACATCGTCTAATAAATATAAGAAATAATAGTTTAAAATTTACATAAATCAACCAATGAAAAAGGGTCCAATGAAGAGGATAACTGGGGGAGGTATGAAGAGAAGAATATTGAAAAATAACTTAGGGGAATTAGACCTCATTGAGTGAATTATTATTATATATATGCACGCAACCTTAGGGCACAGACACAAAAGCATTAGTATAATAATATTTGTATATTTAAATTTATTTAGCTTATACATGCATTTCATGCACATGCTCAAAAATATTTTTCATATCTAGGCAACATATAAAAAAAAGTGGAGGATCATAGCAGAACCCTAAGAATTTCATAACCCCAATCATTGAACTTCATTGGCCATTATGCCTCATTAAATCCAAATAACATTTCTCTTTTCCAATTGGGTAATGGACCGGCCCTGAGACCTTAAAAGGTCAACCGAGCTACCGCAACCTCACTGTAGGCATGACTGCCTCGAGACCCTGAAAGGTCAATCGAGCTGCTGCAACCACACCCTTCTCTATCCACAAATCTCAATAAATCATATAATCTCATATCAATCAAAATTTCATAACCTAGCAACTAGCGTACTAGTGTGCACACAATTCTAATTTAGCCCACTAGGTGGCATAATATTATAACCCAATATTTTTATAAATTACTAAATTAATTTATGGGATTTGAATTGTTAATAAATATTTTATTAATTTGTTATATCATAGTTATTTTTTGAAATTAAATTAAATTCAAGTGCTATTAATTATTTTATTATATTATGGTATTAATATTAAATTGAAATTTAAAAATTAAATTTATTGTTACATATTATTTAATATTATTATTATTTGTGAATTTTGTTAATGTAGTGTAATTTATATATATTAATATTGTGGTGAATTTAATTAGAAAATAAAATATTTAAATTAAAAATATTATTTTTATATTATTTTGTCCTTTTCTCATTTTTAATATATATATATATATATATATGAAATATTTCCTTTTTCCCCCTCTTTCTCTTTCCTTCTTCCCCTTTCCCACCCTTTCTTTTTTCCTTCTTCTTCTCTACGTGAAACGCAAAGTGCAAACTAGCTCCCCACACCATCGCCTGAATGCCTGGCAACACCACCATCGCCGCCATCACTCCTCCCCAGCTCACCACCACCACCTACCTTTCCTTTCTCCACCATCACCTTTCCTCCTCTTTCTTCACCATTTTCACTGTCATGAGCTTCCAAAGGCCACCAGTGGCGTTTCCGATAGTGATTAGAGCTCGCACCAATTTCTTTTGAAAGCTCTCAATATAGGCTTTATTTCCTCCAAGGTAATTCATTTGATTAAACTCGAAGTCAGCTTCAAATTTAGATAATTCATTCTAGGGTTCTTAGATTCAATTGTTGATTTTGTGTTCAATTGGTTTAATTCTTGTTAAATTGACTTTAGATTGGTTAAATTGAAGTTGTAAGCTTTTTAAAAATATATTTAAATTCAATTTTAGAGATAGTTGAGATTTGAGCACTATTCCAAGCTCGGTTATTGTTCACAGGGGCTGTCTCGACTTGGAAATGTGTTTTATTTTTAATAAATTCTACTAATGATTTTAAGCATATTTTGTTAAGGAAGTTTATTGAAATTATGTTCTAAATTTTTATTATGAGTTTTTGAATGTTATTTCAAAATTGGATTTTTGGAAAAATTAGTATAAATTAGTAAATTTAGTATTTTAATTGAAATTATTGTTAATTATTATGTTTGGATAATTTTTGAGTAATAAATAATTTTTATGAATCATTTACTTTTTTAGATAATTAATAATAATTTTTGGAAATATATTCGAATAATAATTTTATCTATTATTTTTATGATTAGATGAATTTTTAGCTATTTTTATTATATACTTGGGCAATTTAAATAATTTATTTGTAGATTTTATTAAATATTTTGAAAATAAATATCTTTGATTTTTTTATTATTCAAATAAATTGAATTGTGGTATTTTATTGATTTGATGAGTTTTGGTAAATTATTAGTATTTATTACTATTTTATTGATTTTTGATTTTGCTAGTTTTCGGTTAGGTAATAATTGTAGTTCGGAGACCCAACCTAAGAAGTTGAGCTTTGTGAATATTTGAAGTATGTTTGCGTGCATGATCGGCTCTACTTGGAGTAGAGAGATGTCCATTTTACAAAGGAGACTCTACCGAATCTTCAGTTGAATTCTCATAAAATGTGACATCAGGTCGGTTCTAAGTTTTGATTTTTGTGTTCTAGATTGAGTCATTCTTTAGAAATTTTAGAAGTATAAAATTAGAATTTTGATTATAATATACTATTATTGTTATTATTTTACTTAGTTGCTCCGTGTGCTAGGCCTATCAGACAGAGCTAGTCGAGCCAGGGTAAAGGAGCATACTTAAATTGTGAGTTGTTATTATATGTATATATTGCATGTAAAAAATATTATGAGCATCCATATATTTTTTAATAAATATGAATTTAATTATGCTTTATTTCATTAAATGATATTTATTATTGTTAATATTTATATATATGCTTTCATATATATAATTGAGAATCTTTATTTTGAATAGTGTATGTTGTCATATTTTATTGTGACTTCTCATTATATTATTATGAAACAATGTTTTGGAGGATAGTTATAGAACATGCCAGTTAGTGGGTCACACTAGGACTGTTGCGTAATAGTATGTTAGAATTAGATTTTGAACTTTGATTGATTCTGGATATAGAAATTATGATTGTTGTGAATGTGGATAAAAGGGGTGTGACTATGAATCCTCAGTTGACCTATAGGGTACTTGGGGCTAGTTAGCACCGATAGTGGAACTGCGGATCCTTGGTTGACCCTCAGTGTACTTAGGGCCAGTTCATTGCCAAAATTTGGATAAATGAAATTTTTTGGAGTTATGGTTAGCCTGTTGGCTAAGTAATTATAGTGATCGAGGTTACAGAAACTTAGGGATTTTGCTTTGATCCTCCACCCAAAATTCTTCTACATTTTTATTATAATAAAAGTGGATTTTTAGCATCTGTATGAAATGCATGTATATATTATTATACTGATACTTGAGTGTCTATATCTTTAGGTTGCATGTATGTATACAATAATTATTCACTCAATAAGGTCTAACCTCCCTTAATATTTTTTTCAGGATCTTCTACTTTAGACCTCCCTATTAGACCTATTCACCGAACTTTTTCCTCTTTGGTTGACTTATATAAATATTGAACCGTTAATTTTCTTGTATTTTTGTAAACACTGCAGTAGTAGTACTTCTTATTGTAGTACTTGTTATTGTATTAGACTTTTTTTTTGTATTTAAAGATTTTTATGAAGATATTTCATTATGTTATGATAAGGATTTATTTTATATTAATTAAAATTTTAATTTTGAGTTATGTTTGCATGTGTTTTTATTTTAAGGCTTGCTACTAGTTCTGAATTCATAAGAATTCTTATTCCTTAAAGCCAGTCATGACTCCCCGATTTAGGTCGTGACAAAAGTTAGTATCAGAGCCTAGGTTGTAGTGTTATGGACCTAGGTTAGTAAAGTTGTGTTTTCTTTGAAACTATTGCAGTAAATTAGGTTTGGTTATGTCTTCAATAAATTTTCCTTTTTATAGCTTTTTGCATAATCGTTAGGATTTTTTGTTATCTATTTTGTCTAAATCTTTTTGGTTTCTATCTTTTCATAATAAGGAGGCAAGTGTGTGTCGCTCCACTGGTCGTTGAGGCCAAGGATGATAAGTCTTTTTAGGATGAGGTTTTACCTCTTGAGCCACTAGTTAGGCGCAGAGGTAGATGTAGAGGTAGACCTCGAGGAGTCGTAGGTCACTGTAGGTAGAGAAAGCTATAGGATGAGGAACCTATAGAGCAGGAATATAAGGAAGCTACTATACCTCCAGTCGTACCGCATATGCAGCCTGTATATCAGCAAGGTATGTCTAACTAAGAGGCAACCTTATTTTATCCTAGAGTTAGCAGGATATCATTTGATAGGACTATAAATCCTCTAAACTTTTTGCATATTATAGAGATGAGGACTCAGACTGCTCATACTGAGTACTAGAGGATTATGATCTTCGAGTTGTCTGTTGAGGGGTCAACCCTAGATTAGTTTGTACAGGTCATCTAGTCGCACATGATGACTTTACCTGGGCTTAGTTTTAAGAGAGATATATGAGGCATTTCTTCCTAGAGCTTATGCGGATGAGCTTTAAACTCTAACTGACTAACATTAGTAGAGGCAATAGGTCAGTAGAGGACTATACTAGAGAGTTCCATAAATTAGGATGTTATATAGAAGATTTTCTAAGAGTCTAGTACTTTGCAATCACTATTTACATCACTGGACTGGGTTTTGTATTCACTAGGATGCCTACTACAGGCCTTACTCTTGAGTCTGTGATAGAGTTGGCCAAGGAAATAAAGCTCAGACTTATTAAGTAAGGAATCATGCCTAAATATTATAAAATGGGAGGTGTTCAGACTGGAGGGTCTCAGAGCATACTATTCCAGACATTTCAGATAGGTTCCAGTAGTCAGTAGAGAGGCTCTATTTAGCAGGATTAGAGACAGCAGCACAAATATCACTAAGGTAGGAGACATGGCCATGGTGGAGTTCGCAGGCCTATCAGATTTAGTTTTGGTGCTACCGATAGTAGCAGTGGATAGAGTTCTAGATATGGTAGCACAAGATCTGTAGCCAGTGCTTGCCAGATGTATAGGAGAGTCCATCAGAGACCTTGTTACATGGCTCTTTTGACTTGCTTAAGATGCGAATAGATGAGGCATTTTGCTAGAACATGTCATATTCTAGCTATCAGCAACAGTCTATTGCTAGTGCAGCTCCAGCTCCCCATCAGTTGCCTCCAGCTTAGTATCTAAGTATGTCATAGTTTGTAGCCTAGTAACGGCGTGGCAAAGGTGGCAGAGGTAGTGCGAGAGGCTTTAGTTAGGCTTCCACAAGCTAGTAGGGAGGTCAAGGATAGGCCAGAGTCTTTACTCTTACCCAGTAAGATGCTTATGCATCCAATGTCATTGTTGCAAGTATACTCCCAATTTATTACTTAGATGTTAGAGTCTTGATTGATTTGGGTGCTACACATTCTTTCGTTTCCCCATTTTTGCTTTGAAGTCATATTAGCAAGCTTCGAGGATGGCATTTCTTTTATTTGTTACCACTCCTATAAGTGATTCGTTAGACACTGACATTGTTCTTTTCGGATGTCCGGTGTTAGTGGGAAGCAAAAAATTGTTAATAGAATTGGTATTGTTGGATGTAATGGAGTTTGATGTGATTTTTGCTATGGATTGGTTATCTCAGCACTATGCCATAGTTGATTGTCAAAGTAAAAAGGTGATTTTCAGAATTCCAAATGATAAAGAGTTTAAGTTTATGGGTAACATAAGTTCTGTACCTCATAATCTTATCTCCACTATCACGGCTAAAAAGATGCTGAGGAAAGGTTGTCAGGGACATTTGGCACTAATGTAATATCCCGTGTTTTTTTAAAAATATTTTTACACTGTACCGGGATATACAGTGTCAATAATTTTTATGCATTGTACGATATTTTTATGAGTTGATATGTATTTTAAACCTATTTTAATTACTGTCTATTATTTTCAGTATTTTACATAAAATTTTCCCGGGACTTTCATTTTCGGGGAAATTTTCACGTAAACAATGTATTATTAATTATTTTAAATGTATTTACGGGTTTGCATGAACTCATACATATTTTTAAATTATTAAATAAAGCCTGTGTGTGTATATTTATTTAATTAGGGTTTATTATTACCCTAATATTTTATTATTTATTTATTATTATTTGATTATTTTATTTATTATTAAATTATTAAAATTTATTATTTTTTTTCTTTTTTCTTTTTTTTTTTTTCTTTTTCTTTTCCTTTTTCTTTCTTTTTCTTTTCCTTTCTCTTTCCTTTTTCTTTCTTTTTCTTTTTCTTCTTCTTCTTCTTCTTCTTCCCGTGGGTGCCCGACGCCACCACTATTCCTCACCGTCGTTTCTCCCTCATCCGGCCACCGTTTTCGACACCGCCGGTCTCTATCTTCTCCTTGAGCTCCGGTGAGTGTTATTCTAGCTTTTGTTTGAGCTAAAATGGTCTAGAATTGCTTAGGTTTTGAGTTGAATATTTCGGCCACTTTTGGTTTTCGATTTTTTTGAGCTTTGATTTGGATGATTCATGGAAACTTCCTTCACAAATGTTGTTCCTGGTAGTTTAATATTCATGTATGAATTTTTACAGAATTTTTGGAGATTGTTTGGATTTTTGGGTATTTTTGAATATTTTAATATTATTTTCGAATTTTCGGAAATTAATTATTTAAATTATGAAATTGGAGTTTATGGTTGAATTAGGTGTTGAAATGAATTATAGGAATTTATTTGGAATTTTTATGAATTTCTAAGTATTTATTTTTAATTATTGAAGTTTATGTGATTTTGTAAAATTAAGTTAATTGTGTTGTTATTTGAATTTAATTGGTTAATTGAGTTTAATTATTGATATTATTGATAAATATGTTGAGAAAATTAATTTTGGATAATTGTATGATTTTTGGTGAATTTTTGAAGTAATTTAGGTATATATATATATAGGGGTATTTTGGTAATTTTACCCTAAATTGTCTAAAAATGTAATTTAATTGGTTTTAATATTTATTTAAGGTATAAAAATGATTTCTACAAAATATCTAGTATTTTTAACTAATTAAAACTATTTTTCGTGAATTATTTTCAATTATATATATAATATACGGTTTTTCTAATAAAATGAGTTTTAATTGATTTTTACAGTGTTTCAAGATTTATTATGTAATTTCTACCTATGAAATGTATTTTTATGATTTAAGGATATTTTTGGTATATTTGAATATATATTCTGTGTTTGTGGACCCCGGTCGACAGATTGTAGTCTGGAGTCCGACCGAGGGGTTGTGATTGATTGTGGTGTTTATTTTTGAAGTGTATTTTCTTTGCAGGGTCGGCTCTACTCTTTTGAGTAGAGAGATGTCCGTTTTACAGGGGAGGTTCTGCCGGATTTTCGGTAGAATTCTCGTAAAACGTGATATCCAGTCGAACCCTAATTTCCGATTCTGTGTTGAATACTCTAGATTGAATTCTAGGATTTCTGTTAGGGTTATTCTGATGTCGATTAATTATTTCTTGTTTAGTTGCGCCGAGACCGAGGGTTAGTGGACCAGGCCCGTCGGACCTGTCTCGTGGAGCGCATTAGGTGAGTTACTATATTATATATATATGCTTAGGATGCATGATTTAGAAAATGCATGTTTTATTTTGACTAAATATGCATAAATAACATGATTTATATTCAAGTATATTTTTGGTATATAATAAATTATATCCATGTTTTATTAATAAAATATATTTAAAATGTTTTTAAATATATTTTTAGTTTAATTCATGATTTGATTGGATTTATTTGACATATATATACTCAAAATATACCTGGTTTATGTTTGGTATATTTCCAGTATATATATGGTTTATATTGTTGATTTATTTAAATTCATGCATCATGTATTTGTGAATGAATGTTTTATTATTTATTAATGAAGGATATCAATAGAACGTGCTACCTAGTGGGCAGCACTAGGACCGAGTACGTACCGGTACGCCTATAGCTTTAGGCTATATTACTAACTTATTTGTGGATATTGAATTGATATGATTATTTGATATGTGAGATGTGGTTTGTGGGTGTGATTGCTGGAGCTCGGTTGACCAAGTGTCTCGGGGCCAATCACACTGGCAGTCAGACTGCTGGAGCTCGGTTGACTTAGTGTCTCGGGGCCAGTCTACTGTCCATATGGATTAAGTGGATATATTTGGAATCAGTGAGCCTGTATGGCTAGAGTGTTGTTTAACACTATTTTTCTGAGGTTGCGATATTCTAGGGTTCTATGTGATCCTTCATAAAAGTTGATTTTCAGACAAAATATATAAAATGATTTTTCTGCATCTGTATGAATTTGCCTGTATATATACATATTACTCATATACTGTTGACTGTATGCATTATCACTTAGAGTGTATGTATATATATTATAGTAATTCACTCAGTGAGGTCTGACTCCCCTCTGTTGACTATTTTTCAGGAGAGTCAACTTCCTCAGACCTCAGTAGCAGGTCGATACGCCGGATTTCTTCCGCCCCGGCTTCTTTATGTAAATTGTCTACTTGAGTCTTATTTATTTTATCTAGACACTGCAGTAGTTGTAAATTAAAGTATTGGATTTTATGTATTTGTTTAAAGAGATGTATTATGTTAAAACTGGATTTGTATAAAGATTATACATTTATGAGATTATATATGTGATGTGATGAGTTTTGAATTATATCCAGTTGTTATGGATGATATTGTAATATTTATGATTTTATTTTCCGCTGCATATTATATTTTTATGGTTATTATTGCATTTTTATTTTATTTTTAGGCTTGCTACGGGTTCCGGATTCGAAAGAATTCCCGTTCCCTAGCGCCTGTCATGGCCCCTGTTTTGGGTCGTGACAAAGTTGGTAAGCCAGTCTACTGTCCATATGGATTAAGTGGATATATTTGGAATCAGTGAGCCTGTATGGCTAGAGTGTTGTTTAACACTATTTTTCTGAGGTTGCGATATTCTAGGGTTCTATGTGATCCTTCATAAAAGTTGATTTTCAGACAAAATATATAAAATGATTTTTCTGCATCTGTATGAATTTGCCTGTATATATACATATTACTCATATACTGTTGACTGTATGCATTATCACTTAGAGTGTATGTATATATATTATAGTAATTCACTCAGTGAGGTCTGACTCCCCTCCGTTGACTATTTTTCAGGAGAGTCAACTTCCTCAGACCTCAGTAGCAGGTCGATACGCCGGATTTCTTCCGCCCCGGCTTCTTTATGTAAATTGTCTACTTGAGTCTTATTTATTTTATCTAGACACTGCAGTAGTTGTAAATTAAAGTATTGGATTTTATGTATTTGTTTAAAGAGATGTATTATGTTAAAACTGGATTTGTATAAAGATTATACATTTATGAGATTATATGTGTGATGTGATGAGTTTTGAATTATATCCAGTTGTTATGGATGATATTGTAATATTTATGATTTTATTTTCCGCTGCATATTATATTTTTATGGTTATTATTGCATTTTTATTTTATTTTTAGGCTTGCTACGGGTTCCGGATTCGAAAGAATTCCCGTTCCCTAGCGCCGGTCATGGCCCCTGTTTTGGGTCGTGACAACTAATTAGGGATACTTCAGTGGATAAGGCATCTATTTCAGGTGTTCCAATAGCTTATGAGTTCCCTAATGTCTTTCTTAATGAGTTACTAGGTTTACCATCTTATAGAGAGATTGAATTCTATATAAATGTGGTCTTAGGCACAACTCCTATTTTGATGTCACCCTATAGACTGGCTCCTATAGAGTTAAAGGAGTTAAAGGAGCAGTTGTAAGATTTATTGGATAAGGATTTCAATAGATCCAATGTTTCTCCTTGGGATGCACCAGTCTTATTTATGAATAAAAAGGATGGTACACTGAGACTGTGCATTAATTACAGAGAGCTAAATAAAGTGAGAGTAAAGAATAAGTATCCTCTTCCGGGGATAGATGATTTGTTTGATCAACTTTAGGGTGCATAGTTCTTTTCTAAGATTGACTTGAGGTCAGGCTATCATCAATTGTGGATCAGTGAAGCTAATGTTTCTAAAATGGCCTTTCAGACTAGAGATGGGCACTATCAGTTTCTGGTGATGTCCTTCAGGTTAACTAATGCACCAGCTGCTTTAATGAATTTAATGAATAGGGTGCTCAGGCTATTTGTGGATCAGTTTGTAATGGTCATCATTGATGATATACTAGTGTATTTGAAAAGTATGGAAGAGCATGTATATCACACTATAGACACTAAAAGAATATTAGCTTTATGCTAAATTCTTGAAGTGTGATTTTTAGATGGAGAGTGCTGCATTCCTTGGACACACCATGTCTAAAGATGGTATTCAGGTTGATCCATAGAAGATTAAAGCAGAGTCTGAATGGCCCAAATCAACATCAGTTATTGAGATTTGAAGTTTTTTAAGTTTAGTTGGGTACTATATGAGATTTATGCAGGATTTCTCGAGAATTGTAGCATGACTCGCCTAACTCAAAAGAATATAAAGTTTGTAGGTTAGATGCTTATGAAAATAGTTTTCAGTTACTAGAGGAGAAATTGACCATAGCTCCAGTCTTATCTTTGCCTAATGGAGAAGATAAGTGCATTGTGTATTGCGATGCTTCTAGAGTTGGTTTAGGTTATGTGTTAATGCAGAATGGTAGGGTGATAGCTTATGCTTCGAGGCAGTTAAATAAGCATGAACAGAATTATCCTAGTCACGACCTGGAGTTGGCTGTAGTGATCTTTGCTCTCAAGATTTGGAGACATTATTTATACAAAGTGACTTATGATATTTTCACAGACCATAAGATCTTAAAGTACATTTTCCAGCAGAGAGATATGAACTTGAGGTAAAGGAGATGGTTGGATTTGCTGAAGGATTATAATTATGATATCCTATACCATCCAGGCAAGGCTAATATGGTAGCAGATGAATTGAGTAGGAAGTCCTCAGGTAGTCTTGCTTATATTAGTGTAGAGAGGAGACCTTTGATCCAAGGATTACACGAGTTAATGGATCAAGGTTTAATGATGAAGATAAGCAGATAAGGAGGACTGCTAGCTCAATTCATAGTTAGAATAGTATTAAAGGATAAGATTAAGGTAACTTAGAGCTGAGATCCTATTTTAGTAGAGCTTGAGGAGAATGTTCACGAAGCAAAGTTCACTAATTTTATACTTGATGATGAAGGTGTTTTATGGATCAGTGGTAGATTGTGTGTTCTATATATGGATAATATGAGAGAAGAAATCCTAGAAGAAGCACATTTTGTAGCTTATACATATCTAGGTATTACTAAGATGTACCATAGCATTAAGGATTTGTACTAGTGGGATGGATTAAAGAAGGATGTAGCTGATTATGTCTCTAAGTGCTTGACTTGTTAGCAAGTGAAAGCTGAACATTAGAAACCTTATGGGAAGCATCAGTCTCTTCCAATTTCTGAGTGGAAATAGGAGAGAATTGTTATGAAGTTTGTGGCAGGGTTACCTCATTTAAAGGATGGATACGATTCCATCTAGGTGATTGTGGACAGGTTAACCAAATTAGCTCACTTCTTACTAGTTAAAGCCACTTATTATATAGCCAAGTGGGCTAAGCTATATGTTAGGCATGTTGTGTGCCTTCATAAAGTGCCTGTTTCCATTGTATCTAATAGAGGTTCAGGGTTTACATCTCGATTTTGGCAAAAATTTATAAGAAGAAATGGGCACTAGGTTTGATATCAATACTACTTTTCACCTTCAGAAAGATGGTCAATTTGAGCAGACGATCCAGACACTTGAGGATATGCTGAGAATGTGTGTAATGGATCTTGGAGGTAATTGGGATAATCATCTGCTACTGGTAGAGTTTGCTTACAATAACATCTACCATAGCAGTATTGAAATGTCACTGTATGAAGCTCTGTATGGAAGGAAATGTAGATCTCCTTTATATTGGGATAAAATTAGAAAGAGAGTTGACTGGACCTAAGATTATCTAGGATACAGCTGAGAAAGTCGCTTTGATAAGAAGAAGATTAGAAACTGTAGCTAGTAGAGATAAAAGCTATGCAGATCCGAAGCTTAAGGATGTGGATTTTCAGGTTAGGGATTATGTATTTTTAAAGGAGTCACCAATAAAGGGTGTGATGAGATTTGGCAAAAAGGGAAAGTTAGCACCAAGATATATTGGACCTTTTGAGATTCTAGAAAGAGTGGGCATGACTGCATATCGGTTGGCTTTGCCTCCGAATTTGTCTCAAGTCCATCTAGTGTTCCATGTCTCAATGTTGAGGAAGTACATTTTAGACCCTTCGCACGTGTTGTAGCCCGAGAATGTGGTAGCGAATGAAGATCTGACATTCGAGGAAGAGCCAATTGCAATCGTTGATTATCAATTTCATCAATTGTGTTTGAAGTAGATCTTGATAGCAAAATTTCATAACCTAGCATCTAGCGTACTGGTGTGCACACAGTTCTATTTTAGCCCACTAGGTAGCATAATATTGTAACCCGATATTTTTTATAAATTACTAAATTAATTTATGGGATTTGCATTGTTAATAAATATTTTATTAATTTGTTATATCATAGTTAATTTATGAAATTAAATTAAATTCAAGTGCTATTAATTAGTTTATTATATTATGATATTAATATTAAATTGAAATTTAAAACTTAAATTTATTATTACATATTATTTAATATTATTATTATTATTTGTGAATTTTGTTAATGTAGTGTAATTTATATATTTTAATATTATGGTGAATTTAATTAGAAAATAAAATATTTAAATTAAAAATATTATTTTTATATTATTTTATCCTTTTCTCCTTTTTAATATATATATATATATATGGGGCTGCTGCTGGTGGCTAGGGGAGGAGCTGGATTGCTGGATGTGTCATGGTGGTCAACATCGGTGGTTGGGTGGCGATAAGGGTGGCTATAGTGGAAGCTAAGAAGGAAAGAAAGAAAAAAAAAGAAAATAAGGACAAAGAAGAAGACTACTCGGAAAAAAGAAAAAAAATATTTTTCTTTTTTTTAGGAAAAAGACAAAAAAAATATAATACCTAAGAATTAAAAAATATCTACTCTCAGTAATTATACCCTTGACTCTCTCTCTCTCTCTCTCTCCTCTCTCTCTCTCTCTCTCTCTATATATACATATATATATATATATATATATATATATATATATATATATATATATATATATATATATATATATATATATATATAATTAAAACCTTTATCAATAAAAACACCATTAACACTAATTAATCTTGAAATAATATTTGATATTAAAAATTTCAAATTAAATTTCACGAATAATCAAACTTAATAATCCACCTTTAATATAAATATATATAAAAATATTCAGGTCTTTTCAGTCTTCCCTCTTAAAAAAAATTTGATCCTCGAATTTAAATAAATAAAAAGAAGTACAAATGTTTGCTACTTAAAAAAATAAGGGTACGCCGTCTGCATTCCTACCTCTGTCTTCCACATGCAGTTTTCCACCGCATGGTTGCTCTATAGCACCTTCACCATTAGAATCTCCTTATTGCGAAGTTGACGAACTTGGTGATCCATTATCGCCACTGGGTACTCTTTATACATTAAATCCTTATTGAGCTCCACTATCTAAGGCTGAAGGACATGCAAAGGATCGAAAATATACTTCCTCAACA
The DNA here is from genome assembly GCA_947683625.1 of Mallotus nudiflorus. Classification (NCBI taxonomy): domain Eukaryota; kingdom Viridiplantae; phylum Streptophyta; class Magnoliopsida; order Malpighiales; family Euphorbiaceae; genus Mallotus; species Mallotus nudiflorus. Next base: position 101,528 of record CANTUR010001188.1, read on the forward strand.
TTGATACATATAACACTAGATGAATTCAAGACAACTCTGGCAGTAACACCAGTCTATACACCACTTTTCCAACTCTCGATTGAATCTCAAAGGTCTAATTTATCTAGGAGCTAGCTTACCCTTCTTACCAAACCTCATCACTCCCTTCATTGGAGACACTTTAAGAAACACTAAGTCTCCAATAGAGAATGATACATCATTCCTCTTAGGGTATGCATAAATCTTTTATCTACTGAAGGTTGTCCTCAACCTCTGCTGAATGATGGGAACTTTCTCAGAAGTCACCTGTACCAACTCCGATCTTGTCAACTGTCTCTTGCCAACTTCCCAACACAAAGGCTATCTACACTTTCTTTCATACAGTGCTTCATACAGAGCCATTTCAATACTAGCATGATAACTATTGTCATATGCAAATTCAATTAATGGTAAGTGTACGTCCTAATGGCCACTAAAATCCATCACACATATCCAAAGTATATCCTCAAAAGTTTGAATGGTCCTCTCAGACTAACCATCAGTTTGAGGATGAAAAGTTATGCTAAAGTCTAACCTTATACCCAAAGCCTTATGTAATTATTGCTAAAAGACTCAAGTAAAAGTGGCTCCTCTGTTAGACACTATATTGACAAGTACTTTATGGAGATAAAAAATTCGATTAACATACAATCTTGCCAACCTGTCAATAGAGCACGTCTTCTTAATTGGCAAAAAGTGAGCTAACTTAGTCAATTTGTCAATTATTACCCAGATAGGATCATAGCCACTTGAGGTACAAGGTAATCCACCTACAAAATCCATAGCAATCATATCCCACTTCCACTTTGGGATAGGTAACTGTTGCAACAACCTTAAATGTCTCTGGTGTTCCAACTTCACCTGCTGACAAGTGAGACACTTAGACACAAATTCTGCAATGTCTCTCTTTATCGTATTCCACCAATATGTATCTTTCAAATTATGATACATCTTGGTAGAACCTATATGAATGCTATAAGCAAAAAAATGGGCTTCCTCCATAATCTCCTTTCTCAAATCATCCACATTAAGTACATACAACCTTGTGCCCAAACACAATATACCCTCACTATCAATAACAAAGTCTCTAGATTGACCTTGCTGTACTTTAAATATAATCTTCTGCAACTGTGGATCTCTTCTCTAAGCTACTTTAACTTTATCCAAGTACATTAACTGTACTCTGAATCGAGCTAAAAGACATATCCTTGTCACTTTCAACTACAACCCCTAATCAATCAGTCCATGCAACTCTTTAATTATTGGCCTCCTTTTTATGCTGATGTGTACAAGACTGCCTGCTAATTTCCTACTCAGTACGTCAGCTACCATGTTCACTTTACCTGAATGGTAAAGAATAGAGCCATCATAATCTTTCAGAAGTTCCATCCATCTCCTCTGTCTCAAATTCAAGTCTCTCTCCTGAAAATTATAATTTAAGCTCTTGTGGTCGATGTATATCTCATAAGTTATACCATATAATAACCACAAAGTTTTAATGCTTCCTATTATTAGTAAAATCTGTCAAACTTATGCTTATTACTTATTAATTTAAATATTCAATTCATCACTAATCCTCAATCTAATTTGAGATTTGTCTATCTCACTTTCACTGCGCTACTCTTGTTGTATAACACCTCATATAATTTATAAATTATGCACATACTATCGTATATCAATTTTATCAGATGTCCATTGAAAAATAAATATGTTTGACGTTTCATTGTGGAAATAAATGAATTTGTGGTATTTAAATGAGATTTTATGGTTTTTGGCGATTTTAAAGAAAATTATATTATTTTATTATTTCTATGAATTGTGATTCTCGATGGGCATTTAGTACAATATGAGGGCCCAACCTGAGACTAGTGATTGTGTGAATATTCGAAGTATGTTTTCATATAAGAACGACTCTACTTTTGGTAGAGAGATGTCCATTTTACCAAGGATACTCTACCGATTTTCGGCAGATTTCTCATAAAACGTGATATCGAACTATGTTGAATTTCTAGTTTTTAGTTGACTTTTTGTCTTTGGTCAAGTCAGTTTTGTCAATTCCGTAGTTTTTATAATTTTCGACAATTTTCATGAATTTATTTTATTTTATTTTATTTTATTTTACGAACATATTTTAAATAAATATTATTTATTTTAGAGAACTTCGAGATTCGATCCAGTAACACCAAGGTAGCAGAGAACGCGTCCTCCGATACGCTCAACCTATGAGTTAATTTTTATGAAATGGGTGTTGTGCATGTTTTGATTATATTTTCAAATAATTAAATAATAATCAAACAAAACATCACCAAATAAATTTCCTTTAAACATGCTTCCAATTTCTAATCGCAAAATGATCATGCATATATATATATATATATATATATATATATATATATATATATATATATATATATATATATATATATATATATATATATATATAATTAAAAAATTTATCAATAAAAACACCATTAACATTAATTAATCCTGAAATAATAATAATATTAAAATAATATTCGATGTTAAAAATTTCAAGAATAATCAAACTTAATAATTCACCTTTAATATAAATATATATATAAATATTCGGGTAACTTCATTTATATTAGATAAAATAGAAGCAAATATAATTATATTAAAAACATAGTTTCAATAAATTACAACAAAATTTTTAATTAATTTAATTTTTTAAAGATAAAATATAAGTTAACCTATTTAAAATAGAATACATATTTATAGTTAAATTAGATTTTCTTGAAATGCAATTAAATTAGAATTAGATTTTAATTAATTTATTTTGTATTAGATAACCTTATTAGAATAGAAAATATATTTTTAACTAAAATAGAATTACATTTTAATTAATCTAATTTAATTTTCATTAATAAATGATTAAATTATCTAATTTTTTTAATAATAATAAATAAAGATTGATTAGTAATTTTGTTTGTCCCTTCATACATTTTTATATTATAGATAAATTTTAGATATAGTAAAAGGTTGAATTGCATAAGAAAATAAATTTAAATATATATCAGAATTTTTTTACCTAGTATAGCCTCTAGGTCAATACATGCATTTTAAATTAACATAAAATTAGTGTGAATTGTAAATAATATATATTTTAAAATAAATAATTTTAAACTATAATTTAATTAAATATAAAAATAATAACTTAATCAAATCCATTTAGAATCCGATTTTAATTACTCAAATTCATTCTATTAAATTTATTATACGGGCAGGGACTTCTTTCAGATTCAGTAATTAAAGTTGAATCTAATCGCAATGGTATGTTGAGCTTTGGTTTTTCATTTGACAAATCTTAAGTATCTATGACTAATTACATGAAAGTGAACAAATGTTGTGTGGAGCACAAATGGCATTAAATTAGGCACAACATAATTTATTCCTACTCAAAAACATTAATTTCATGAATTAAGAGTGGGAAGCGTTATTATTATTCCCATTCCATGAGCTAATTCTACATTAGTACCCCTTTCCCACTTCCTTACTTTAAACTAACTGCATTATTCAATTTTTTTTTTTTTTAAAAAAGGAGTTTTGCTTATATATTTAGTTTTCCTTGTTTGACCTTGTTCAATTTTTACTTCTCAATTCCATTAATTTTCTTTAATTTTTTTTAATTTTCTCTATTTATTTAAGACTGTAAAAAAAATTTGAATTAATATGATATATGAGCCTAGTCAACGCCCTTTGTTTTCTTTTTGACATGGCTGCGTTTTTTCTTTCATTTCTATTTGATTTGTTTTCACTTTTGTCAAGAATTTGAGACATTTTTAAAAAAATATCCCAAACTTCGGCTTTTTTGTACTTTTTTTTTGGCAAAAAAATGGGTAACAGTATTACACTCTATTTTCATAAGAGAAAGAAACAGATTCAAATCTACTAGCAATAGAAAAATCGAGTTGCCTTGCTGAATATTGGAGATCACTATTTCATTATCATCTTCGAAGGAAATTCTTCGAAAACCAGCATCAAGTGACACGGTGAGTCCATAAATGATTGCCTGAAGCTCTGCCATCTCTGTACTACTAGCAGCCTGTCGTTTTTTTGCTGCGGATAGAAAAACTTCACCTGTAGGACCCCTAATAATAGCACCATAACCAACAGCCTCTGAATTTAAGGCTATCGCAGCATCGCAGTTCAACTTGTACTAACCATCAACTGGGTAGAGGATTCTCTGGCCACATGAGCAACAGGCCGAGAAAGACGAAATAATTCAATGAAATCAGTTGTCAACTTACTCACCTCAGCAGTTGGAGTCAACCACGATCCATGAACCAAACGGTTCCGGTAGAGCTAGATATACCTCAATAAAGTCACAAACAGACAAATCAATTCGGTATCAAGGACTGTAAACATCCATTTAACCCAATCAAACAAAGAGTGGCTTGTCATGGCATCAGAGTGAAGCATTAGCGATGAGGAAAACCAGACTGCTCTAGTCCAGTGGCACTGCATAATGATATGCTCTACGGAATCGCCCATAGAACCACACATCGAACACATATTAGTCATCGGGATACCTTTAGCAACTAAATTAGAATCAACCATTGAATTGCTTTAACAAAGTCATCGGGGTAACGTTTGGGAAATAGTTACATCGTTGACTGAACCTATTTCTTGACTTGATTTACGTCCATCTTCTTCAACTTCACCACTGTTTTTAACTGAAAATGCCGGTGTTTTTGGACTAACAATGGTATCATTTTCATTTCTTAGCATGGAATAAACTTCCAGGATTGATGGTCTATCTATTGGACTTTCCTGAACACATAACAACCCTACCTGTAGACACCTCAGGAGTTTACAAGCCGATAACGAGTCATCTAATACTGGATCCATAAACACCTTGCCATTGTCTGTCTGCCACAATTCATATGCCTGTGATAGCATACTATAATCAATCTTATGGGCAGTGACAATTGCTGCATTAATCTTAAGAAATGAAGCAAGTAGACTTACATATTCCAAAAGGTTCAGATTTTCCCACGGACCACAGGAACACGTGTTCTTCTTGCCACTTATAATCTGTAGAAGCAGAACTCCAAAGCTGTAAACATCATATTTTTTGGAGTAAATGCCCCGTCTAACATATTCAGGAGGCACATAGCCACTGCATTTTATTGGTATGAGTCAAACAAAATGGTTAGCCATATAGTTCCCGCAGGATCAAAAGAATCTTTATAAGAATCAACTCGCTTACTATGTTCCAACAATTCGGCCTGTATTGGCTTCATTGTTTTCCTTTTGGAAAATCCTTGCCATGCCGAAATCAGAAATCCGTGGCTTCATCTTATTATCCAACAAAATGTTGCTGGCCTTGATGTCTCTGTGAACTATTGTCAAATTTGAGTATTCTTGGAGATACATGATGCCTTGTACAATCCCTTCAATGATTTTGACGCGTTTTTCCCAGTTTAGCTTCAATCTTCTATTCTGATCTACATTAATCAAAACAGAATTATCGTATTGACCTATGAACATGGTTTATTATGTTGTCAAATCAAGCACAAAGTTCAGAAGGAATCAAGTTTACCAAATAGGTAGAAATCAAGGCTTTTATTTGGCATGTACTCATAGATTAACATTTTCTCTTTCCTTTCTGTGCAGAATCCCAAAAGTCTTACTAGATTTACATGCTGCAGCTTTGCTGTCAGTTTAACCTCATTTTGGAACTCCTTAAGTCCTTGATTTGATGTTCTCGACAGTCTCTTCACTGCTACTTTCTGTCCTCTTGGTAGTTTACCCTGCCATTAGCAAAGCCAACAGTCAACACGAACACTTATTATTGCTTGGAACCAGAAATTAGCAATTTGACGGATATATGCATCTCAATTCCAGTTCTACACAGCATATCAGCTTTATGCAGACCAATGAACACAAAAACAACTCTTATAAATTTGTGGAGAGCCTCACCTTGTAAACAGGTCCATACCCACCTTCTCCTAGCCTATTTTCACAAGAAAAGTTACTTGTAGCCGCTTTGATTTCAGAAAAGGTGAAAACATGCAGATTAGGAGCATTGTGGTCTTCATATTCATCCACAGTTGTAATAGCTTTGTCTTCTTCAGAGCTTGACACTTGGCCAACATCTGTTTTCCCTGACGCATGAGATAAAAAGGAAAAAGAAATGTGAAAGCAGCAACACATGTATTCAATAAAAATTTGCAAGCAGAAAATGTCTACCTCTGGACTTGAGAATTCTTCTTACGTAGCTTGATATAGAAGCAAGTATGAGCAGAACGATAACTACGGCAATAGGAACTAAAACTACATTCCAGAATTCCTTCTTTTCGTCCTCTTTGCCAACTTCATAAGCTGTCAAGTTGATCCTAATACTGAGATGTGTTGGAAAACATCAAACATATCGTAAAAATTGTTGATGAATGATTTGCTACCTGTCTGAGAAAGCTTCCAATTATCATCATTTGACAGTTGAAAGGTGAAGTAACCAAGTAGTCCCTTCGACTTGGCATAGGAAACTTTAGTCCTAATAGCCTCAACATCATCAAAATTTATCCAAATTCTTCCAATTGTGAAGTAATTCGCTGCATATGTAGCATTGTAAGTTGAAGTGGCTCCATAACCATAATTGGAGATAAACGATTTGATCATTTTATAGCCTATCGAACCATCTCTCGACAGAAGAGTTCCGGAGGCTGGTGAACCAATGAAATGATCATTCGGATTCACAAGTTCCCATGAGTATCCATGAAAAGGCAAACCCAGAACCAGCTTGCTTGGTGACAGCCCTCTTCGTAACCATGCTTCTATACCAAAATCAGAGTTAATATGGCCTGAAGGATCGTACAAAGCAGCATGGTTGCCTGTAACATTCTGTTTTAAAGGCAAATAATAGTCAAATGCTACGATATTTGCCCAGTCGACATTTCGCTGAATGGATTCAACTGGGAAACTAACGTCGCCACCAATTACAGGCAGACGATTGATGGCTATAGTCAGGATCAACCGACGCTCATTTGTGTTAATTGACTCAGAATTTACAGCAGCTCGCCATTCTTCTAATAGAATACCAATGTTTTCCATGTCAAAGCTTGTGTTAGGCCAAGCCCAGGAAAGGTCTAGGCCATGAAAGCCGTATTGCCTGGCTGTTTTAATGGAAGATTTGATAAAAGACTTCCTGTAAGAAGGCTGGCTCACCATTAGAGAAAAGGTAGAGTAGTTTCCATAAGCAAGGCCGATGGAAAGAAGGGTAATAATTGATGGGTTCTTCTGTTTAACGGTGGCAGTGAAGGTAGAGAGAGTTTGTTCAGCATACGAGTGAAAGGATAGCTGATAGGTGGAACTGTTAATGGCTGCAAAAGCGAAATACAAGTGAGTAAAAAGAGCAGAATTTAGACTTGAAACAGGGAGGTTGGCAGAAGAATCATAGTAAGCAGCCCTGATCCAGGATCCTGTTGCGTCTAAGGAGTAAAGATTGTTAAGCATGAATAAGAAGATTATCAGAGTATTGATTTTGGTAGTCATGAATAGAAAGATTTTTTTTTTTTTTCCTGCGGCAAAACTTTCTATAATCAAACTGGTTTTGATCATGAAAAGTTATGTTTTTCCAAAACTTTGACAAGTCAAAAACTTTTTCATTTAGTTTGGGAATGGAATGTCCCAGTGTACAATTCCCATTTCCAGGATATTAACACTGGATTATTTTCCTTAGTTTTTTTAAAATTCAAATTATATATATATATATATATATATATATATATACAAAAATATTAATATAAATTTGTGCCATTTAGCTTGTGTTTGGAAAGGAGAGAAATTAGTGGAAAGAAAATAGTTGAGGAAAATAAGAATGGAAATTTACTTTATTTATTTTCCTTCCATCTCTATCTCCCAAAATTGGAGAGAAAATACAAGGAAAATTCTCCTATTCATGTATGGTACCAACTTTTGCTTTTTTTATTTCATCTCTTCACTATTAAAATAATTATAATTAAAATTTAAAAAAATCATAATATAATTATAATTATGATATTATTTTTAATATTATTATAAGTAAATAAATAATTATAACTATTATAATATAAAAATAGAAATAAACAAATAAAAAATTAAAAAAAGTTGGTCAACCATGCAACTCATAATGTGTTTCTACATTTTGCTATTACTAATAATACTGTTCATAATAAAAAAATTTTGTGCTCATATTTTTTTTTCTTTTAGCAATATCATCGTAAGAGCGACATAAATATATTCATATATTTTGTTTACTCCTATTTAATGTATTACTCAAAAGTTTATGTGATTACATTTATGCATGCTATTTTTGCTATTGTCAAATTACTATTCATATAATAAGATTTTTTTTCTTCAAATTTATTCATTTTTCAGCAACTTTAACGAGAGTATTTTTGTATATTTTTTTTGATTAAAATTTAATATATTAGTCAAATATTTACATAAATTTTGATTGTATTTATGTATTTTTATATATTTTATTATTATTTTTACTATTTCATTTAATTATATTGAGCCCATTCAAGGAAAAAATTTATTAATAATTTTTTTATTTTTTGTTTTAATTTTAATAGTAATAATGATTATTATATTAATATTAAAAATAATATTATATTAAAATATTTTAATCCACAGAGTTGCTTTTTAATTAAAAAAATTACATCAAATATATATATATATATATATTATGTGTACAGTTAGAACATTGTCATGTATCCTTGCATTTTATTTTGTTAAAACTATATATGGTCTATGAGATCATTGGATAAATTAGTAAGTACTAAAGAATTTGTAGAATGATAGTGTCACGATCCAAAACTAGGAATCATGACCGGCTCTAGGGAATGAGAATTCTTTCGAATCCGAAATCTGTAGCAAGCCTTAAAAAAAATAAAAACATACATTACATAATTAAAAACATGATTGAATTAAAACTTTTTGAATCAAAATATAAAAATAAATATTTAATATCTTTTCATAAATAAATATATATTCATACAATGTTCAAATACAATTATCAAAGTATAAAGTATCAGACAAAACAATACTATGCTGATAGAATAACATTACTACTGCAGTTTCTAGAATAGAAATCAGAGTACAAAATATGCATTTACATAAAATAGCCGGGATGGAAGAACACCGACGAAGAACTCTACTTTTAAGGTCTGACGATATAAGATCTCCTAAAAAAAAAATGATTGAAGGGGGTCAGACCTCACTGAATAAATTATTATACTATATGTACATGCAATCTAACCATATCCAGTCAAACATTCTTATATATATATATGCATATACACGAATTTCACACAAATGCAAACTTTGCTTTAATAAATATAATAATTGTATAAAATATTTATTTTAATACATGAAGGATCAAATAGAAACCTATTAATCGCAATCTCAATCAACTATATCATCGCTCTAACCATATAGGCTCACTTAAATCCAAATAGATCACTTATTCTATTCTAGACAGTAAACTGGCCCTGAGACACTAAGTCAACCGAGCTCTAGTAGTCTGACTATCAGTGTGATTGGCCCCAAGACACTAGGTCAGTCGAGCTCCAACAATCACACCATTAATAAAATCACATCTCAATCAAATCAATCAAATCATCTCAATCATATCATAATTATCACAAATAATTCCTCACTCAAACCTAAATCTATTGCACTGGTACGTACACGATTCTAATGTTGCCCACTAGGTAGCACGTTCTATCGATATCCTTCATTTAAAATAAAATATTCATATGGACAAACAAATAATGCAGAATAATAATCACAATGATAAAATAAACCATATATATACTAGAAATATACCTAAAATAAACTAAGTATATTTCGAGTATATATATGTCAAATAAAGTCAAATCAAATATGAAATATATCAAAGATAAACCAATGATATATTTAAAAACAATTACGTATTAATTGATAATATAACATGCATTTATTTGGAAATATATAAAAAATATACCAAAAATATACTTAAAAACAATTTAAGTATAAATCAATAATATGATATGCAATTATTTGAGAATATACCTAAAATATACTAAAAATATATCTAAAGTATACTAATCATTTAATAAAACAATTATGAATAAATATACATTTAAAACCTGCATTTAATTTTGACATATATCCAAAATATACTAAAAATAAACCTAAATATCTAACATACATATATCAAAAATAAACTCTAAATATACCAGTGATATATTTAATGTATATAGAAAATATGCGAATATATATATATATATATATATATATATATATATATATATATATATATATATATATATATATATATATATATATATATATATATATATATATATATATATATCAAGATATACTAAAAATAAACCTAAAATATATCAATCATATTATAAATTAAATTACCGTTTAAAACATATAATGAAAATGAAAAATCCTAAGTTATACATTTTATATGCAATGCATATATATACAGTATAATAACTCACTAATTTGCACTCCACGAGACAGACCCAGTGGGCCTGGTCCGTTAGGACTCGGTCTCGACGCAGCTAGAAAAATAAAATAACAACCATCAAAATAAATTCTAACTCTGTGCTTCTAGAATTACTATAGAAAGACTCAATAAAAAATTCAAAACTAGACTCAGATTGATTGTCACATTTTAAGAGAAATCTATCAAAATTTTGATAGAATCTCCTCTGTAAAATGAACATCTCCCTACAAAAGTTGAGCCGATTCTGCATATAAAATACATTTATAAAATCACAAAATACTCAATACCTCGGGTTGGGACTTCAAACTCCACAAATCCCTAACCGAGGTTCACAATTCACGAATCAACAATATCAACAAAAAATAATAAAAACCATCAAAAACCCATAAAAATATTTAAAAACCTTTATTTTCAATTAAAACATAAAAGTCTAATTTAAATAATATTTGATAATAAAAAATTCATAAATGGAATAAAATTCCCATTTTACAATTAAATTGACATAGATTGAAAATAATATTTAAAATCACAATTTAACATCTTTTAAAATAATAAAATACACATTTAGCCTCAAAATAATAAATACACTTATTATTCACATAATACTCTAAAATTATCACAATTAACTAATAAAATCTCAAACATTATATAGTATTAATAAAAATTCAACTTTTACAATTATTCAACATAACATAACAAAATTCACATTTAATTGTCTAAATAGTTTAATTATATAATAAAATTAATTTAAAACCCATTTTATTTCCAAAATAATATATATAATATATTATTTGAAAAAAATTTTGAAAAATAGTATTAATTAGTTAAAAATAGTAATTAATTTGTAAAAATCATTTTATTACCTTATATAGTTATAAAATCAACTAAAACATAATATCTAACTATAATTATCACAAATTACACATTTACCCTATAATATCAAATATCCAATATACTTAAATATACTAAATAATTTCCTCAAAAATTATAGAAAATCATTAAAATTATTTAATCAACATATAATATACTAATATCAACCAAAACACATATTTAACCAATAATTTCAACAAAACTACATATTTAACCTAATAACTCAAAATACACATAAATTGCATAAAATTCCATAAAAATTATATAAATTCATAAAAATTATTTTACCAACAAATAACACTATAATATCAACTAAAACACACAATTAAACTCTAATTTCTACCCAAAATACACATTTAACTCAATATCCAAACTTTACATAATCTATAAATATTTCTAAAAATTACACAATATTCTCAAAAATTAATTTCTCAACACCAAAATTAATAACAATATATAATAACAATAATTTAACCAATTTCATAATTTAATTAATTTATTTACGAAAATTCATTAAATAATATTAAAATAATAAAAAATTCAACAAAATTAAAATAAATTCCAAAAATTATAACAAAAATATTTCATGAAACTTGAGCATTAAGGATAAAAGTTTGTAAAGGAAGAAAGCAAGAATCAACCAAAAATCAACCAAAAAAATTTAGAAAACACTAAAAGCCAAAACCAAAAATTTAACAAAACTCATAAATGATCGAATTCTAACTTGAAGGAAGCTTGGATTCATCTTCCTTGTGACTCAAGGAGTCAAATGGCACCAGAATCATGAGAAATGGTGGCCGGAAACAATGGAGTTTCGGTCACTTCCGGTCTCCTTCAACACAAAAGCCGGCAATTTGCTTCATTGGTTGGACGGCGACAAGGAAGATGGAGGAAATGACGGTGTGGATGGTGGCGGTCCGGTGAAGGGTTGAGAGGCATAGTGGTGATTGAGGTACGAACGTGTGCGAAGGGGAAGAATATGGGCTCTGTGTTTTGTTTCTCTTCCATCAATTTTTTGTATATATATATATATATATATATACACACACACACAATATAATCACACACATAAAAAATAACCACATAAAATTTATTTAAAAGTAACATTAGTAATAACCATAATTATTAAATAATTAATAATACAAATAATATATATATATATAATGCAAAACACATTTGAAAATAACAATAATATAGACAATATTCATGAAATAATTTAATAATGAAATAATGTCAATCAATAGGAATAAAATAATAATAATAATGTACTTAAAATGTTAATATTAAAATAATAATGTGATAATATTATTGCACGATAATTATAATAATAACCCACATAAATAACAATGAAAATAATAACATTAATAATGTAGTGGAATACTTTAAAAATATTAATAATACATAAATCACATCAAGTAATAAAATAATATTAATACTTAAAAAAATAATATTAAAATATTCGTGCACTAAATTAACATTATTAAAATAATAGTATTCGAAAATAATAAATATACATAATGGAATTTAAATGTCCAAAATAATAAATTCCAAATTAATATATTTACATAGAAAATTCAATTAAACATAAAATAACAAAAATAAAAATAAATCACAAAATAGTAAAATAATTAAATATAACTTTTAAATTTTATTAACACTGCATATCTCATTATTTAATAAAATAATTTAAAAATCAGGGTTATTACAGATAGTATATGTTATGTAATTATAGTTGTTATTATGTGTATTTTGTGTAGTTGATAGATTGCTTGATAAGTAATTTTATTGTAGTTGTCAAATTTTTTATTGTCAAACCTAATACAATTTTAATCAATAAATATGTCATCGATATACAAGTAATTTTTGTTAAATTAATAATTTAAATTTTAAAAAACAAAGAAATCTAGATTGATTAATTTAATGATTTTTATATTTTTACAAAGTTCTTAATAAAAAAAATTTAAAGTTTTATATTTGTACAAAGTTCATCAATAAAAAATTGATGAAAAGAAGGGTTCATAAAAAAATAAAAGGTTTTTAGAAATTACTATTTACTATAAGTGGGGATACAAAAGTAAATTTAACATATACATATGTTCTTATTTTTTTAATATTTTATATTCCCAATTAAAAAAATATAATAATTTTACTTCATATATCATTTTTTTTTCAAATTCAAACACAAAAGAAGAAAAGGAAAAAAAAAATTATTTTCCTTCATATTTTTTATTCTATTTTCTTTTATTTCTTTCCCTCGTTTTCAAATATAGTGTTAGCATCTTTATAGAAGAATAAAAAATTAAAATTAAAAAAAAAAGTTTTTTCAATTTTTTAAAAATTATTTTAAAATTAAAATTAAAACAAACATGAAATTTCATTTTAAAAAACTATTTAATTAATGGATGGTTTTCATTTTATTCTATTTATTAATAGTTTTCATTAATATTAGTCCTGCTACATCACGCCACCCACCCCCCTTCCCTAGGTGGCCTGGGGCAGTTAGAATCGTCCTAAGTTGCTTACTTGTTTGATTGATAAATCATAAATGACACTGTTTTTTTTTTTTTTTTTTTTTTTGAGTGTGCTCCAAAATTGACAAATGAAACATCGAAGATGGTGCGTCCAATTTATCTTTTGACCTTTCACACTTGGCATTCATATTTGTTTTTCTCATCTTTTGCTACACTTATGCATCTGTTAATTTTATTTCAGTTTTTTTTTTCATGAATTGGATCCTTCTTAGGCAATTACTAGCATTTAACAGCCTCTTTGGTCAAGAAGCCCCAAAAATATTCCAAATGCTTTTTCTTTCTACTCAATTTTTTTTTCAATGACTAGTGGGTGAGATACATGACATCAATGTTTAAGCGGAGGAAAAAACCAGTAACAACTAACATTTGTGACATGTCTTAAATTTGTTTGTCTTTTTTTTTTTTGTCAAGTTAAGTTAATTTATTCCATACGAAAACAAGCTGACAGCAAGGTTGGGCTCATACAACAACCTATCAAACAGTGGTAGGCCAAAATAGAAACAACATAAGGTAATCTAAATTACCTATACTCCAAGACCTTTTCGGGCTATTTCTCAAGAAGCCACTTGCGTAGTCATAGTAAAATTATGTTAGAAACGCTTAGTTTTTTCACGACTAATTACCTGGAGATTAAAGAAAATAGTTCCTAATAGGACTAAACTTAAAAAATTTATTACAAACATTACATTAAAATAGTTCAAAACCAGAAGAGTGTAATTCAGTCCAAGGTATTTCTGTGCTTCTTTAGATGTTCCTGCCTCTGCTCCTTGCATTTGGCCTCCATCGCACTCCATTGCTCGCTTCATCCCCGCTGCTTTGCTTTTGACTTTTCTTTTTTTGAGAATGCAGCTTCCATAAACCAAGCAAACACCCGGGTTCATCAGAGAGTAGTCCCTAGGAGCACTATTCTCATCATCACTACACAAATCTATTGAAAATTCCACCAGATCCAGTCTGAACAGAGTGTGATGAAGGGATCCCTCTCTAAAACACCAAAAAATCAACACAAAGAAACCTTAAAATGGGAAACAACCCACACTAAAATTGAAATCATAGCTCAAACTGACTTACTTATTCCACAGCAAAAGAAAAGCAAATTAGGTATTTGGGTGGTGTTTGGCCAAAAATCACCCAAACCAGAAGAACACACTGAATAAGATGATGAACAGTAAAGCTACAGAATAAAAGTGAAAAGTACTAATAAAATCTAACCCAACTTATTTTGTTAGTCTTATTTCTTACATGAGATGGATTTTAGATTTTCTCAATTTATGATAAAATATCAAAGCTTTATACACATATTTAATCATAGCCCCACTAATAAATAATAATAGTCAGAATTAATGATTTATAGCTAATACCCATTTTTATATAGCTAATGATCTATATATCTTAATCCATTGAGCAACAAATTTACATTCGGTTATGCCTTATCTTAAGTTTTTTTTCATTTTGAATATTATCTTGTTTTTATAGACATTTTGAATATTATTTTTTAAAAATAGAATTTGTGACTTGTGAGAATTAACTTATTTTTAAATATAAAGTTATTAATTTAGAAAAAAAAAGTATTTATAAAATACACAATCAATTTTTTTTTTTCACATATTTCCTTACATCTGCTGACAATTGGCAGAAATAACATAGAAATGGAAAGCAAATTTACTGAACAAATCCGAATTCAAAGCCACAAAACTTGCATGAAACTAGTCAACGACTATTTAATAGTTGTGGTTGATGATACAAGCAGTTTGCTTGCATACGAACAGCAAGACAATTAATGAACTTATTAAATTTCCTTGATGTGGTTATTCAATATCTGACACGAAAAAAAAAAAACCTGACACGCCATTGAGATCGCAAATTTCCTTGCGTGCACAACGGTGCAGTCAAAAACGAAAAGCCTTAAAAATTGACCAATTTACCTTTCCTAAAACCAATTAAAATAGGGTTATTATATAATTAAACTATAAATTTTATTTAATTTTACCAATTTATTACACTTTTAAAATTGTAAAAAAGTTAAATATTCTCATATTGAAATGATATACTGACATAATGTAAATTATTTATTGAAAATAAAGATATATTTGAAAAAAATATATATAAAAGTTAATGATACATTTGTTAAAAAAATAGAAAAATTACTTATTTTTTTTAAATATTTATTACAAAATAACCTAATTTAAAAAATATTTTTAAACTATCTAATTGAGATGCAATTGAGTTTAAAATTTATTTAAAATATAACACAAATTATAATATTGATAAAATAAATTAAGTTTATCTAAGTATAAAAAATATTTATTTATTTGAGATAAATTAATTATAAATTATATTTAAAATTGATTAAAACACTTACCTAATTTGTTATCATTGTCAACAAAATACTAATTTAAGAAAATATTTTTTTATTTTAAATTTTCTTGAAATTATTTTAATGAGTTATATATTATTACAAAAGTTAAATTATAGAATAAGTCATAAATAAATAAATATATTATATATTTAAAATATCAAAAACACATTTTTTTTAAATAGTTCTAGGATTGAAATGTGAAAAAAAAAAATTCTTAGGATTGATCAACGGATAATTACTTTGACTAACAGATAGATCAAATGGAATTTTTTTTTTAGAACTTATAGAATTTAATTGTAAAAAAAGATAATTTATAAAACTAACAAAATTTATATCCCAATAATAATTAATCTAATAGCCCTTAAATTCATTTATATAGATACATATGTGTATTGAATTAAAAAAAAAAAAAAAAAAAGAGCTGTGATGTTGTATGGTGGGGGTAAATTAATTGGAGGTTCATTTAGAACTTGTTTGATATAAATGAATTTGTTAAAATTTTATGAAATTTATTTGATATTTTAAATAATGTGTATTTTATTTAAATGAATAAATTACAAAATTTATTTACAATTTTATATTTTTAAATTTATAAAATTCACTATAATTAAATAAAATTCTATTGAAATGGTTTTAATTTGTAAATAAATTTTATAATTTTTAAAATTATATTTTTAAAATGATTAAAATATTTTTCTTTTTTTTAATTTTGAAAAGAAAAACTCATTATTTTTAAATAGAATATTCAGTTATACTTGTTAGTCTTCAACTCTACGCAGGCTGAGTTGCCTCTGATGAAGGCTCGGCATTGAAATTTGAGGATCACAACATTTGAAATGGCTCGTGTCCCACATGGATTTCTTCCGAGCTTTAATGCTGTTCATGCATGACATGGATGCAGACCCATTTGCATACGCACACGCATACGCACACGCATACATGCCGTGTTTCATTCAAATCATATATGCCCTGTTCGAGTGAAAGTGATGACGGGTACAGGTTTAATTAGGGATAAGCAAAATCCGTCCGAACTCAATTTTTGAACCGATCTAATCCATTAATTGTGTATGATTCGGCTGTCGAGTGGAGATATTATTTGGTTTGGGTGATGTTATGATCTAAATTCAAAGGTTCCAATCAACATTAGAGAATAAAAATTTATACAAATTCAAAAACTGTAATAAGTCTAAACCAGAACTTTCACACAAAATATTAATACAAATTTAATAAAAAATTAAAATTTTTTTAAAATATAAAGGATTTTTCATAAATAAACACTAAAAGTTTCAATTTTAAAAGGATTTTATTTCTTAAAGAGTTACAATTTTAAAAGGAATTTACTTCCTGAAGAGGTAAAAAAATCGCAAAATAAATTTAAGAAATTTTTTAAACTAATCAAAACTAGGAAAAATATTTTTATTTTATGTAAATACTATAAAACATAGACAGAAAATATATAATTCCGACCGAAATTATGTAATTCTAATCGGAATTATAGAATTCCGATTAGAATTCTGTAATTCCAATTTTTTAACTTTTAATTACAAAAAGACCTTTTAAAGAAATTTAAATTTTCATTTAGGTCTGAAAAGGTATTACAATTAAGTTAAAAAAAAAACCAATGAAACTCTTTCCAAAAACGTATTCAAACTTTTAAGGTTTCGAACTTCAAGTGATGAAGACGTACTTATAACATTTTTATCATTGGAGTCCTTTGTCACATCCATATTTTATTATCCCGAGATTGGGTGTTTACAATGTGATAGTTAGATAAATTGATTTTTGAGCTAAGATCCACCTAAATATTATATTTATTTATTTTTTTGAAATTATTTTAAAAATTTGTTTTTTTGGGTTTGGTTACTGTTCATACAGTCTACGGTCCATAACTTTTCTTATTGTTATTAAATTCTATATATTATTTAGCACAAGTTTCATGAAGAAAATTTATTTAAATTACATGCCGAGTTTTTATTACGAATTTTTGAATGATTATGTGAAAAAAAAAATAGAATTTTGGAGAAATTAATATAAATAAGTAATTTTTATGTTTTAATTGATATTATTGTTAATTAATAGGTTTTGGATAGTTTTTGAGTGATCATTGACATTAAAATAATTTTTATAAATTAATTACTATTTTTATCTAGTTAATGGTAATTTTTGAAAATATAATCAAATAATAATTTTAATTATTATTTTTAAGCTTAAATAAGTTTTTAGGTATTTTTATTATATAATTGATTATTTTAAATAGTAATTCGTAATTTATGCTAATTAATTTTAAAAATTTGAATAATTGGTTTATCAATATTATTTAATTATAAATTGAATTTTATTATCTATTGTGGAAAATTAAACATCTTTTATGGTTTTACTACCTAAATAAATTGATTTTTGGTATTTAATTGAATTTTTATAATTTTGGTGATTTATTAGTAATTATTATTATTGTTGGAATTGGTTCTCGGTTGGGGAATATTTGCAATTTGGGGACCCAACCCGAGGTTTGGTGATGTGGATTGTTTAGAAGTGAATTTTCTATGCAGGATTAACTCTACTTTTAGTAAAGAAATGTCCATTTTACAAGGAAAATTCTGTCAAATTTTTGGTAGATTTCTCATAAAACGTGATAACCGGTTCGAGTTTAATTTTGAAATTTTGATTGAGTCATGTCTAGATCAAGTCATTCTTAGAAATTCTAGAGTTATTAAAGTAGGAATTTTATTATAATAATAATTTTTTTCTTTATCTACACCGCAAGCTAGGCCGATCGGACTAGGTCGGCCAAACCAGAACAGCAGAGCACAGTAGTACTATGAGTTATTGTCATATATATGCATTGCACGTAGAATAAATATTTTGTGAGCATCCATGATTTAAATAATGTGAATTTAAATATGAATTAGCTATTTAAATGCTTATATTTAAATTTTGTATATATTTGGTATATAAATGGTATATTATTTGATGAATGGATGCTACTATGTTTCTAATTACACATTTCATTATTTATAATATTTATAAGTATGATTTAGAGGATAGTTGTAGAACATGTCATCTAGTGGGCTACGTTGGGACTGTTGCATGACAATATGGTAGATAGGCTGAGAATCTAATTATTTGATTATGAAATTGAATATTGAGATTAATTATTATTAGAAAGGGTGGCTGTGGATCCTCAGTTTACCTAGTTTACTTAAGGCCAGTTATACCGGTAGTGAGATTGCAGATCCTTAGTTGACCTAATGTACTCGAGGCCAGTCATGCCGATAGTGAGATTACCGATTCTCGGTTGACCTAGTGTACTTGAGGCCAGTCTACTACCTTAAGTTTGAAAAATAAATATTTGGAGTTATGGATAAGTTGGTTGGCTATTGGTTATGTGATCGAAGTTGCGAACTATTTAGGGTTTTGCTCTAATCCTCCACCTAAAAATTTTCCATATTTTTTATTGCATTGAAAAAGTGATTTTTAGTATGTGTATGAAATGCATAGATATCATATTATATCAATATAAATATATTATTATACTGATGCTTGTATTTTAAGTGCATGTATATATATAATAATAATTCACTCAGTGAGGTCTGACCCCCCTCAATATTTTTTTCAAAACATTCTACTTCGTTAGACCTCAGTAGTATACCCCTTCGTTGGTCTTCTTCAGCCTAGGCTATTTTATGTAATTTTTATATTTAAGCTCTTATTTGTACTATAGCAACTCCAATAGTAGTATTTGAGTGATATAGTTTTTAACATTGTTTTGTAATTGAGATTTGTGTTTGAAGAATTATATATGTTATATTTTAATATATGATATGAGAATTCCTTTAATATTATTTTAATTTTTAAATTCTTTGATATTGTTATATTATATTTCTGCGTGTTTTTATTTTTAAGGCTTGCTATAGGTTCTTGATTGGAAAGAATTCTCATTCCTTAGTATTGGTCATGACTCCTTTGTTTGGGTTATGATAATTTCGTAATAGTGCTCCACGCCCATAGCAACAACACCGACATGGTAAAGGTGCTACCATCACTTGGCAAATTTATGGCCTCTTTAATCATCAAGCCAACACTTATCATTGGTGTTACCAGTCCTTTAATAATCTAGCATATTCATCTCTATAATCTTCTTACTATCAAGCCTATCTCACTCAATTTCCACCATTTACTTCCTCGACCACCTTGAATCCTTGGGTTACTAACAGTGGCGCTACTTCTTATATAATGCCTGATCTTAGTGCTCTCCACATTCTTTAACCATTTAACGGTTCTGAATAACTATATATCAATAATGGTCAAAGTATCCTAATTCAACATATTGTTACTTCTTCTATATCCACAACTAATCACTCTTTTTCACCATATAACACACTTAACATATTAAAAATTACAAAACCTTTGGTTTTTATTCGAAACTTCACTATTGATAATCACTGTTTCTTTGAATTTTGGCCCTTTTTTTTATCATGATTAAGGATTAGGCCACAAAGAGAGAGCTATTTTGTGGTGTACTTGAACATGGACTGTATTAGTTTCCCTCTCACACTGCTCTTGTGACTGAGAAGGCACCTCTTTCTCTTTGGTATGCCCATTTTGGTCACCCATTTGCAAAGACAACACACCAGATTTTAGCCTATCGACATCTACCCTTTTCCAAGTCTAGTAGTACTGAATCTTGTCGCTCATATCTTATTGGAAATCCCACTAAATAACCTTTCTCATATGTTGATCGTCGGAGTTCTACACCTTTTGAGTTATTATACTCTAATGTATGGGGACTTTCCCTAACTAAGTCTAATTTAGAATTTAAATATTTTCTTGTTATTGTTAATGAATTTACAATATTCAATTGGATCTTTTTCTTAAAATATAAGAGCAATTTCATGCTATTTTTTTCAATTTTATTAGCTTTATTCAAAGGCAATTTTCAACTATTGTAAAGGCTTTACAATCTGATTATGATAGTGAATTTTAAAGTTTAGTTTCTTTTCTACAACCAAAATACATCAATCAATGTATTGTATGCCCTTATACTCATGAGCAAAATGGTGTTATGGAATATGAAATCTACCACATTGTAGATACTGGACTCAATCTTATGGCACATTGTTTATTATTATTTCAGTTTGGCCCTACTCCTTTGACATAGTTGTCACACTCATCAATGGAATTCCATCCTTGGCTTTAATAACTTGTGTCAAACTTTCATGCTTTATAGCTCAGCTCATTCATATGATAATTTAAAAGTCTTTGAATGCTATGTTTTCCCATTGCTTTAGCTTTATAATGCTCATAAGTTTTCATATCGCTCCAAGGAGTGTGTTTATCTTTGTCATTCAACTTAGCATTATGGACTTTGATGTCTTTCTTTGGACACAGGCTTCAGTTACATTGTACGCCATGCCAATTTTATTAAAACTCAATTTTCTTATTAAAATCAAATACCTCCACCAGACTCCACTTTGACCTCACCTTCTGCCTTAACTTTAACTAGTTGGTTACAACTACAACCTGCTCTTCCAAATTCAAGATCTCTAAATCCCTTTCTTTTTCTCCCTCTTATTCATTTATATCTTCTTTAATCAACTCATCCAATAACCCATCACCTTCTCCTTCACCACTTACCTCTCCATCTTCCTCATCCTCTTCGGGATTAAATTTGGTTATAGACTTGTCTAAATATATCCTCATCAACTCTCCCCAAACCATCTATCCACTTCTAATTTGCAAACCTCTCCCATTTGTACATATCTAATGCACCTATAACTAATAACTTTTTAAAAATGCAAAGTCTTATTTGCCACCACCACTAAACCACCTGATTTTAAACCAACAAACTTTATCGAAGCTAACAAACATCACCATTGGTGTTGTGCTATGAAAGATGAAATTACTGCCTTAATTAAAACTAACATATGGCAGCTCGTTCCCCCACCACCCAATGAGTCCATTATTGGTAAAAAATGGTTTTACCAAATAAAAAAGAATCTTGAAAATACCATCTCCTGTTACAAGGCAAGATTGGTTGCTAAAGGCTAACATTAATAATGTGGAGTGGATTTTTATGAAACTTTTAGTCCTATTAGTAAATCCACCATAATCTGCCTCATTCTCTTTTTACCTTCGATGTATGACTGGCCACTTCATCAAATCGATGTGTCAAATGTGTTTCTCCATAGTTTTCTAGAGGAACCTGTGTACATGTCTTAGCCACCTAGTTTTATTGATTTAGTTCACCCAGATTATATATGTCTTCTCAAATGTTCTTATATGCTCTTTGCTAAGCCCCAAGAGCTTTAGCTCTAATCCTTTCTTCATACACAAGGTTTCAAAGCTCAAAGGCATATTACTCCATCTTTATTTTGTGCAAGAATTCTATTGTTGTTCTCTTGCTAGTGTATGTTAATGACATCATAATCACTGGATCATCTACCGAGCTCATTCAAGATGTTCTCTTTATTCTTAAATATGAATTTCCCATTAAAAATGTCTACAATCTGCATTATTTCCTTATTATTTAAGTTATTCAAAATGCTAATGGTATTTCCATCAATCAGTCAAAGTACATCTCTGATCTTCTTTATCAGCTAGACTATAAGATGGAAAAGGTGTCAAACACCAATGGCCATAACACCTCCTCTAATAAAAAATTATGGTGATCCTCTATCAACACCTGAGCTATATTGTCAACTTATTGGTATGCTCCAGTATGTAACTTTGTCTCGACCGGATATTACTTATGCCATTAATAAACTTCATCAATTCCTTCATAGTCCAACAACATAACATTGGCAAGCTTTGAAAAGAGTGCTTCGATACATAAAGCATACAGTCATACATTCCTTATTCTATGCTTGCCATTTTAATAGTGATCTTTAATGTTTTATAAGCTGTGATTAAGGAAGATGTTCCAACAACTGACACTTAACAAATCAATATACGGTTTATCTTGACAATAATCTTATTTCCTGGTCCACTAAAAAGCAATCAACAGTTGCTCACTCATATTCTAAAAGTAAGTACAAAGCCATTATGAATGCATCTGCTAAATTTTTTTGGATTAAAATCTCTTGTCCAAGTTTAGTTTGTCTCCTTCATCAGTTGTTCTTTGCTGTGATAATATAGGCACAATTTACATGTCCACTAACCCTGTGTTTCATGCTTGCACTAAACATGTTAAGCTCGATTACCATTTAGTTTATGAGCAAGTCACATAAGAGAATATTAAAGTTCATTTCATTTCTTCAAAATATCAAATCACTAATATATTTACCAAACCATTGGTTGTTTGTCCATTTACACAAATTGTCTCTAAACTTTGGTTGCTATCGCCTTCTCATCCATTGGTTTACAGGGGAGTGTTAAGTCACAAATAACTTCAGTTACTTATCAGTTAGTTTGTTTTGTATTAGTAGTTAATCATAACTTAAATACCTCACTACTCTATATATACTGTATCTTAATCATTAATAATAAATACGAAATTTAACATTTATAGTACATATTATTATACAAGTTATTTCTCATGCTAAAAAAATGTAAAGAGGACTTTATGGATACCAAAATTAAAATTTTGGGAGTTTTAAGTTACAAATTGAATATTTAGAATGATAATGGGATCTTATTAGAACATTAAAGGTAGTGAATTCAAATTATCCATTAATTAAGCTTCAATGTGCCACATCATCTGAATTAGCTGAAATTATTTTGGTTGATTTCTCTGTATAATCAAAATCAATATTTTGTAACCAAAAGACATACATTATAATTAAATTTAGTATAAAGTTTGGTAACCTCTGATACAATTTACCCCACTAAGAATGACACAAATTAGCATTCATCATCTAATCGAGTAAGCTAAAGTTTCTTACCTCTGAAAACAAAAACTCCTCATTATTCTTGAAAAAGAAAGTTCAAGTTATTAGTAAAGTGGGTTAAATATTTTGCTGATCACCTAATTTTATGCTAATTTCACTTTGAGCACTAAATTTTATATGCTTTTTTTTATATAACTAAACTTTTTTTTAAATATTATCAATGGGCCATTTGTTGACATTTTACTGATGTAGTAGTCAATCAAAAATTAGTATTCATCATCTAATCTGGTTAGCTAGAGTTTCTTACCTTTGAAAACAAAAACTCCTCATTATTCTTGAAAAAGGGAGTTCAAGTTATTAGTAAAGTGGGTTAAATATTTTGGTGATCACCTAATTTTACACTAATTTCACTTTGAGCACTAAATTTGATTTGCTTTTTTTTTTTTTAGAGAACTAAACTTTATTTTAAATATTATCAATGGGCCATTTGTTGACATTTTACTGATGTAGAAGTCAGTCTTGAAATATTAGCCCTGTCATGAGATCGATTGAAGTGTAGTATTCAAAATGAAATAAGTGCAAAGTTTGATGATCATTAATATATTAAATCCATTAATTAACATTGTCAAGAAATTTATTCAATGTATATTAAAAGTACAAATTTTAAAATTTTTGCTTATTATAATTAATTTTAGTTTTAAACTTTTCATAAATTTTTTTAATATTAACTCATTTTAATTTGAATTTAAAACTATTTTATTTATATGTATAATTTTGAATACTATCAATTTAAAAATAAAATAAAATTTAAATTTAAATTTGCATAACTAATTTTTGAATGTTTAATTATGAATTTTAAATTTTAAATATATTTTATCATATATATAGTTTTGAATAATGTCAATTTAAAATTAAAATAAAAGTTACATTTTATGTAATTATGAATTGTAGGGTTTTACAATTTGCAATATTGAATTCATTTTATTTAATAAATTTATTTTTTTTCATAATCTAAAATTTATTATGATATTATAAATATTAAAATAATTCTTAATTTTTGTTCACATTATTTTAATTTTAATTTTAACATAACTTATTTGTTCATAAAAATTGTAAAATAATATTTTTATTATTTTTCATAGTTAGAAATGGATTTTTTAATATAGGTCAAATAATTTTTTTAACAAGATTAATTAATGGGTAAAATATATTGGCAATGGTGATCAAACTTTGGATTTATTTCATTTTTAGTACTAAACTTCAATTGCTTTCATTTTAGTCATCAATTTAAGTTGGCATTTGACTTATATGTTGATGTAGTGAATACTCCTTGAATATTCCAAGTCTAAGTGTCATATCAATAAAATGTCACCAAATAACCTATCAATATTACTTAAATTAGAGTTTAGTTATTAAAAAAACCAGTTGAAATTTAATACCCAAAATGAAACTAGTGTAAAGTTAGATGACCATAAAAATATCTAACTTTGGTAAAGCCTTATTTGTTAATGAATCAATGAAATATTTAGATGAGAATGATTACTTAACATGGTTGAAAAGGAAGAATAATTTGTGCCTCTACCTCCAATAAATATAGGTGCAGTAATTAATGGGTTTTTTTTTTGTTTGATAATGTTTGTGAAGGCAGAGCAAGAGTATTGGTCATATAATGATTATTTGAGGACAGATAGTTGATACAAAGAAGCTAAGGAATATGAACAACAAAAGCACACATTAAGTGTGTATAGAGAGCATAATTTATTTCAGACTGTTAAAAAATTAGTAACCTAATTTGATCCATGTTTATGAAAATTGTAAAGAAAGAATTATATGAAAGAGAATAATAATAATAAGGATTCAGATCCTCTTATCTTGGAACATGAACATGATTTATTATGTCTATAACAGAAACCATTAATTTTAAATTCAATGGTTTAAATTTACTAGAAAAATTTTCATTTAAATTTTAAAAAATAAGTGGTTATTGTTAGATAATTCAATCTCAATCATTGATTTTTAAGGTGTGCAAAAAACCAACCGCCCGAATTTCCAAATCTAGTGCAAGCCGAATTATCATGAGCGGTTCAGTTGATGTGTGTGTGTATGGCAGTTCATATGGAGCAGCCAAGAAACTCAAAAGTTTGGATGTTGGCTTAGTTTGATTGATTATCAAATCGAACCATCCAAAGTTCTGCAATACCTAGCGACGTTGTTTTGTGTTAGGGCTATTTAACCCTACTTATTCACACTTCAATGTCCCCTAATTTCTTTTCACTGCCTCCCCTTCTTCTAACCCTAAAATTCTCTCGTCTTCTCTATCGTTTTAACCTAGTAGCCTCTCCTTCTTCTAACCTTCAAATGCTCTCTTCTTCTCTCTCAGTTTAAGCTAGCCTCCTCTTTCTTTTTCTTTAACCTTTGATCTATCATATCATCATCGCCTCTCTTTTTCTATTTAGCCCTCGACTCTCTTCTTCTCTATATTTGCATGCATAATCCATAACTCCTATTGCATTCAATTTCCAAATGATCTATGCAATTAAATGATCTTAGATCAATATATCACTTATCTATGAACTCTTCACCTCCATTTTATTTAATTAATTTCAAATCTTGGTGATGATTTGAGAGATATGAGTTTCGATCAATAGATTTGTGATTTGTGTTCTCCTTTTCTTTCCTTTTCTTTATGTAAGTTGAGCAGTTGATTAACTTATTTTTTTGATTTTTGAGAATTTTGTGATGAGATTAAGTTATTGTTTCCATTTTTTCTTGTGTTTATATGTCATATTACAAAGAGATATGAAGTTGGAAGCCCTGTTATCTCAATGATCCCTTCGCTAGATACTAAAGGGGGATGCTTTAATCAGACTAAGATATTTGTTATATAAACAAAAGGTGGAAGCTTTCAAGGTGATATTTGTTAAAAAGAAAAAAAAAGACATACTAAACTAAAGGTGATAAATATTTATACTTTTAGATGAATTTTATTTTTTCATTTGCAAATGTAATTTTTTGTAAAATATTTTGGAGTTTTTGCTTTTTAATAAAGCAATCTATTTTTTTTATTTAGATAAGTTTTTTAATTTTTCAAAATACTTTGACTTTTTTTTTTAAAAAATGTGATTTTATTTATTTTGTTCTATGTATTTGTTTATATCTATATAAAAAATTTATTTATTTTATATATTCTATTTTATATTTTATTTGTTAATGTTTTTTGAACAAAATATTTGTTAATTTGTTCATATAAAATATTTAATTTTTCTATATTTGTTTTAATGTTTACCTAGATTATTTTATTTTTGTATTTGATTATTTATTTATGTAATTTTATTTAAGTTCTATTTATTTGTTTATATTTTATATAAAAAAATTTCTTTCTTGTTTATATATTATATATTTTATTTTATTTGTTAATTTGTTTATATAAAATATTTATATTTATTTACATGGTTATCTAAAGTATTTTATTTTTAATTTGATTATTTGTTTATGTGATTTTATTTATGTTCTGTTTAGTTGTTTATATTTCATATAAAAAAATTTCTTTTTGTTTATATATTAAATTTTATATTTTAATTGTTAATTTGATTATTGGTTTATGTGAAAGTAATTATTTGTTTTTTAAATGTTTTGTTTCTTATACATTTTAGTGCGTTGTTGATTTTTTGTAAATGGATAATACTATTGATCCTACTAACAACAATGGTAATACAAACACTGTTGTTGGTGGTAGTGAACCTAACAAAGAGAAGTAGGCAATGGAAGCTTCGAAAAATATGAACTTTGAGCAGCCACGACCAAAAAAGAATAGGGAAGAAGTTCAACATAGATCAAAAGCTTGGGTACACTTTGAAGAGATCAAAGATAAAGTAGGAGCTGTGGTAAAAGCTAGGTGTTTTACAGTGCTAAAACTTATTTCTACCACTTTAAGACATAGGGTACTTCTTTGATTAAGAATCATGTTCTAACCTATATGAAAAATCCACACCCTAAAGACACTAGACAATCATTTTTGACATTGTAACCTGTCCCTAATAATGTGGAAGCTAAAAAAAATGAATCCTTAGGATCTTTAGGCACTTGAAAATTTAATCAAGAGGCAATTAGAAAGTCTTTTACACATATGTTCATTATAGATGAGCTGCCTTTTAAATTTGAACAAAAGGAGGGGTTCAAAAAATTTTTATTTGTTGCATGTCCTAGGTTTAAACTACATAGGAGATGGACATTAATGAAGGATTGTTATGATGTTTACATTAATCAGAGGTAGTCTTAAAAGAATTTCTTTAAGGATCATTGTTAAAGGGGAGCATTATAACTAATGCATGAACATCTATTCAATGAATTCATTATATATGCATCACGACTCACTTTATAGATGACCAATGGAAGCTACATAAAAAAAATGTCCTTTGTGTATGTTTCATCTCATAAAAGGGAGTACATAGCAAAAGCTTTAGAAAACTGGTTGCTTAAGTAGGGGCTTAGAAATATCTTTTCTGTCACTATTAACAATGCTTCTTCTATTGACATTGCCATAGGGTATTTAAAAAAATAAATTCTTAAGTTAGGGTGTAAGTTCTGTTAGATTCAAATATCTATATATGAGGTACATTGCATACATTTTGGACTTGATTATGCAAGATGGATTAAAAGATGCAAATGAATATATTGAAAAAAAGGTTAGGGAATGTGTTATATACATCAGAAACCCACCAGCTAGAGTTAGAAAATTTAAAAAGGTTGTTAAGTTAGTTGGCGTTAATTCAAAAGTTGTCTTTCACTTGATGTTCTAACAAAGTGGAACTCAACATACTTGATGTTCAAAATTGCTTCTATTTATAAAAAAGCATTTGTTAAATTTGATGAATTAAAATAATCTTTTAAAGCTTATTTGGAAGGTGATCTGTTTGATTATTTTGATCGGATTTTTGTGAAAAATTAGTAAAGTTAGTTTAATAATTCTTTGACATGACAAAGAGAATTTTTTGTTCTTTTTATGTGACTTCAAATACAATGTTTTTTGAATATCTGATTTTTTATGCATTCTTAATGATTAGAGGCTGTCTAATGACTTAATTTGGAGAACTATAGGGGCTAATATGAAATAGAAATTTGAAAAATACTAGGGGGATCTTGAGAAGATGAATAATTTAATTTTTATTATATCTGTGTTGGATCCTTATGACAAACTAGAGTACTTATCATTTTCATAGAAATAAATGTATAGTCCTAATTTTAGGTAGAAGCTTGTTTTTTTTATGTTAAGAACAATCTATTTAAATTTTTTGAGGATTATGTATTTGTGTGTGGAAAACCTATGGAAGATTCTGAATCACCTATTATTGGACAATTTGAATATGTTTTTGCTTTTATAATTTCTTATAAACCTGTGTTGGTGTTGAAAGCTCAATCCAAGAAGCATAAATAAGACACTTGATATGGTGGAAGCAAGAAATTAAACCTTTGAAATTTATCTTAATGAGTTAGTTTTAGAAGAGCAGGGGGACCTTGATATTTTGAGATGGTGGAAAGTTAATTCTAAAAGGTTTTATCTACTCTTTAGAATGGCTCATGATGTTTTAGTAGTTCCCATATCAATAGTTGCTTCTGAATCTTGTTTTAGCACTAAATATCGAGTGCTTGATGTATTTAGGAGTTCTGTAACTTTTAAGATTGTAGAAGCATTAATTTGTACACACGATTGGCTTAGATTGGGTATAAAAGGCATATCTATTGAGGAAGAAATCAGTGAAATAGACAGTTTTGAAAAGGGCAAGTCTATTTATACTTTCATTTTCTTGATTTATTTAATTTCTATTTAGCACACATTTTAACTAATTATTTTGTTTTTATTAATAGAAATGCCACCAATTGGTATTAGTCCTTCACTCCTTACATCAGGTGCCATCTAATTAAAATTAAGTAGCATGTTGTGTAATAGAGTGGCATGCTAGCATTACTTGCACAGATTGGCAGTAACAACTTTTAAACTCTATTTCAAATATTTTATTTATTTATTATTTAACTTAATTTGCTAATTTCTTGAACTTGATTGTGTGTTGTTCTGTTCAGGCATTAATGTCGCTTCCACATCAATAAGTGAAAGGAATGCTTAGTAGCATTCTCTTGGTTGGCATAGTAATGCAGCCATAAATGTTGTTGTATTCTTTAACTAAATTTCTTAAATGTTTTCTGTGCATGGTTAGTTTAACTTGTTATGCTCATTTGCGTTGTGCATTATTTGCCTATTGCACACATAATTTGCATTAAAACTGCTTGTGTCACTTGATATGTTTCACTTTATTTGCATGTTTGAATTTTTTACTTGATTGCATTCTTTATTTCACTATTTAAAATTGAAATTTTGTTCATTTTTTCTACTTATAATGCCTCTTTATTTGAGTGCTTTATTTGCCTATCTCGGATATAAATCCTTGCTTACTCCCTAACTTGTGTTTGTTGTCTTATTGCCTTGTTTTTGCCTACTTACTACCCTTTTTTTTATTGCATTCTTAGCTTGAGCAATGATGAATGCTTTTGTCCTTCTTTTTGTTTGCTTCCTGCTTTGTTTTTTTCTTACTTTTTGCCTACTTACTGCCGTGTTTTTGCCTGTTTACTTCCTTATTTCTACTTGCATTCTTGGTTTGGTCAATGATGAATGCTTTCACCTTGTTTATGATAACCTCAGTGTGAGTTTGCTTGTGCCACATTTTTTTTTGGGAGGCATTTCATTACAGCTAAAAAATGTGGCCTTATATCTTAAATGAATTAAACTAAATAACTAAGTCTTAGCTAAGAAATCCTTATTATATTTTTTGCTTTATTCCTTTTAAAACTGAGTCTCATTCAAATTTTGTGTTTTTATAGGGAAAAACTTTGTTGTTTGGGTTTCTATTTTTATAGGAATTGCATTGGTTTTTGATGTTGTTGAGTTCATTATATTTTTTGGATATATACACTAATCACTAAGAAGATAATACATGAGAGATTTTTTTTAGACAAACTTAGTTTATTAACTTTTTGCTACATGTAATTGAACATGAATAGTTTAAGTTAAAGGGACAAAAATTACATGGTGATTATTCTAAACCAAGATTAGTTATATAGGTTATTGGGCTCTATTATTTTGTAAATGATATGTATTTGGACTTGCTAACATTTGGACTTCGGCCTAAAAGATATATTTTATTAAATTTTAGTGTATGGGGTTCAAACAATTTTTGACCATGGCCCATATTTACATCCGATCCACATTACCTTATCTAACTCGACAATTTTGGGTTTCCAATCTATTTTTTTTATTTAAATTTGGTTTCGGTTTGATGCCATTTTTTCCCTCTAAAAAATCGATCGGATTTCCTTATTGTTCACTTGAACCACCCAATGCACACCCCTATTGATTTTGAATGAAGTAGTTGAGATTGTATAAACATGAAAGATTATGTTAATGATAGGCATCTCCAACATAGTTCATTTTTTCATATGCTACATACTTTCACCTCCAATCACACTTTATTTTCTAAAACATATAATTAGTTAATTAATAATAAATTTATCTTATAATTATTGAGAACTAGTTAATTTATTATTTATTTGAATATAAAAATATATTTTTATTGGATAAATATACAAAATAGGGTGGAATGTGTAAGATGTATAAATAATGTAAATGAGACATGGAAATATATATATATATAAAGAAATTTTTTTTGAGTTAAAAAAATAAAGTAATTAGTTAGATTAAAATTACCATTGATAACTCCGAATTGATATTTCTCGCTTGTGGAACCTATATCGATGAGGAGAATGGGTAAAGGGGCAGGGTTTCCCCCATAAACACTCCAAAGTTTAACTCAATAATGGTATGAGGAAAAAATATAATAAAGCGAATGGGCATAATAGAATAGAGAATAAAGAGTGATTGCTTCGATGATGTGATGATAGAGTGATGGAATGATGTCTTGGTGATGTTGTATGATGAGAATGAATGACATGAGATGTATTTATAGGAGAAGGTATTGCTTAAACCTCTTAGGAATATGATTCCTTAGTCTTATAGGATTGCCCTGTTTAGGAGAGAAGTATATTTCCTTTGTAGTTAATCTTCTTAATTGAAATAGACTTCCTTATTAAGCTTTCTTTTTATTCACGTAATCATCCTCTTTGGGGGAATGTAACCCTTATTAGAATAGGATACTGATATGAGATATCAAGAGTTCCCCTTAATATTCTATTCGGATATATATGTCCAATGTTTCCAAGTCTATAAGGTGATGGAAATGTCATTCTTTTGGAGAGAGAAACTACTTAAATCACTACGTTCGATATGGAAGGGTGAGCTGAGATGGCCAGCCTCAATCATAGGAAAATTTGAAGCTCTGTACCAAGTCTTAAAAATCATCAGTGGAGTGCCAACTGGACTTAAGTGCACAAAAACTGCAAAAAAATGCTTTAGGGTAAAAGATTAACCTACCAGTATGGAAACAATATGATGGAACCAATCATCACTGCAGTTTTGACGCTCGGTGCATTAAAAGCGCAGCCTGAGTACCGAACCTTAGTACTATAGAAGCGACTTGAGGGCCAATTTCAGTCACTAGATTTAGATGTTTGAGGCTTAGATGCTCGGTACAAGGATGTGAGGCTTACGTGCTTAGAACCTCAATATTATAAAAGCTACTAGAGGGTGCTAACTTCAGTTGTTGGACTTTAGATGCTCGAGGCTTACATTCTCCGAACCTCAGTACTATAAAAGCGACCTGAGGGTGCTAGCTTCAGTCACTAGACTTAATCTTGGTGCATTAAAAGTGTGGCCAAGTGTTGTATAGTCTTGATGCATTAGAAGCATAGCCCAAGTGCCGTATATGTTGCTTGGTTTATGAAATTTTAATAACTCACTCGATGGTAGCTACCTAGTCAAAATAATAATTGATGTTGAGTCCAGACATTATTCCTACAAATGTTTGATTTTTCGAGCATTTTGTTGTTTTCAATATTTTCACAAAAGGAAGGATGCTATAATCCTAGTAGTGAGTCTGAGTCCTTTCAATCTGAGCTCCATAATATGGGATAG
This sequence comes from Mallotus nudiflorus, assembly GCA_947683625.1. NCBI lineage: Eukaryota > Viridiplantae > Streptophyta > Magnoliopsida > Malpighiales > Euphorbiaceae > Mallotus > Mallotus nudiflorus. The sequence continues at coordinate 134,721 of CANTUR010001188.1, forward strand.
TAATTTAATGAGGGTTTTTTAAATGATGGAAGGTGGGTTTTGAAGGACCAAATTTGGGTTTGCCCAATCTGAATTATGAGATGAGCATTTTTAATTTAGGTGAAGGGTCAATGTTGGATCGCTTCTAAAATAGAGGATAGTGTGTGATGCTGGTTAGGATGTCTTGGAATTGCCTTTTGATTTATTTGGCTGTGTGGCAGATATACTTGTCTCCATTCTTGAACTTATTTTGCTAAATATTCTTTGAAATTTTTATGAATAAAGATATGTTGTAAAGTAGGATTTACTAAAGTGTTATTTGATCTAGCTTTGAATAGGAATTACCATTTGTTGTCTGAACATGAGTAAGTGCTTGTTTATATTAATGTTGCTTGACAATACGTCTAATATCTTTTGACAATTTCTGCATGTTGATGCCAAGTGAGATGATCATAGTGTCCAATTGTTTGGACTGATGGGTGCTTAAAGTAGCATCTTCATTTGTAACGATAGATAAAAGAAAAATGGTTTTGGGATCGTTTAATTGATCTCAATTTAATGGTCAGTCATTATGTAGTAAATATATTAAATGTAATTAATGTATATTTTACATGAAGAATAATTATTTATATATGGGTGAGCATCTATGTGTAGATGTGTAAGCGTGCTTATGTGACAAGCTATAAATATTTATATAAGAATAAACAAGATGTGGAAATAAATAAATTAAATAATATAAAGAGAAACTAGAGAAACTTATCTCCTAATGTACTATTGTCCCGCCTTCGAATTCACGAATATATATGTTTATTGTTTGCTTCAATTATTGCTTAAATGACTTTGTCTTTAAAAATGCTGCCTAAGTTTGTGTGTATCCAATTCATTGGCATTTTGTGTATATCCAACATCTTGAAAATATATTTCTCCAAGATTAACAATAGGATTTATTGCTCCTTGCTGGGAGTTTGCATGCCTATAAAGTCAATTTTTGGTAGTGGATGCTAATTTGAGGTCGATGCTCGAATATCCAAAGTTTTAATGTTTGGTGCTTTGCTCCAAATAAAGTCTGGACTAGGAACTAGATTTAGGTTTTTGAATTCTTCAATGCTCGAATGACTTAGTAATTCAAAGCTCAATGCTCAAATCTCAAGGCTTCTTCAATGTGTACTTTAGTGGGCACAGACTATCAGCTTTTATTTTTCTTACAGTGCTTTCACGTTCGGACATTTTTTAACTCAGAAATCTGATGGTGAGGTTTTGGCTCCAAGATATTGTGCTCTGAGACTCATATAAGCTAAAGAATAATGAGTTGGGGTGATCAATTGTCTTAGAATTTTGTTATTCGATGCTTGAAGTTTGAGTGCCTATGAAAGGTGCTTGTTGGATGCTCAATGTCCGAAGCTTAATGCTTGGTTGATGCTTGGATATTAGACTTCGATGTTAAGGGAAAAATTATTTACGTTCTTTGATGCTAAGACTTAGATTCTTTGATGCTCAAACTCGGATTCTTGATGGTCTCATGCTTTGAAACTTCATCACTCAAAGCTTAATAAATGCTCACAAAGTAGATGTTTACTTGTTTGAAGTTTTGATGTATGGAATTTTAAGGCTCAATAATGAAGAAAATGATTTCAATAAGGAATTTATGATTATTCCCCAGCTTCAACGGTGCTTTGGTGCTCGGTCAGCTCAAATATCTACGTGTCAATGCTCGAAAGCTCAATGCTTAGAAGCTTCATGCTTGATCTCAATGCTTAAAATATCAAGAAGTTAGTGTCTGGTATTTGATGTTTGATGTTCACTTGATACTCGGTTTCAATTTTAAGAACCATTCATCGAATACTCACATTCTTCAATCTTGGTATTAGGTCATATGGTCCATCCCTATGAATTTAGAGGAAAACATATAGACGTCTAGCTTCTTTTCATCACTACATCTTATATGGGTGTCGAACTACTTCTAAGCCTTGATGCCCGGTGATTCGTTTTGGTTGCCCAGCTATCTTACTATTTGCTCTGAATTCTAAGCTTCGGAATTGCTGCATCAATAGCAGAACTTTCTTTAAAATTCAGATATATCCCCTTTCTTTTTTTATCCCCCCTTTTTATGAAGCTGTGGTGATGTGAAATGGTTCAAGTTTGACCATTACCAAAACTTCCATCCTCTGAGTTCTTAATTTGAATTATATCTTTGTTTTTAGTATTTGTAAATCTAAATGGAGTGGGACATCTAGACTGGTAGCGAGCTTGCTTCTTCTAATGGCCAATCTTAGTAGAGGTTAATCTTGGCTTCATTTCCATGCTAACTCATCATTATAGAAGGCTAATCCTGCAACAAGTTAGTCGATAAGAATGCCATTGTAACATTGTTGAACCTTTCATGCCTCGTGACTTGATCATTTAACCACACAACTTTACAATAAATTTTTGTTAAGGCATGATCCCATTAAGGGTACAATGAGTTTGTGAGGTATAGAATCACGAGACTATTTAGTTAAGTGTTTGAATAAGATGAATATAAATCTGGAAACTTATATGCTAATGCAAGGGATTTTAAAGCTCATTAATATTGTGATCGTAGATGGATAGATCTTGAATGCCCTGCCTTTGCATTCTGCACCTGATCGAAGATATAATGAAGTTGTTGCTTATAGTTTGGAGCTCATTTGACCAACAATTTGTGAGCAATTCTTTATATACCAATCTATTGCTTGGGTAATTAGAAGCTTGAAGCTGCACAACTTCGTAGATCGCTTAGGCACTTTAAGTCTCTACGTCAACTATCTCTAATCATGTGTGCCTCCTTCAATCAATGATAAGTTACTAACCCCTAGAGGCAAAGTCTGAAGCTAAGATCATATTATAAACAACATGATCAACTTTTGAGGAATGTGCATGTAAGAATGGATCAATCTCCCGTGCAAAGCAAATAAGAAAGTATTGCCTTGACAACCTTTGCACTCTTTCAATATGAATTTGTGATTGATGACTAAATTGGATTTTTTTTTATTATGCTTAGAGAAATTGTGATTTGGTTGCATCTTTGAGAGGTCAAGCTAAATTCCTAGTATGCAAATATAATTCAGAATTGAATTTGATATTCCTATAGACAGCGCCACCTGATAACTACGAATTGATATTTCTTGCTTGGGAAACCTGCATCAAGAGGAAAACAGGTAAAGGGGCAGGGTTTCCTCTAGAAACACTCCGAATCTTAAGTCAATAATGGTATGAAGAAAAAGTATAATAAAATGAATAAACATAATAGAATAGAGAATAAAGAGTGATTGCTTAGATGATGTGATGATGGAGTCATAGAATGATGTCTTAGTGATGTTATATGATGAGAATGAATGACATGAAATGTCAAAAGATGTATTTATAGGAGAAGGTATTGCTCAAACCTTTTAGGAATATGATTCCTTAGTCATGTAGGATTACCATGTTTAGGAGAGAAGTATATTTTTTTTGTAGTTAATCTTTTTAATTGAAATAGACTTCCTTATTAAACTTTCTTCTTATTTAAGTAATCATCCTCTTTGAGGAAATGTAACCCTTATTAGAATAGAATACTTATATGAGATATCAACCATAAAAAATGCATTTTAGAGTTTTAGATTGCAGATAACCTTATAGTTGAATGAATGATATATTTTGTATGTTGTATGTACACTTAACTATTAAAATATAGATTTATGACATATATGCTAAATGTTATATGCATAATTAATAAAAATATAACATGCATATATGTGTTATAAGTATAGTTATTGCATGTAAAATGTTCAAAATAAATAAATAAATTTAAATTAATAAAATGTAATGCATCCAAAATCAAGAAGAAAAATTTTCCATGAAACATCAAATATTATCAGTCCTTAGCTAAGATTGAATTGAAAACGCGCAAGCAGGAAGGCTGGTAGCAGCTGCGACTATATGAAATCAGCAGTAAAATCAGCCAGCCGTTAAATATGGGATGGACAAGAATGAGGGCAAAGTCTGAATTGTGGGATAGAGCCAATGGCCAATGCCAAGAAGATATTTCCTTTCACCTGCCTTGTACGTTTACTATAACAGATCGTTGAACTGTTTGCCCCAAGACTAAGGACAAGATTTTGTTTTTGTTTTTGTTTTTGTTTTTTTTTTTATTTTATGAAAACTTTCTGATGGAGAAAATTTTGTTGTCTATATATAGTTATTAGTTTTCAAAGAAGAGGCCAGCTAATTCAGGACAAAAACAGAGTTCAAATAACTTATTATTAAATTTGGGCAAAAGTTTAGAAAAAAAAAAACTTGAAATTTTATGACAATAGCATTTAGTAACATAAATTAAAAAAAAAAAACGAAACTATATCAAAACTTATAAACTTTTTTAAATGTTTCGAATAGATCCCTTTTTTAAATTAATTTAAAATATTTACATTTTATTTTAAAAATTTATTTTGGAGAGTAAAATTATTTTTAAAAATTAATTTACCTTTAAAATTATTTATTTTGCAACATATGTCACTTAATTTCTTTAAAATAATTGTACATTAAAATTGACAAAATTTATTAAAAAGTATAAGAAATATCATTAAAAATTATTATAAGAAATATCATTAAAAATTATTAAAGTATACATATTATTAAGAAATATTGTAGACGGCAGGATTTAATGCACGTCTAAAATTTTAGTAACCGTGAAATTATTTGAGCTCAAGGCTTTAGAGAATACACTAACCACTGTCTTAAAGACATGACGTGGAGATGAGGAGTCGCCACCCAGGATAATAACTGGGACAAATCGAAAAGGTGGTACTCGATTCCCTAAAAGAAAGTTAGCACCACAACCATGAGATTCTGGATATAGGATATCAGCTTTTTTTCAATTCCATATTCATTTAGAATTACTTTATAAATTACTATATTATCATCTTTTTACATGCAATTTCATATAAACCCTTATTCTAACAATTAACTCTAAGGCAAACTAGTCGTAAAAATACAAGTAAATAATGCATTCAATTAAATATATAATCCATAAGTTAGTCTAATATACATGGATTTTAAATAAATGAACTAAATCTACATGTTTTAATAAATGAGCCTAAAGACTAATTCTTTTTAATTAACCTAAGTCTATTAATTTTAATCCTAAAAATGGGTCTAAATCTATAAATTACGGAGTATTTAAATTAATGGACCTAATTCTACATGTTTTAATGCTAAGGTGATTTTAAATCTACAAATTATGAAAAATGCTTAAATTAAGTGGGCTAAGTCTAATTAATTAAATTAAATTAAGTGGGTCTATATCTAATTAACTTGATGGGCCTAAGTTATCTCTAACCTACAAATCTAATTAATTATGGGCCTAAAATGTATTTTAATTAATTAAACATAAAAAACCTAATTTTAAATGAGTTAAAATCTAATGTGGGCCTAAGGCCCAAAACATATAAAAATAAATAATCAAGCCCAAAAATAAATAAAACATATCAAACAATTAAATTAAAAATCAAACAACTAATTAAATTAATTCTTTCTAAACCCTAATTCTAATTAACATGCAATCTTAGATTAATCTACTTCCACCACTGATTTTAATTAATTACCTAATAAAAATTCTAATTTTATTAACCAATTAACCAACATAAACATGCAATCACACATATAATTCCACTATTCCCACTATTGAGGTTATTACAATAATCTATAGAAAATAATAATAAAAATAATTAATACAACAAAAAAAACATATAAAAAATAAATAAATAAAAACCCAAAAACTAAATTTACAAGGTTTTATCCATGGCATCCCATGAACTTCTCATGAGTTTAGTCCTCCATAATCACCATAAAAAAATAAAAATTATGATTAATGAATAAATTATAACAATAATAAACAAAATTAAAAATCAATAAAAGAAATAAATAAATCAAATAAAATAGAACAAGGAGAAGATGACGTTTATGAATGATCTTAATGAAGTGCTCCTCAAATTTTGTAAAATCACCATTCCTGATAGGTTTTCGAATATTGTTCTTAAAAAAATCCTTCAAAGATCTGTAATCAATCAATTAAGCAAAAAAAAATTTTTGTAGAGAATAAGATGCTCTTTTCCTCTCTTTTCTTCTCTTTTTTCTTTTTCTTTATTTTTTTCTCCTTTTTTCTTTTCCTCTTTCTTTTTTCCTCGTTCTGCCTTCCTTCATCTTTTTTTGCCTCCTCTATTTTCAGAGCCAAAATAATCCTTATATAGGGATACGTCTTCAAACATTAGTTATAAATTGATTCCTAAAAAACTTCTATTTCCTTAAAAACATTATCAAAATAATTTTAGGAGAATTTCATATCAATTAGGAATCAATTTTTCCTGAAAAATTCGAGAAACCAGGACGGAAGAGGTTTAATTCTGATCGGAATTACATAATTCCAACAACTTTTTTTTTACTTTTAATTACAAAAAGGTCCTTAAAAGAATTTAATTTTTACAATTAGGTCCTTCAAAATATTACAATTTAATCCATGAAAACATTAGATTCTTTCTTTGAAAAAATGCAATCAGACCTCTGAAGTTTCAAAGTTCAAGTATTGAAGACCTATTCATGACATTTTCATCATTTGAGTCTTTTGTCGCATCCATAACTCATCATCCTGAAATTGGATGTCTACAAATACCATTTCACAATAACTTTTATGAATAAAAATATTTTTATTCATAAAAATAGTCTATTTCATAAGAATTTTCATAAATAAAAATATTTTTATTCTTCAAAATAGAAATATTCTTAAAATTTATTTTCTTTTAGGAATAAAAACTTATACTTTAGAATAATTTAAATCAATAATTTTTTAATGACATTTAATACATTTTATTAACATCAAATAGACCCCTTAATATTTAATTATTGATTAAGTTTAAGAATAGACACATATAGTTTAATAATTTTTAATGATATTTGTTACACTTTTCAATAAATTTTGTCAATTTTAATGTAAATTTATTTTTAAGAAAATAAGTGACGTATGTTTCAAAATAAATAATTTTTAAGAAAAAATTAATTTTTAAAAATAAGTTTGAAATTTAAAATAAAATGTGAATTAATAAATATTTTAAATTTAAAAAGGATTTATTTGAACCATTTTTAAAAGTTTGTATTTTAATGTAATTTTTTTAGTTTATAATACTAAATGCTCTTATCATAAAAGTTGAAGGAATTTCTTTTACCTTTTCCCTTAAAATTAAAACCACATTCGTTCTTAAAATTTGAAATTTATTTTCTTAAAAAAAAAAAAACAATTTTAGGATTTTAAAAATGACAATGAAATCCAATGCTTATATGTAGATATATTCACTTTATTTAATTATCTGCACATTCTTTGGGAGTGATTCCTATCAAATGAACGATTGGCATATTGTTTGCATTTATTTAAATATATTATATTGTAGATTGTAGTTCATTGAAAAATCAATAAATTTATATATCGATTTATCACTGTCGAAAATTTATTATCTTGCCAAAGAAGGAGTAACTAATAGCTATTTTTATTTAAGAGTATTTTAAAATGTAGGGCTCCAATTTTTTACTCTTTAACTTATGGTATATATATATATATTAGAAAGAAAAAAATAAACATTTTAATTACAAGTATTTAATTTATATTTAATATTAATTAATTACAACAGTTATCTAGCGTTATATATTCCTTCTTGAATTGCCAAGGTCTCAAGCTGTCAGCTTGAAGGGTAGACAAGCTGCAAAATTTTTTTGATGGGAGTTGAATGATATTTCCATGAGCATCAACGTGCTCAATGTAATTTAGTCTCTTGCAAGTGCATGTTAATTATTTGCTTTCGGTCTTAAATGTCTTCTTAATCATTGTTAGCAGCATGTTTAAGCAAATGCACGCAATATGTAGTTTGTAAGCATAGTTATGATTTGTTCTACTTTCGTTGCCCTTTCAGTTTGCTTGTATTAATTAACTAGACTGTAATCATTAGTTTAGGACGTATTCAAACTTCAGTTTCAGTTAATGAAAGTAATTAAGCATGCAAGCTTACTTTTTTTTTTTTTTAAATGTTTTTCTCCTTCGAAAACTAACAATTGGTAACATAGTAGGAATGAAATTGAATACGAAGGAAAAAGACTTTATATTTGAGTTGTAATCTTGTTTTTACAGCAAACATTTTTTCAATCCTTTCTTTTATAATATATATTTTCTCGTGTTTTATGTATGAATAGTTTAAAAAACAAAACAGCTAATAAACTATGTTTTAAACATGAATATATGAAAAAGAAAAAAATATTTTTGAATTAGATCTGTTGAGAAAATCCCTATATTGAATAAAACCATCGAACCCAATCTCTCATTAAATCAATAGAAATCACAATACAATAATTGCGAAAATGTATCTGAATTCATGATTAATCCCTTAGAGTTGTGCGGCTAATCTTCTAGGTTAGTACGTTTCTTAAGAGAATGTCTTTTGGTTTTCTTCTTATATTTCTCTCTAATGATGGGATTTAGAAAGAACATGAATTAACAATACATATGACCTAGGGACTATGAAAACCTTTATAAAAATAACTTTCTTATTATCTTTTGGTATTTCTATTTCAACCCATCCTTAAAATAGACATTATCCATTAGTCTTTACACATTAAAGGTCCTACACCCTTAAGATAAATTAAAGCCCAAATTATCCAAATTCGAATGATTACTTTTAAATGGGCTTACTTTATATGACAACCTGCAATACATAATTATTCACATATAAGACCAATGTTGGATTCAGGATTCAACAATCTTCCACTTGGGCTATTTGTGTAGCCTTATAGTTATGCATTGCAAAAAAAAAAAAAAAAAAATCTATATGAGCTCAACTTTACTCTCATTATCGAAATGTATTTATAACCAATCCAGTCGATCAATCATATCAACACAGGATCAAAGTAGACTTTGTTATATTTATCATAACTCAACTTATCAATGGTCACATATGTCGATATAACAGAATGACATGAATGATGATGTGGATGTGTAGCATGGAAATTTCTTGCAATGTGATCTTAACATGCCTATTTCCAACTAGTCCACCTTAAACTTTAGTGAGATCAAACCATATTGAAATCAAAGTGTGAATAAACCAAAAAATTTATTTTTATAGAAAATAACTAAAATAATCAAAATCTTTAAATTGGAATACTGAAAAAATGTCTATATTAGAAAAGCATTAACATTACAAACTCTCACTATAACTTATTATCCTTAAATGACATGACACCCATATGAGTAGTGTACTCATGAAACATTTTTGGGTGCACTCCCTTAGTAAGCAGATCTACAGTCATAGAGTTTGTATCAATGTGCTTTATAGACAATTGTCCACTATGAACTCTTTCTTTAACAACAAGGATGTCACGACCCAAACCAGGAAGTCATGACCAGTGCTAGGGAACAGTAATTCTTTCGAATCTGAAACCCGTAGCAAGCCTTAAAATAAAAACACATGCAATTATAATATAAAAATACACCAAAATTAAAACTTTATTTAATATAAAAGAAAATCTTTATTTTATATAATAATAAAAATATCTTCATACAATATTCGGTACAAGATCTTTAATATAACAACACACTACTAATACAATAACACTACTACTGCAATGATTACTAAAAATACAAGAAGACATAGTTTAGTATTTACATAATTCAGCTGGGGAGGAAAAAGTCCGGTGAATAGTACTACGAGGAAGCTTTGATGTAGTAGATCCTAAAAAAAATATTAAAGGGATTCAAATCTCACTAAGTGAATTATTATAATATATATGCATGCAATTTAAAGTCATATACAGTCCAGCATCAGTATAAATATATATATACACATGCATTTCACACAGATGCTAACTTTCACTTTTATATAATAATAAATGCAAAAAAGGTTTATTTTAGTCAAGGATCAAAGTAGAACCTTAAATAATTCACAACTTCGATCATTGAATCTCACTAGCCCAAAGCCAAAGCCTTACTTAATTCCAAAATATTTCTCTTTTCCATTTTTGGACAGTAAGCTGGCCCTAAGACACTAAATCAACTGAGCACCTGCAGTCTTACTGTTAGTGTGATTGGCCCCAAGACACTAGGTCAATCAAGCTCCCGCAATCACACTACTCTCTCACCAAAATTCTCAATAATCAAATAATCAAGTCTAACATCAAATAAGTTTCATGATATCAATCCTAAAGTCTAACGCACTGGTACGTAAACAATCCTAGTGCATCCCACTAGATAACATGTTCTACTGCTATCCTGCAAATAACTTATATAATTATTGAAAATAATAAAATGCATAATTTAAATATGATGACATCCATTTTTAAAGAAATATACCAATTATATACCAAACATATACTGAATATATACTAATTGTATACCAAATATATGTTGAGTATATACAAAAAATATACTTAATATAGACTAAAAATATACCAAACATATATATCATATATATACCAAATATATACCAAAGATATATGTCACGACCCAAATCGGGAGTCATGACCGGCGCTAGGGAACGAAAATTCTTTCGAATCCGAACCTGTAGCAAGCCTTAAAATAAAAACACATGTAATAATAATATAAAAAAAATAATGCCATAATTAAAATTTTAATCAATATAAAAATAAATCTTTAAATGTCATATCAAAATAAAATATTCATACAATATTCAGATATAAATGGCAAAACCAAAACAACACACTAATGATACAATAACACTACTAATGTAGTCTCTAGAGTACAATAAGTGTTTAAATAATAAGTTTATATAATCTAGCTAGGGCTGAAGAAGACCGACAAAGAGGTCTATAATTGAGGTCTGAAGAAGAAGAACCTCCTATAAAAAAATATTAAAGGGAGTTAGACCTCACTAAGTGAATTATAATAATATATATACATGCAACTTAAAACCATATGCAGTCAAGCATCAGTATAATAATATACATTTACGTGCATTTCACACAGATGCTAAAATCTGCTTTTATATATAATAAATGCAAAAAAATTTTATTTAAATGAAGGATCAAATAGAACCCTAAATATCCGCAACCTCAATCATACAACTCACTAACCGTACATGCTTACTTAATTCCAAAGTAATTATCTTATTCCATTTTGGATAGTAGATTGGTCTTGAGATACTAATTCAACCGAGTTCCCACAGTCTCATTGTTAGTGTGACTGGCCCTGAGACACTAAGTGTACCGAGCTCTTACAATCATACTACTTAATCACTGAAATTCTCAATAATCAATCAATCAAATTTCACCTCAAATGATTTCATAAACTCAACCTTAAAATCTATCGCACTGGTACTTACACAATTCTAGTGCAGCCCATTAGGTAGCATGTTCAATCGATATCCTTCAAATAAATCACATAAATATTGGAAATAATAAAATGCATCATTTAAAACATAATGGCATTCATTTAAAAAGAATATACCACTTATATACTAAACATATACCATAAATATACCAGATATATATGCTCAGTATATGTCAAAATATACTTAACATATTCCAAAACATACTAACATATATATATGTCACATATATACAAAATATATACTAAAAACCTACCAATCATATATGTCACATATATATCACATATACCAAAAATATACTAAATCATTTAATGAAATAATTCATGTTTAAATGCATTAAGGAAATATGAAAGCTCATATTCATGCATCCTATATGCAATGTGTTATAAAATAATAACTCACAGGTTTGCACTCCTCAAGACAAACTTGACAGGCCTAGTCTGATAGACCTTAATCTCGACACAACTAAAAAATATAATAATAATAGTAATAAATCAAAATTAATTCTTAACTTATACTTCTAGGAATTCTAAAGAAAGACTCGATCTAAGACACCACTAGATCAAAATTTAAAAACTCAGGAACGACATGATGTCACATTTTTCAAAAATTCTACTAAATATTTAGCAGAGTCTCCTCTATAAAATGGACATCTCTCTACTGAAAGTAGAGTCGATCTTGCAAGAAAACACACTTCTATAACACAAATGCTCACCACCTCAGGTTAGGACCCCAAACCACAGAATTTCCCAACCAAGGATCGCAATTCATAATAAAATCAATATTAAATAATAATAATAATATACTAAAATCATCAAAATCCATAAACCTTAATAATGAACCACAATATAATATATTTAAATAATAAACATTAAAATCAATCATTTTCAAAATAGTCAATGTTTATATAATATCAATAAAAATCCAAATTTTCAATTATTTCACATAAAATAGTAAAATTCACAAATAATTACTCAAATAGGTTACATATATAATAAAAATAGTTAAAAACTTATTTAATCACAAAAATAGTATATAAAATTATTATTTGAATATATTTTCAAAAATTATTATTAATTAATTAAAAATAGTAAATAACTCGTAAAAATTATTTTATTACTATTTATTATTCCAAAATCACTTAAAACATACTAATTAATAATAATATCAATTAAAACACAAAATTCACTATTTTATATTAATTTTTCCAAAAAATTAATTTTTTACATAAACCTTCAAACATTCACAATAAATAATCAGAACAAAATTTCAATATAATTCCTTCACAAAACTATGCTCCAAATAATTCAAACAGTTTATTAAAAAAATAAAAGGATTTTCCAGCGAGAATCATGGGAACAATGACTCGTCGAAAAATTCAAACCCAAAAATCAAATAATTCAAAAAAATCAACAAAAATAATATTTGTAAAGATTAAGCTACCTTAAACAACATTTCTAAAGACACTTAACCTAAAACACAATAAATCAAGCTAAAAAAAACTAAAATTAACCTAAACGAAAACTTAAATAGAACTCACAAAGGAAGGGATTTAAACTTAAACCAAGCTTGCAAATGGCTTCCTCGAAACTCAAGGAGTCCAAAGAACTCATAATCATGATCTAAGGTGGCCGAAAAAGCTCACTAGTGACAATGGAGCTCCATTGCTATTGCTTCGGTTTCTGCATGCTCCGGTGACGTTCTGGCACTCTAGCAGTAGCAGAAAGGAAGGAGAGGAAGAGGGAAGATGTTGGTGATAGGTGGTGGTGGCTTCGACGATGGTGAGGGTGGCACACATAAATTGTGAAGAACATGGGAGGAAGAGAAGAAAAATGGAAAAGAAAAAAAAGAAAGGAAGAAAGAGAAGAAGTCCCGAAATATTATGTCCTGACTCCCTTTTCTATTTATATATACATATATATACACAACAAATGCACAATACATAAGTGCACATTATATTAACATTAATAATACTAACAATAATATAGTAATGATAATAATAATAATCATAATAACAACAATAACAATAACAATAATATTATTAACACACATACATGAGATAGTAACACTATAGTAGTAGTAGTACCAGATGCACAATTCACACATGCACATTATAGTAACATTAATAATACTAATGATAATATAGTAATGATAATAATAATAATCATAATAACAATAATCATAATAACAACAATAACAATAATAATAATACTACCACTAACATACATGCATGAGATAATATCAAATAATGTCCTTTACCTAAGAAAATATTTAAAAAAGAATAAGTAAATATTATTCACAAAAAATTATATTATAGAAAAATTTAAAATATTATTAACATTGCATATCTTAAAATAACTTTATATAATTTAAAATATCGGGTCATTACAATTTTCCCCTTACAAAAATTCATCCTCAAATTTTCAATAAAAGTACAGACAATGAGAATTTATCGAGGAAAGAGGTAAAGGTAGGCCACCCGCATCTCGACTTAAGTATCCCAAGTGAGCTCCTCCACATTATTGCTCTGCCATAACACCTTAATCATCAGAATCTGCTTCAAACGCAACTAACAAACTTGATAGTCCATAATCACGACTGGCTCCTCCTCATACATCACGTCTTCATTCACTTCCATACTCTCAGACTATAACACGTGTAAAGGGTCTTAAATATATTTCCTCAGCATTAAGATATGGAACACTAGATGCACTTAAGACAAATTCGGAGGCGAAACCAATTGATATGCAACCATGCCCACTCTCTCCAGAATCTTGAATGGTCCAATATATTTTAGTGCTAATTTTTGCTTCTTGCTAAACCTCATCACACCCTTCATCGGAGACACATTCAGAAACATATAGTCTCCAACTTCAAACACCATATCTCTGTGCCTCGGATCCACATAGCTCTTATATTTGCTAGCTGTGGTCTCTAATCTTCTTCTGATCACAACAATCTCCTTCACTACATCCTGAACCATCTCAGGTCCAGTCAATGCACTCTCTCCAATCTTATCCCAACATAAAGGATATCTATACTTCCTTCCATACAAAGCTTCATATGGTGCCATCCTAAAACTGCTAAGGTAGCTATTATTGTATGTGAACTCTACAAGCGGCAAATGATCATCCTAGCTACCTCTAAGATCTAATACACACATTCTCAACATATCCTCAAGTGTCTGGATAATCCTCTCAAATTGACCATTAATCTGATGGTGAAAAGCAGATGGATAACAGATACATAATACACACATGCACATTATAGTAACATTAATAATACTAACAATAATATAGTAATGATAATAATAATAATTGCAATAACAATAATCATAATAACAACAATAACAATAATAATAATAATAATACTAACATATATGCATGAGATAGTAATAACAATAATACTAATAATAATAATAATAATAATAATAACAACAACAACAACAATAATAATAATATCCAAATAATGTCCTTTACCTAAAAAAAATATTTAAAACACAATAAGTAAATATTATTCATAAATAATTATATTATATACAAATTTAAAATATTATTAACAATGCATATCTCAAAATAACTTTCTATAATTTAAAATATCGGGTTATTACAATTTTTCTCCCTTACAAAATTCATCCTCGAATTTTTAATAAAAGTACAGACAACGAGAATGTATTGAGGAAAGAGGTAAGGGTAGGCCACCCGCATCTCGACTTCAGTCTCCTAAGTGAGCTCCTCAACATTATTGCTCCACCATAATATCTTAACCATCAAAATTTGCCTCGAACGCAATTGATGAACTTGATAGTCCACAATCGTGAATGGCTTCTCCTCGTAAATCAGTTCTTCATTTACTTCCACACCCTCAACTTGCAACACATGTGAAGGGCCTGAAATATGCTTCCTCAGCATCAATATATGGAATACTAGATGCACTTGAGACAAATTCAAAGGCAAAGCCAACTTATATGCAACCATGCTCACTCCCTTTAAAATCTCAAACAGTATAATATATCTCGAGGCTAATTTCCCCTTCTTGCTAAACCTCATCACACCTTTCATCGAAGACACCTTCAAAATAGTCTCCAACCTAAAACTCCACATCTCTGTGCCTTGGATCCGCATAGCTCTTATGTCTATTAGCTGCGGTCTCTAATCTTCTTTTGATCACATCAACCTTCTTCGCTGCATCCTGAACCATCTCAGGTCCAGTCAGTGCTCTCTCTCCAATCTCATCCCAACACAAAGGAGATATACACTTCCTTCTATACAAAGCTTCATACGTTGCCATCCCAATACTGCTATAGTAGCTATTATTATATGCAAACTCTATAAGCGGCAACTGATTATCCCAACTACCTCCAAGATTCAATACACACATTCTCAATATATCCTCAAGTGTCCAGATTTTCCTCTCATATTGACCATCAATCAAAGGGTGAAAAGTAGTACTAAAATCAAGCTTAGTGCCCATTGCATCCTGTAACTTCTACTAAAATTGAGAGGTAAACTCTAAACCTTTATTAGATACAATGGACATAGGAACTCTATGAAGGTACACAACATGCTTAACATATAGCTTAGCCAACTTAGCTACAGAATATGTGGCTTTAATAGGCAAGAAATGAGCAGACTTGGTTAACTTGTCCACAATCACCCAAATGGAATCGTATCCATCCTTTGAACGAGGTAACCCAACCACAATATCCATAGCAATTCTCTCCCATTTCCACTCAGGAATAGAAAGAGGTTGAAGCTTTCTAGAAGGCTTCTTATGCTCAACTTTCACCTGCTGACATGTTAAGCACTTAGAGACATAATTAGCTACATCCTTCTTCAATCAATCCTACTAGTACAAATCTCGAATGTTATGGTACATCTTACTAACACATGGACGTATGCTATAAGTTATAGAATGCACTTCCTCAAGGATCTATTCTCTCAAATTATCCACATCAGGAACGCATAATCTACCATTGATCCACAAAACACCTTCATCATCAAGTGTAAAATCAGTGAACTTCCCTGCATTAACATTCTCCTCAAGCTCTACTAGAATAGGATCTCGGCCCTGAGCTGCCTTAATCCTATCTCTTAACATTGATTGAACTTAAAACTAAGCTAGCAGTCCACCTGATATGCTAATCTGCATTATCAGACCTTGATCCACTAACTCATGCAACTCTTGGATCAAAGGTCTCCTTTCCACAGTAATGTGAGTAAGACTACCTAAGGACTTTATACTCAAGGCATTTGTTACCACATTAGCCTTGCCTGAATGATAAAGAATATCGCAGTTATAATCCTTTAGGAGTTCTAACCATCTCCTCTGCATCAAATTCAGATCTCTCTATTGGAAAATGTACTTTAGGCTCTTGTGATATGTGAAAATCTCACAAGTCACCCTACATAAAGAATGTCTCCAAATCTTAAGAGTAAAGATCATTACAGCCATCTCTAGGTCATGAGGTGGATAATTTTGTTCATGCTTCTTCAACTACCTCGAAGCATAAGCTATCACCCTACCATTCTACACCAACACATAACCTAGGTCGACTCTGGAGGCATCATAATACACAATGAACTTGTCTTCTTCATTAGGCAAAGCCAGAACTAGAGCTGTGGTTAACTTCACCTTTAGTAATTGAAAACTATTCTCATAAGCAATTTACCACACAAACTTCACATTCTTCTGAGTAAGGTGAGTCATAGGAGCTATAATTCTTAAGAAATCCCGCATAAATCTCCTATAGTACCAGCCAAACCCAAAAAATTTTGAATCTTCATGACTGTCGTCAGTTTGGGTTACTTAGACACTGCCTCAATCTTCTGTCGATCAATATAAATACCATCTTTAAACACTACGTGTCCAAGGAATGCAACACTCTCTAACCAGAAATCACACTTTGAGAATTTAGCATAAAGTTGATGTTCTCGCAGTGTTTGTAGTACTATCCTCAAGTGATATATGTGTGCTCTTCCATACTTTTTGAATACACCAGTATATCATTAATGAATACTACCATAAACTGATCCATAAATGGTTTGAATACTCTATTCATCAGGTCCATAAAAGCAGCTGACACATTAGTTAACCCGAATGACATAAGCAGGAACTTATAATGGCCATATCGAGTATGGAATGCCATTTTATGAACATTAGCTTCACTGATTCGTAACTGATGATAACCTGACCTTAAGTCAATCTTAAAAAAGAACTATGCACCCTGAAGTTGATCAAACATAACATCTTTACTTGGAAGAGGATACTTGTTCCTTACTGTCACCTTATTAAGCTCTCTATAATCTATGCACAATCTCAAGGTACCATCTTTCTTCTTCACAAACATGAGTGGTGCATCCCAAGGAGAAACATTGGGTCTAATAAAATCCTTATCTAGCAAATCTTGCAATTGTTCCTTCAATTCCTTCAACTCTACAGAAGTCATTCTATAAGGTGGTATCAAAATAGGAGTGGTGCCTGGAACCACATTTATACAGAATTCAATCTCTCTGTGAGGTGGTAAACTTGATAACTCCTCAAGAAAAACATTAGGAAACTCATAGGCAACTGGAACATCTTTGAGAGACAACTTCTCCATTGAAGTATCCATGACAAGTGCCAAGTATCCATGATAGCCTTTCCTCAGCATCTTCCTAGCCATAATAGTAGAAATGAGATTCTGAGTTGTAGAACTCTTATCACCCATAAATTTAAACTCTTCTTCATTTAGAATTTTGAAATCACCTCTTTACTTCAACTATCCATGATGGCATAGTGCTTAGATAACCAATCCATACTAAGGATCACGTCAACTTCCATCACATCCAATAATACTAATTCCATTGGTAGTTCTCTGCCTCCCACTAACACTGGACAACTAGAAAGAACAATGTTAGTGTCCAATGAATCGCTTAGAGAAGTGGTGACAGATAAAGGAAAAGCCATCCTTGAAGCTTGCCAACACGACTTTGAAGCAAAAATAGGGTACACGAAAGAATGAATGGCACCTGGATCAATCAAAACTCTAGCATCCAAGCAAATGTAGAACCTAGTCCAATCACATACATCGTAATGGTGAAATACTAATCTAGCATCAAGTCCTCTGCATATCGACCCAATCTGAGGCACTCTCTGGTATAGTCGTCTATAGATCTATCACCTTTGGTAATGCTTGTCAAACGAAGTTTGTAGCTTATCCGCAGTGGCTCAGGATAGAAACACTTCATAAATCTCTCACAATACTGAGCCTAAGTCATCATCATCATATGCAGCTGAATGACCTAAACGAACCAATCCAGGGCTGGTCCCTCAACAAACATCCCAACGATCATAATCCACTAATACTTGGTGTGAGCAGTCTGAGTCCTTGTCTTAATAGCATGCATAAAATCTAAAGGGTCTGACGTCCCATTGAAAGAAATTCTGCCTACTCTAGCATAAAAAAAATACTACCTCAAGGTTAGACATACCCTGCTGATAGACAAGCTACATTTGTAATGCAACTGGGGGTATAATAACTTCCTCGTGCTCTGGCTTTATAGGTTCCTCATCATGTTGCTGTCTTTGCCTACGGTGACTTGTTGCTCCTCAAGGTCTACCTTTGCCGCTCCTTGAGGTTTACCTTTGCCTCTACCTCAGCTCCTAACTAGCAGCTTAGGAGGTAAAACCTCATCCTGAAAGGACTTATCATCCTCGACCTCAACGACCAGTGGAGTGACATGTACTCGCCTCTTCATTCTGAAAAGATGAAAACCAACAAGATTCAGACAAAACAGACAACATATAGACAACCTAATGATTATATGGAATACTAAATCAAGGAAAACTTATCAAAGACATAATCGAACCTAATTTACTACAATAGTTTCAAAGAAAACACGACTCTTACAACCTAGGTCCATAACACTAATAATTTATGCTCTACTACTAACTTTGTCATGACCCAAACCGATAGTCATGACTGGTGTTAAGGAACAGGAATTCTTTCGAATCTGAAACCCATAACAAGCCTTAAAAGAAAAACACATGCAATAATAATATAAAAAAATAATGCCAAAATTAAAATTTTAATCAATATAAAAATAAATCTTTAAATGTCATATCATAATAAAATATTTATAAAATATTCAGATACAAATCTCAAAACCAAAACAACACACTACTGATACAATAACACTACTACTGCAGTCACTAAAGTACAATAAGAGTTCAGATAATAAGTTTACATAATCTAGCCAGGACTAAAAAAGATTGACAAAGAGGTATACTACTAAGGTCTGAAGAAGAAGAATCTCTTGTAAAAAAATATTGAGGGGAGTCAGACCTCACTGAGTGAATTATTTTAATATATATACATGCAACCTAAAGCCATATGCAGTCAAGCATCAGTATAATAATGTACATATACACGCATTTCACACAGATGATAAAATCCACTTTTATATATAATAAATGCAGAAAAAGTTTATTTAAGTTAAGGATCAAATAGAACCCTAAATATCCACAACCTCAATCATATAAATCACTAGCCACACAAGCTTACTTAATTCTAAAGTTATTCTCTTTTTACATTTTGGACAGTAAACTGGCCCCGAGACACTCAGTCAATCGAGCTCCCACAATCACACAACTTAATCACTGAAATTCTAAATAATCGATCAATAAAATTTCACCTTATATGATTTCATAAACTCAACCCTAAAATCTATCACACTGGTACATACATAGTCCTAATGCAACCTACTAGGTAGCTTGTTCCATTGATATCCTTTAAATAAATCGCATAAAGATTGGAAATAATAAAATGCATCATTTAAAACACATTGGCATTCATTTAAAAAGAATATACCACTTATATACTAAACATATACCACAAATATACCAAATATATATGCTGAGTATATGTCAAAATATACTTAATATATACCTAAACAAACTAACATATATATATATATGTCACATATATACAAAATATATACTAAAAACATACCAAGCATTTATGTCACATATATATCACATATACCAAAAATATACTAAATCATTTAATGCAATAATTCATTTTAAATGCATTATGGAAATATGAAAGCTCATATTCATGCATCCTATATGCAATGCATTACAAAATAATAACTCACAAGTTTGCGCTCCTCGAGACAGACTCGACAGGCCTAATTCGATAGGCCTTGGTCTCGGTGCAACTATAATAATAATAATAATAATAATAATAATAATAATAATAATAATAATAATAATAATAATAATAATAATATACTAAAATCATCAATATCCATAAAACCTCAATAATAAACCACAATATAATATATTTAAATAATAAACATTAAAATCAATCATTTTTAAAATAGTTAATAAAATCTCAAATATTGACATAATATTAAAAAAAATCCAAAATTTCAATTATTGGACAGAAAATATTATAATTCACAAATAATTATTCAAATAGGTTACATATATAATAAAAATAGTTAAAAACTTATTTAATCACAAAAATAGTATATAAAATTATTATTTGAATATATTTTTGAAAATTATTATTAATTAGTTAAAAATAGTAAATAATTTGTAAAAATTATTATAATACTATTTATTATTCCAAAATCACTTAAAACATACTAATTAACAATAATATCAATTAAAACACAAAATTCACTAATTTATATTATGTTTTTCATTTTAATTTTTTACATAAACCTTCAAAAATTCACAATAAATAACTGGGAAAAATTTCAATATAATTCCTTCACAAACTATACTCCAAATAATTCAAAAAATTTATTAAAAAATAAAAGGATTTTTCGGTGAGGGTCACCAGAACAATGACTTGTCGGAAAATTCAAACAAAAAAAATAAATAATTCAAAAAAATCAATAAAAATCATATTTGTAAAGATTAAGCTATCCTAAACAACATTTTTAAGGACACTTAACCTAAAACACAAGAAATCAAGCTTAAAAAATAAAACTAAAATTAACCTAAATGAAAACTTAAATAAAACTCACAAATGAAGGGATTTAAGCTTAAACCAAGCTTGGAAATGGATTTTCTGGAGCTCTAAGAGTCCAAAGAACTCAAAATCAGGAGCTAAGGTGGTCAGAAAAGGTCACCAGTGATAATGGAGCTCTGGCAACGTTATGGCACTTTGGTAGCAACTGAAAGGAAAGAGAGGAAGAGGGAAGATGTTAGCGGTAGCTAGTGGTGGCTGTGGTGGATCCGGCGATGGTAAGGGTGAGGGTGGTGTGCAGAAACTATGAAAAATAGGGTAGGAAGAGAAGAAAAATGGAAAAGAAAAAAAAAGAAAGGAAGAAAGAGAAGAAGTCCCAAAATATTATGTCCTGACCCCCTTTTCTATTATATATATATAACACTTAACACACATATGTATATATACATATATGTACACAACACACGCACATTATATTAACATTAATAATACTTACAATAATATAGTAATGATAATAATAATAATAATAATAATAATAATAATAATAATAATAATAATAATAATAATAATAATAATAATAATAATAATAATAATAATAATAATAATAATAATAATAATAATGTCCTTTACATAAGAAAATATTTGAAACAAAATAAGTAAATATTATTCACAAATAATTATATTATATAAAAATTTAAAATATTATTAACACTAAATATCTGAAAATAACTTTATATAGTTTAAAATATTGAGTCATTACAATATACTAAACATATACATAATCATTTAGTAAAATAATTCATATTTAAATACATTATAAAAATATGGATGCTCACAAATATGTATTCTACATGTAATGAATATATAAGATAATAACTCACAGTTGTGTGCTCCTCTAAAAAAGATAAACTGACTTGGTCCAATAGGCCATAGTCTCGATGCAACTATAGAAAATAATTAAATACTTAAATAAATAAATAATATTAGAATAGAAATCCTAATTTTATACTTCTAGAAATTCTAAAGAGTGACTTGATCTAAGAAATGACTCGACCAACAATTAAAAACTCATGATCGACCCAATGTCATGTTTTACGAGAATTCTACAAAAAATTTGGTATAGTCTCCTCTGTAAAATAAACGTCTCTCTACTAAAAGTAGAGTCGACCCTACAAGCAAACACACTTTAATATACACAAATGCACAACTTCTCGAGTTGGGCCCTCGAACTACACAATTCGCCCAACTGAGAACAAAATATACAAAAACCAATAATTTAATAATAATATATAAAAAATCCTTAAAATCCATAAAATCAATAAAACACCTTAATACAATTTATTTAAATAACAAAAACATTAAAGATAATTTATTTTCACATTAATTTAATAAAAATCTCAAACAGAGTTAAATAACATTAGTAAAAATTACATTTTTCAGATACTCAAAATTAAATAGGACCAAATTCAATTAATTATTTAAATTACTCAATTATATAATAAGAATAGTTATAATCTATTTTAATCATCAAAATAATAAATAAGTTATTATTTGAATATATTTTTGAAAATTATAATTACTTAGCTAAAATAGTAAATTATTTATAAAAATTATTTTAATACTATTTATTATTCAAAATTTATCCAAAACACACTAATTAAAAATAAATTCAATTAAAATACTAAATTTACTAATTTATCCAAAAATTATCGTAATAATAAATATTTCTGAAAATTACCCAAAATTACTATAAATTAGTAAAAATTTATGTTCTCATTTCTAAAGCTTATTATTTAAATTAACTATAGTAATTAACATAATTTTCAATACAAAACATATAATTGTTCTCATTTTATTTATCAAAAATATTTTTTTATACATAAACTAAATAAAATTAAAAAAAATAAAATAAAAGTATATTTGAGTAGCTATTGATACATACAACAACAATTCTAAAGGAATTAAACAAGAATTAAACTAAATCAAGCTCAAAAAATAAAAATTTGAAATAGACCTAGACTAAAACTTAAACATAATTCACTAACTGGACGCTCTAAGCTCAAAGCGACTTGAGAATCGACTAGCCTGGATCGAAAGGAGTTAAATGAGGTTGGGATTGTGAACTATCTCCACCGAAAAGTTGTTGGCGTTAGTGTAGTTGTTGCTGCTGTGTTTTGTTCTCTCCAGAAAAATGGGAAGGGAGGGCTGCTGATGGCAGTGGAAGGGGAAGGAAGGGAAGTGAAGAGGTGAAGTTAGTGAAGCTTAGTGGTGGCTGGCGAAGGCTCGAGGTGGCGCTGCACAGATTTGGAGAAGAAGAAGAAGAAGAAGAAGAAGAAGAAGAAATAAAGAAAGAAAGAAAAGAAAAGAAAAAAGAAAAAAGAGAGGGGAGAGAGAAAGTCAAAATTTTTTTTTATGTTTTGATTTTTTTCATTAATTAGGAAAGGACAAACTATCACATCACATATATCTGAAATAATAATAATAATAAAGTCATTACTTTTAAATTAAATCCACCACTTATATTAAAATACTTAAAATATTTAAAATAAAATAATTTAATACTATTCATAAATAATAACAAAAATAATATTAATAGATAAATAAATAATTATATACAACACTAAAATTAAATTACACACAATAATTATAATATATAAAAATTTAAAATATTTATTAATAATATATATCCCAATATAAATTTAATAATTTAAAATATCGGGTTATAACAAAGGAACTTGATGTCTATATGCTTTAACTTTGTCGAGTTCATATTATTATTGGAATATAAAACTTTTGACTTATTGTCACAAAATAATGTTAATAGCCTTTCAATACCATCCACTATGAGCAGTCCCATGAGAAAATTTTATAGCCATGTTCCATGATTAGATACCTTATAACATGCTATGAATTATGTTGCCATGATAGAAGAGGCTCTTAAAACTGTTTAGCACTCTTCCAACTAGCAGATATGTATAACATAATGTAAATTTCATACTATCTTAGTATCCAACAAAATAGGAGTTAGTATACGCAATAATCTCAAGCTAATCTGATCTCTAATATGTGAGCATGTAGTCCTTTATTCTTTAAAAGTAACGCAATACCTATTTGATTGCTTTCCAATGGTCTACTCCTGGATTGCTTGAATATCTTCCTAGTATCCCAGTAATATACGCAATATCCAGACACATACAAACTTGAGCATACATTAGACTCCTTACTTATAATGGATAAGGAATTTTTTGCATTTCCTTTTCCTCAAAATCATGCTTAGGGCACTGTTTGAGACTAAACTTGTCTCCTTTAGCCATAGGGATATCACTTGGTTTATAATCCTACATGTCATATCTTTTAAGAACCTTTTCGATATAACCATTTTCTTATAATCCAAAAACACCTTGAGAGCGATCTAAGTGTATTTCGAGGTGTTCTTGGATGCCTAACACAAAAAAGGCATCACTAAGATCTTTCATGTTAAATTATTTAGCTAAAAAGCTCTTAGTTTCATGTAATAAGCCTATATCGTTGCTGTCAAGTAATATATCATCAACATATAAAACTAGAAAAATATACTTGCTTCCACAAAACCTATAATATATATAATCAACAAACCAAACAAGATGATGACTTGATGAAACTTGAATACCATTGTCAAGATGCTTGCTTAAGTCTATAGATGTATTTCTTAAGTTTGCAAACCATATTCTTTGGGTCTCGAAACTTAAAGTTTTCTGGTTGTACCATGTAATCATTTCATCAATATTTCTATTAAGAAACATTGTCTTGATATCCATCTAATGTAGCTTAAGATCAAAATATGCCACTACTGCCATTATAATCCTAAAAGTGTAACTAGAGAGAAAGTCTCTTTATAATCAATGCCTTCTTTTTATGCAAAGCCTTTGCAACAAAACTGCCTTATACCTATCCATATTGACTTTTAAATCCCTCTTGGTTTTAAATATCCTTTTTACAACCAATGGATTTTGCACCTTTTAGTAGTGGGATAAGATCCCATGCATCATTGTCTTTCATGCACTTTTTTTCCTCATTCATGGCAATAATCCACTTTTGAGAATTAGAACTTTCCATATCTTGATGAAAGTTGATTAGATTATCTTCCATCACTCCAATGTCATCCCCATATTATTGAAGAAATACAACACAGTCTTTTGGTATTGCACTTCTTTTTTCTTTAGTGAATCTCCTTAATGGTATAGGTTCCTGAGGTGCTAGAGTTTATTGTGGAATAAATTCTTAAATGAGAGGTTCACTAATATTGTCTTGATGTGCTATATCTTGAACAAAGTTAGGAATAGAATCCTAACAAATGCTAATAGCATGTACATGAATATTAATATATTCCTTTTCAAAGACAAAGTCTTTAACTTTATCTACCCCCCGCAAACTCAACATCGTCAAAGAACTAACATTTCTCGACTCTAAAATTGACTTAATTGTTTGATCATAAAAATTATGCCCTCTAGATCTTTTAGAGTATGTAATAAAATAGCAATTAACTACCCTTGAGTCTAGTTTTTTTTCATTAGGCCAGCTAAGGCTTTGCCTTAGCTGGACATCCCCGAATATGTAGATACTTTAAACTATGTTTTTTTTACCAATCCAAAGTTCATAAGGGGTTGCTTTTATTAGAACTCTGTTAAGGATATATAATGCAGTCTTAAGTACTTCTCCCCAAAGTGATTTTAGCAAGGTAGAATAAGAAATTATACTCCTCACTGTGCCCTTAAGTGTCCTATTTCATCTTTCAACAACACCATTCATATTGGATGAACCTAACATAGTGTACTAGGGGATGATGCCACATTCCATCAAGAATTTAGTAAATGGTTCTGAACATTATTCACCTGAACTGTTATATATATTGTATTGCATTTAACACAAGTCTCACTATTCTCCACTTTGAGATATAATCAGATCTCTTATGCCATAATGCTGATAAGTTTTCATTGATTATTTTTCTCTTTACACCTTATGCACTTAATTATAGGGATTCAATAAATGAGGCATTTATATCAAGCATATAAAGATTATTGTAACCTAATAAAGAATTAGCAACCAAATTTGAATCTTAAAATAAATTAAATTTTCCATTCTTAAATAGATAAAAAAAAACCATAGTCCAAAACGAAAATAGAATTCAAATTTTTTCTTAAAAAAATACAATAAATGTCTCATTAAATTCAAATAAATTCAAATATTTAACAATAATATTTTCCTTATTGCCTCAACTTTAACCTTCTTTCCATTGCCTACATAAATGTATCTTTTAGCATCACTTGTCTTTTGGCAACTTAGGCAACCCTTTCTTAGCATGACATGCGTGATAGTTAGTGCAATGCTTCTTTATATACCCTTTAGCTCCACAGAAGAAATAACTATTTCCTTCTTATTCATTAGGTTTCTTTTATTGTTTCTTTTGAGGTTCCACATTTGTAGCTTCCTTATCCTTTATCATTTTCTTCTCTTTGCCTTTACTCTTAGAGGTAGAGGTTAAGTGAGCACTTTATGTCTTATCTTGCTTCAACCTCAGTATGAGATGAGCTCATTTAGAGACCAAGTCTCTTTTTGACAATTATAGCTCACTTTAAACTAGCTAAAATATGTTGGAAGAGATATCAAAATTGAAAATACTAAATTGAAAACATTAGCAAGTCCTTAAAAAGTTCTAAATTAAGTGCTTTTAACTTAGAAGCAAAATGAAACATCTCCATAATTTACTCTCTAATATTGCCTTTACCCTTATACCTCATTGAAATTAGATTTGTTAAGAGTGTATGAATTTTAGCCTTTTTTGTTATTAACAAACCTTTTTTCAATATCTGCAAGGAAATCTTTAGCTGTAATTATCTTTTCTAACATTGTGCCCCTAAATG
Organism: Mallotus nudiflorus; assembly: GCA_947683625.1. Taxonomy (NCBI): domain Eukaryota; kingdom Viridiplantae; phylum Streptophyta; class Magnoliopsida; order Malpighiales; family Euphorbiaceae; genus Mallotus; species Mallotus nudiflorus. Next base: position 161,930 of record CANTUR010001188.1, read on the forward strand.
CTTCTAGAATGTCCTTCTTCATGATCATCATACACATGTGATTTGATTTCTCCCACCTTTCCATATCCTTATTTTCATCAGAGGTATTTTTATCCATAAGAGTTAAAGGAGAATTAACTCTTAACGTAAGGTTGATATATATGACTTTGAGAACTATCAAAAGGCACTTTTACCATGACTTGAAGTTAGTGCCATTTAGCAAAAGAATAGAGTTAATGGTGGTAGTAATATTAGTAGGAGTATTCATAGCTAAACATAAAACAATAATCAACCAAAACAAGCTCACACAAGTTCCAAAACAAAATCAACAATAAAGTCAAATAATGGTAAATCCCATCTCAAGATTTAGGGCACTCAATTAATATTTTGTCTTTGCACAATAATATTAACTTGTAAATGATATCTTTATGTAATCAAACACTAATAATAAGGGCATATCGAATAATAACTCTTCCTTTAGGCTAATTTATAATTCATATGTAAAACTGAATAATGATGACATGTTTAGTATCACAAATGCACATGCAATTTTATTTAATATTGACCTTCCTTTAGGCCGATCAATACTCATATAAGTTACATGCACACAACCTTTTATATTTTAAAATAAATTAATCTCAACAAGAGAGCTCATTTTGGTGAGATATTGTCTTAACTAATTTATCTTAAAATATATATAACCATAACAATATTTGAATTTAAAATTTTATCCAAAATACCTTAATTGTATAAAATATAAAAAATTCCTTAAATTGCATTACTGTAATTTTTTTAAATCAACAAAAAAAACTTATCTACAGAGATTTGTAAGGCAAAAAAAAAAAAGACTGAAAATTCCTTTTGAATCCACATGATTCAAAAATAACCAAAACTTGCAAATTATACATATGACAATTAATTATTCACAAACCAAAAGAAAGTTGTACCCAAATATTTATTGTAACTTGACTTATCAAATGTCACATATGTTGGTATAACTGAATGACATGGATCATAATATGGATGTGCAGTCTATGAATTTCTTACAATGTGATCTTAACATGCCTATTTCCAACTGGTTCACCTTAAACTTTAATAAGATCAAATCATATTGAAATCATAGTGTGAATAAACCAAAAACTTTATTTTTGCAAGAAAATAACTGAAATAACAAAAATCCTTAAATTGGAATACTAAAACAATGTCTATATTAGAAAAGCATCAAAATTAAAAATTCCAACTATACCTGAATATCCTTAAATGACATGACACCCAAACGAGCATTGTGTTTGTGAAACTTTTTTGAGTGGCACTCCCTTAGTAAGTGGATATGCAATCATGGTGCTTGTATCGATGTGCATTATAGACAACTATCCATTATGAACTCTTTCTTTAACAATAAGTAACTTGATGTCTATATGCACTAACATTTTAGAGTTCTTATTATTGTTGGAATACAAAACTGCTAACTTATTGTCACAAAATAATGTTAGTGGCCTTTCAATACCATCCATTATGTGTAGTCCCGTGATAAAACTTTGCACCTATATTCCATGATTGGATAGCTTATAACATGCTATAAATTATGCTGCTATGATAGAAGAGGCTATAAAAGACTATTTAGCACTCTTCTAACTAGCAGATAGATATAGTGTGATGTAAATTTCATATTATCTTACTATCCAACAAAATCCAATTCAGTATACCCAATAATCTCAAGATAATCTAACCTACGATATATGAGTATGTAATCCTTTGTAAGTATCGTAAGACCTAATTGACTACTTTCTAATGGCCTACTATTATATTGCTTAAATATCTACTTAGTATCCCAGTAATGTATGTTATATCCGGATGCATACAAACTTGAGCATACATCAGACTCCCTAATTCTGATGGATAAGGAATCTTTTACATTTCATTTTCCTTAAAATCATTTTTAGGGCATTGTTTGAGACTAAAATTGTCTCCTTTAACCATAAGGGTATCACTTGGTTTATAATCCTACATGCCATATCTCTTAAGAACCTTTTCAATATAGCCCTTTTGTTATTATCCAAGATCACATTGAGAGTAATCTACGTGTATTTGGATGCCTAACACAAAAGAGGCATCACCGAGATCTTTATTCTCAAATTTCTTAGCCATAAAGCTTTTTAGTTTTATGCAATAAGCCTATATCAATGCTAGCAAATAACATGTCATCAACATATAAAACTAGAAAAATGTACTTGCTCCCATAGAACCTATGGTATATACAATCATCAAACCAAATGAGATTATGACTTGATGACACTTAAAATACCATTGTCTAGATGCTTACTTGAGTCCATAATGAATTTCTTAAGTTTACAAACAATATTCTTTAAGTCTTTAAACTCAAAGTTTTCTAGTCGCACCATGTAAATTGTTTCATCAATGTTGTCATTGAGAAATAATGTCTTTACATCCATTTGATGTAGCTCAAAATCAAATTATGCCACTAATGCCATTATAATCCTAAAAGCATCTTTCGAAGAAACTATAGAGAAAGTCTCTTTATAATTAATGCCTTCTTTTTGTGTAAAGCCCTTTGTAACAAGACATGCTTTATACCTCTTTATATTGCCTTTTGAATCCATTTTGGTTTTAAATATCAATTTGTAACCAATGGGTTTTGCACCTTCTAACAGTGGGACAAGATCCCATGTGTCATTGTCTTTTATGGACTTTATTTCCTCATTCATGGCATTAATCCACTTTTCAGAATTAGAACTTTCCATGGCCTAATGGAAGTTGATTGGATCATCTTCCATCACTCCAATGTCATCCCCATATTCTTGAAGAAATACAACATAGTCATCTAGTATTGCACTTCTTCTTTCTTTAGTGGATTTCCTTAATGGCATAGGTTCTTAAGGTAGTAAAGTTTGTTCTTCTTGAATAATTTCTTAAATCAGAGATTCTACAATATTGTCTTGAATAAAGTCAGGAATAGAATCTTGACTAATGCTAATAGCACCTTTAGGAATATCATCATATTCCTCTTCAAAGACAAAGTCTCTAACTTTATCTGCCTCCACAAACTCAATATCCTTAAAGAATTAGGCATTTCCTGATTCTAAAATTGACTTAATTGTGGGATCATAAAAATTATAGCCTTTAGATCTTTTAAAGTATCCAATAAAGTAGCAACTAACTGCCTTTAAGTCTAGTTTCTTTTCATTAGGCCTATAAGGCTTTGCCTTAGCTGGACATCCCCTAACATGGAGATACTTCAAACTACACTTTTTTTTACTAGTCCAAAGTTCATAAGGGGTTAATTTTGTTAGAACTCTACTAAGGATATATACTGCAGTCTTAAGTGCTTCTCCCTAAAGTGATTTTAGTAAGGTAGAATAAGAAATCATACTCCTCACCATGTCCTTAAATGCCTTGTTTCATCTTTCAACAACACCATTCATATTGGATGAACCTAATATAGTATACTATGGGATGATACCACATTCCTCTAGGAGTTTAGTAAATGGTTTTAAACGTTGTTTACCTAAACTGTTATGTATATTGTATTGCATTTGACACAAGTCTCTCTATTCTCCACTTGGAGATATAATTGGATCTCTTATGCCATAATGCAAATAAATTTTCATTGATTATTTTTCTCTTCGCACCTTGTGTACTTAATTGTAGGGATTCAATAAATAAGGCATTTATATTAAGCAGATAAAGATTATTATAACCTAATAAAGAATCAGAATCAACCAAATTTGATTCATAAGACAAATTAAATTTTCCATTCTTAAATAGAAAAAAAAACCATATTTTCCAAAATGAAAATTTAAATTTTGTGTTAAAAAAATAAAATAAATGTCTTATTAAAATCAAATAAATTCCAATCTTTAACAATAATCTAAATTTTCCTTATTGCCTTAACTTTAACCTTTTTGCCATTGCCTACACAGATGTATCTTTTAGCATCACTTGGATTTTGATAACTCATAAAACCCTTTCTTAGCATGCCATGCATGATAGTTGGTGCATTGCTTTTTTATATGCCCTTCAGCTCCATAGAATAAACAACTATTGCCTTTTTATTCATTAGGTTTCTTTTGTTATTTCTTTTGAGGCACCATATTCGTAACTTCCTTATCCTTTATCATTTTCTTCCATTTGCCTTTGTTGTTAAAGGTAGAGGTTAGGTGAGCACTTTCGATCCTGTCTTGCTTCAACCCTTAGTCTTTTTAGACACAATGTGAGATGAGCTCATTTAGAGACCAAGTCTTCTTTTAACAATTGTAGCTCACTTTAAATTGGCTAAACTATGTTAAAAGAGATATTAAAACCAAATGCACTAGCAAATCCTCAAAGAGTTCTAGCTTAAGTGCTTTTAACTTAAAAGAGAAATGAGACATCTTAATGATATATTCTCTAATATTGCCTTTACCCTTATACCTTATTAAAATTAGGTTTGTTAAAAGTGTACCAGTTTCAGCCATTTTATTCTTAATAAATGTCTTTTCAATATATGTAAGGAACTCTTTAGCCTAGTTATCTTTTCTGATATTGTGCCCCTGAATGCTTTTGGAATGGCCTTCTTCATGATCATTATACACATGTCATTTAATTTCTTTAACTTTTCCATATCCCTATTTTCATAAGAGGTACTCTTATTTGTGAGAATTGGAGGAGAATCAACTTTTAATGCAAGGTCGAGATCCATGACTTTGAGAACTAATAAAAGGCTCTCTTGGCATGTCTTGAAGTTAGTGCCATTTAGTATAGGAATAGAGTTGATGGTGGCAGTAATATTAGTAGGAGTATTCATAGCTAAGCATAGAATAACAATCAACCAAAACAAGCTCACATAAGTTCCAAAATAAATCCAAATAATGGTAAATCCCATCTCAAGATATCGGGCACTCCATTAATATTTTTTCTTTGGACAATAATGTTAACTTGTAAGTGATATCTTGTTATAGTAATTAAACACTAACAATAAGAACATACTGAATAACAAATCTTCCTTTGGGCCGATTTAAAATTCACATGTAAAATTGAATAATCATCACATGTTTATTATCACAAATGCACATGCAATTCTATTAAATGCTAACCTTCCTTTGGGCTGATCAATACTCACATAAGTTATATGCACACAACCTTTGATATTTTAAAATAAATTAATCTCAAAAAGAGAGCTCACTTTAGCAAGATGTTGTCTTAACTAATTTATCTTAAAGTATATATAACTATAACAATATTTGAATTTAAAATTGTATCTAAAATGCCTTAATTGCATAGAATAAAAAAATTCCTTAAATTGCATTACTGTAATTTTTTTTAAATCAACCAAAAAGAAACACATATACAGAGATTAGAAAGCCACAGAAAAGGCCAAAAATTCATTCTAAATCCATGTGATTCCAAATAACCAAAATTGCAAAATATACCAGTGACAATTAATTATTCACAAACCAAAATAAAGTTGTATCCAAAATTCATGTATGTATATACATATACACAACAAGACATAATGCTAGAAATATAAATGAAGAAATTTCATCCAGAGGCTAAATACTATGTGTGTGTGTGTGTATATATATATATATATATATAAATATATATATATATATATAGTGGACCAAATGACAAAACAATTCTTTTTTTTTTAATTGAACCATATGTCCCATATGAGCCTGAAAACCAAACATATATATACATGAATGATAAAACAAAAAATTTATGTATATGGACACAAATTCAATAAACCTTTTACATAATTTCATTGAACCAAAAATAATATTTAATTCAATAAAATTATGTATATCCAAAAAAATCAAATTCACTAAACTTATGAAAAAAATTTTCATTGATTTAATATGAGCGGCTCTGTTACCACTTGTTAGGAAAATCCCTAATTTGAATAAAACCCTAGAACCCATTTCATGTTAAATTAATAGAAATCACAACATAGTAATTGCAAAAGCATACCTGAATCCATGATTAATCCCTTAGAATCATGCGATTGGCCTTTTAAGTCAGTACATTTTCAAAGAGAATGTCTTTTGGTTTTCTCTTAGTGTTTCTCTCTAATGATGCGATTTAGAAAGAATATGAATTAACAATACGTATGACATATGGACCATGACCACTTTTATATAGATAACTTTCTTGTTATCTTTTGTTATTTTTATTTTAGCCCATCATTAAAATAAAAAAATTACTCATTAGTCTCTACACATTAATGGCTCCATACCTTTAAGATACATTAAAGCCTAAATTATCCAAATCTGAATGATCACTTTTAAATGGACTCACTTTATATGATAGTCTACAATACATAGTTATTCACATATAAACTCAATGTTAAATAAAGGATCCAACAACATAAACTTGTCTACAAATTGAAATCAATTGAAAAATGACCTAGGTAAGTAAGTCCAAGTATAAACTGTTGAAATAATTTTGAAGTATTGTTTGTCTTATAAATCTTATTTCAATGTTATAAGATTTTTCTTTTTAAGGTTTGAGTGAAAAGAAAAGTGTGGCTTAATAATCAAAAGGCAATTTTGGAGTTGCTAAAACTAATCATATTTGTCACCCTAGAAAAAAAAACTTGCTAATGTCAAATTAAGGGTCATTAGATTCATGACAAAAAAGGATGGAAAACAAAATCAAAATGAACGATTCCAATTTCTAGCATTTGGTTCATTAAAATTTTGCATGAGAATGGGAATAAATTTCCCCATCGATGGGAATCATCCATTCCCCTTGTAGGGGTAAGAAATGATATTTCATTTCCATAAAATCAAGTCAAATTAATTATATATTAAATAAAATTTTAAATATTGTCATATATTATTAAAATTTATGAAATATAATATTTTTTGAAGTGATGAAATAAAATATACAAATTCACAATAATTATTATTTAATATATTTTCATTCATAAATAAGATTGATTCTAATTTCAATTTCCTTATAAACAAAATATTTTATTAAAATTTTTATTTTATTTTCGATTCCCCTTCATTTTGATTCCAATTTTAATTTTAAAGTATGAACCAAATTTTGAATGGAATGATAGCTTTAGCAATTTTAAGAGCCATTGCAATATTATGCTAGAAGGAAGAAAATTAAACTCTAAATTAGCATACCACTAATCCCTACTCAAATAGCATTGTGCAAAATATCAAAACAAATTAAATTGAAAAGAAAAATTTTTTATATAATGTAATATTTATAATTTTGGCATGATGCACTATGGGCAAAATATTTACAATAGAAATTACCGATAAAATGTTTAAAGATATAATGACCAACATATGGTATTTGGCAAAAAAAAAAAATGTTATTATTAGAGAAAAATTCAAACAAGTTTTGGTAATTTTACAAAAGAAATAAGATAAGAAACACTAAATCATATTTTTGGAATAAATTGAAGTTGACTAATTATTTGGATGTGAGATTAAACAATCCTTTAAATGAATTTCTATTAAGAATAGAAGATGAAGAGGAACCAACTAAAAAACATAATTAATAGTATAGTCATATGAAATAAAAAGGTAATATAATTATTTAATGATCGTAATAGATTTGTAATTAAATCTAGTAGAAAATTTTGGTTCACTTAATGTCATGGCCCAAATCAGGAGTTATGATCGGCGTTAGGGAACGGAAATTTTTTCGAATCCAAAACCCATAGCAAACCTTAAAAATAAAAATACATCCAATAAATAAATTAAAATATGCCATAATTAAAACTTAAATTTTTATAAAAATAAATACTTAAATGTCATATCATAATAAAATATTCATACAGTATTTTGATACAAATCTCAAAACCAAAACAACACACTACTGATACAATAACATTACTACTGTAGTTTTCTAGAATACAATAGGAGTTCAGATAATAAAATTACATAATCTAACCAGGGTTGAAGAAGATCGACGTAAAGTACTACTAGTAAGGTATGAAGAAGAATCGCATGAAAAAAATATTGAGGGAGTCATACCTCACTGAGTGAATTATTATAATATATATATAGATGCAACCTAAAGTTATATGCAGTCAAGCATCAGTATAAAAATATACATATACACACATTTCATATAGATGCTAAAATATGCTTTTATATATAATAAATATAGAAAATTATTTATTTAAATAAAGGATCAAATAGAACCTTAACATATTTGCAACCTCAATCATAAAATGAATAGCTAACTGGCTTATCCAAAACTTCAAGTATTCATTTATCCAACTCAAGGTAGTAGACTCGCCTTGAGTACACTAGGTCAACCGAGGATCCGCAATCTCACTACTAGCATGACCGGCCTCGAGTACATTAGGTCAATCAATGATCCACAGTCATCCTTTCCAATAACCAACATCTCAATAACCATTATCAGATTCAACCTAATTCTATCGTGATGTCGCGCAACAGTCCTAGCATAGCCCATTAGGTAGTACGTTCTACTGTTATCTTTCAAATCAATCTTATATTTATGGAAAATAATAAAATGCATCATTTAAATATAATAGCATTCATTTTAAGAAGAATATACCACTAATACAATAAATAAATATGTTGAATATATGTCAAAATATACTTCATATATACCAAAACATACTAACTTATACATGTCACATATATACAAAAGATATACTAAAAATATACCTAGCATATGTGTCTAATATATAGTAAATATACCAAAAATATACTAACTCATTTAATGAAATAATTCATGTTTAAACATATACTAAAAATATGCAAGCTCACTTTCATGCATCTTATATATAATGCATATATAAAATAATAACTCACAAGTTTGCGCTCCTCGAGACAAACTTGATGGGCTTGGTTCGATAGGACTCGGTTTCGGCATAGCTAGAAAAATAAATAATAACAAATATCAAAATAAATTCCTAACTTTCACTTCTAAATATTCTAAAGAAAGACTCGATCTAAGAACCAAAACTCAGCTAAAAATACAAAAACTCAATATCGACTTGACGTTATGTTTTACGAGAATTCTACCGAAAATTTGGCAAAGTCTCCTTTGTAAAATGAACATATCTCTATTGAAAAGTAGAGCCAATCCTACAAGAAAAAACACTTCTAATATCACAGTAACACAACACCTCAGGTTGAGATCTCGAACTACACAAATTTTCAGCCGAGGTTCACAATTCACCAAAAATTAATATTAAATAATAAATGTAATAAAAATTATTAAAATCCATAAATAATCACAATATAATACATTTAAACATAAAAAACATTAAATATAATATTTTCACATTAATTAAATAAAATCTCAAATAAATTATATAATATTAATAAAAATCCAAATTTTCAAATATTTAACATAAAATAGTAAAATTCACAATTAATTACTCAAATAGTTATATATATAATAAAAATAGTTAAAACTTATTTAATCATAAAAATAGTATATAAAATTATTATTTGAATATATTTTCAAAAATTAGTATTAATTAGTTTAAAATAGTAAATAATTCATCAAAATTATTTCAATACCATTTATTATTCCAAAATTATTTAAAATGTATTACTTAACAATAATATCAATTAAAACACAAAATTCAGCAATTTATATTAATTTTTCCAAAAATTAATTTCTTATATAAACCTTTGAAAATTCGTAGTAAATATTTGGGACATAATTTTCATAAACTTCCTTCACAAACTATATTTCAAATAATCCATACTATTTATTAAAAATACAAAAGTTTTTCGGTAAGAGTCATCGGAACAGTGAATCGCCAAAAAACTCAAAACCCATAAATCCAATTAATTCAAAAAAATCAACAAAAATTATATTTGTAAAGATTAAGCTACCATAAATAACATTTCTAAAGACAATTAACTTAAAACTCAAGAAATCAAGCTTGAAAAAATAGAAAACCAAAATTGACATAAACTAAAATCCAGATAAAACTCATAATTTGTGGTGCTCAAGCTTGAACCAAGCTTAGAAATGAGTTCCTCACAGCTCAAGGATTCCAAAGACACTAGAATCATGAGTTGAGGTGGTCAAAAATGGAATTGCCGATGACAGACCTCCCTTGTTGTTGTTTTCATGTGATTCCGGCGATGCTCAGACGTTTAAAGGGTGATAGAGAGGAAGGGGCAGAAGAGGGAAGTTGATGGTGCTTGATGGTGGTGGTGGCTTGAGGAGGTTTAATGAGGCTGGGTGGCACTGTGAAGGTCTCGAGAAGTAGGGGAAAAACGGGGAAGAGAAGAGAAGAAAAAAGAAAAGAAAGAAGAGAAAGGAAAAATTGGTCCAAAACCCGATTTTTTATGTGCTCTCTCTCTCTCTCTCTATATATATATATATATATATATATATATATATATATATATATAGAAAGGAAAAATTGGTCCAAAACCCGATATTTTATGTGCTATCTCTCTCTCTCTCTCTCTCTCTCTATATATATATATATATATACATTACGCATACTAACACATGCACATGCACCAATAATGAAAATAATAACAAATAACAACCCTAATTATTATTATTATTATTACACATACCAATTATTATTATTATTATTATTATTATTATTATACATTAACAAATAACAACCCTAATAATAAGAACAAATAATAATGATAATAATAATGAATATACTACTAAGACATGCATAAAATAATACTATTAATAATAATAATAATAATAATAATAATAATAATGATAATAATAATAATAATAATAATAATAATAATAATAATAATAATAATAATAATAATAATAATAATAATAATAATAATAATAATAATAATAATAATAATGCTAACACACATGCTTGAAATAGTAACATTAGTCATAATAAAAACAATGATAATAAATATATATGTTCTCACAAATGTTGGGAGAGCTTTGACCTTTTTATGAGTCCATCAAACTTGATTCCGAAATAGTTAGAATCCTCATGACTATTGGATATCAGGATATGAATTGCAAAAAATAAGTGTTAGTCATGAAATGAAATGTAGTTTTTCCTTATAGGTAAATAACTTATTAATTTATTTTATATAGAATAGAGTAAACATAAAATAAGAAAACTTTTTTTAAAAATAATAAATAAAAAAATCAGTAAAATGCCATCAATAATATATATATCAAAGTTGATTACTTTTATTCTTATATTATTACCAATGCATGGTTTTTGCCTATTTTTCTACAGTCCTATTAAATCAAATTTTATAAGTTTGAGAAAGAACATTGGCCTAAGTTGGATAAAAATAGAATAAATTAATTAAAAAAAAATAATTATTAGATAGTTAACTTTAAAATTTTTAAAATTAATAGCTAAAATTTAGTTAAATAGTTTCTTCAAAAATGGAATTGCCGATGATAGACCTCCCTTGTTGTTGTTTTCATGTGATTCCGATAATGCTCAGACATTTAAAGGGTGACAGAGAGGAAGGGGGAGAAGAGGGAAGTTGATGGTGGTGGCTTGAGGAGGTTTGATGAGGCTGGGTGGCACTGTGAAGGTCTCGAGAAGTAGGGGAAAAACGGGGAAGAGAAGAGAAAGGAAAAATTGGTCCAAAACCCGATTTTTTATGTGCTATCTCTCTCTCTCTCTCTCTATATATGTATATATATATAGACACACACACACACACACACACACACACACACACACACACATATATATATATATATATATATATATATATATATATACACATTACACATACTAACACATGCACATGCACCAATAATGAAAATAATAACAAATAATAATAATAATAATAATAATAATAATAATAATAATACTATTAATAATAATAACAATAATAATAATAATAATAATGCTAACACACATGCTTGAAATAGTAACATTAATCATAATAAAAATAATGATACTAAATATATATGTTCTCACAAATGTTGGGAGAGCTTTGACCTTTTTATGGGTCCATCAAACTTGATTCTGAAATAGTTAGAATCCTCATGGCTATTGGATATCAGGATATGAATTGCAAAAAATAAGTGTTATTCATGAAATGAAATGTAGTTTTGCCTTGTAGGTAAACAACTTATTAATTTATTTTATATAGAATAGAGTAACCATAAAATAAGAAAACTTTTTTTAAAAATAATAAATAAATAAATCAGTAAAATGCCATCAATAATATATATATCAAAGTTGATTACTTTTAGTCTTATATTATTACCAATGCATGGTTTTTGCCTATTTTTCTACTATCCTATTAAATCAAATTTTATAAGTTTGAGAAAGAACATTGGCCTAAGTTGGATAAAAATAGGATAAATTAATTAAAAAAATAATTATTAGATAGTTAAATTTAAAATTTTTAAAATTAATAGCTAAAATTTAGTTAAATAGTTTCTTGTGATAATTTCTATACATACATACACATATGGTCATTGTTGACTGACCCGAGAAAATAACATTGATGCCACTTATCCTAGTCAATAGTTAATGGGATCTTTACAAAAATACTCCAAAAATGATCTCATTTTCACCAAAATTTTCCTTTTTCAAGACAATTATACTTGTGTCCTTATTTTCAAAACAATTACATGCATGCCTTTTTTTTTTTTTTCTGTGAGTTCCGTTCTCTCTTTTCCTTCTCCCACCTTCTTCTTCCTTTTTCATCATCATCTTCTTCTTCTTGCATGACTTTTTTCTGTGTTTTCTTCATGTGTTTTTTCCTTCTTCCTTCTTCTTCTCTTATGTTTCACCTTGCTTCCATCAAAATCAACCAAGCCACATTATTGATACTGCTTCGTTTTCTTCTTTTTCTCCTCCTTTGATCGTCAAAGTTCTTGAAATTTTTTTTTCCAAGAAATCCATACATACATAAAGCCAAATTATCTTTGATATTTTATTAAGTTTGTCTTTTTGGGTTCTTAGTTTTGAATTGGATTTGGCTATAAGATGGGAAAAGAGCAATGGTGCACTTAATGGTGTGGAAAGCCATCGAGTTATGGTTGATGCCCTTGATGTGTTCTTTAATGGAGGTATGAAGGACCTTGAAGTTGGTGCTAAAGATCTTGCAATAGACCTTGTTGGTGTTGATGATCTTGCTGGAATTGTAGGCTTTGTTGGCAAAGAGATGGGCTTAATGGCAAAGATGGTTGGCTTATTTGCAGAAACTACATGCTTTGATTAAGGAAAGGTGGCTCGAGAAGTAGGTGTTTAAGATCTAGAAGGCTTAGCAACTAAGGTCCATATAGGGGGCTTAGTTGGTGTTATAGGTCATGAGCCTAAACCACCTGATGATGAAGGCCTACACATCCCCACACTAGAGGAGTTCAACCTAGGGTGGAAGCTGGATGTTTAGATACTAAGCTGCCCCTTAAGCTAGGTTTGTAGTGAGGGTTAGTTAGCTATTGTAACAATGAACAAAATGAAGTTGGTATCATTAGTTCATGACCAAAGGATCACAAGACATAAATTCTTAAAAGCAAATTAGCATTACAACAATCCTTGGGAGCTTAAAGATTAGATTTTTCATTTAACTCACAAACAAATTCAGTTTGGTTGCATTGTTTTTCATTTTTAACATGGAGCATATAAAAATAAATAAAAGTGTACATATCATTGTGAAAAAAATTAAAACATAAAATGAAGAGCATATGTGAAAATAATAATAATAATAATAATAATAATAATAATAATAATAATTATTATTATTATTATTATTATTATTATTAATTTATGATTATTTTTGTAAAAAGAAATCATATCGTAAAAAATAAATAAATAATAATATTATTAAATATTTTTTGAATATTATTCATATATGATATAATCAAAATAGTATCTATAACTAAAAACAATATCTGAAAATTGAAAATAGTATCTGAAACTCATAAATACAGTATATTAAAATGGTATATTATCTGAATATTATAAGTATTTGAAACTTAAAACAATATCTATAACTTAAAACAATATCTGAAAATTAAAAATAGTATCTCAAACTCATAAATACAATATACTATCTTAATATTATATGCATGTGAAACTTCAAAATCATATCCGATACTAAAAATAGTATATTATCTAAGTATCATTAAAATATTTTCCTCCAACCAAAAGTATATTTTCTAAACAGTATTCATATTTAAAACTCAAAGCAATACTTAAAACTCAAAATAGAACTCAAAATACTATTTGAAATTTACAAATATAGTTTGCTATCTTAATATTATGTGTATGTAAAACTTAAAAATCGTATCTCATACTAAAATCAGGATGTTACCTAAATATTATTCAAATATTTTCTCCAATAAAAAGTATGTTTTTTTTAATATTATTTATATTTGAAACTTGAAACTGTATTTGAAACTCAAGTTTTTTAACAATTAATTAAAATAAGGGAATCTAAAACCCAAAATGAACTGGGCAAACCTGTCATGCCAGGTTTTAAACTCCTATCGCTTGTAAGTAATTTTTTAATTACAATTTATTTTTTCTTGAAATTTTTGTTTTTTAAAATTTATTTTTGTTCTAAAAATAATTGAAATGATGAAATCTAAAACCTAAAATGAATTGGGTGAACCCATCATGATATGATTTAATTATGTATAGTTTGTAAATAATTGATTAAAATTTATTTTTAATGTAATTAAAAAAAAGCACAAACAAAGGCAAAATGGTACATGTTGCAAGTGACAATAGAACTGTATATGTTGCTACTTGCAACATGTACCATTTTCCTTAATAGAAAAGGAAAGTATTTTTTTTATTTACATTTCCTAGCAAAGAAGGCTTCTTTGATTTATAAATTAAAGATGACTAAATTAATAGAACGAAGGAGATTTTTTGTATTAAATAATTAAAAGTTGGGTTTATATTTTCCAATTGTGTTAAAAAAAATAACAAAAATTATTAATTAACATTTTTATCACATAACAAGTTTAAGAAGTAATAAAGAATGATATTTAAAAACAATATATTTTTTGAATATTGTTGTATATGATACAATCAAAACACTATAGTATCTAAATATTATAGGGTTAATTACCAATTTGTGGTGAAAAATGAAACTATTTCCTAATTTATGATACTTTTGAAAGTATTTCCATTTTTTTGGTACTTTCTTTTTTGAAAAAAGTTCATTTCGCCAATAAAAAAAGATAAACGAGGTGAGGACAATTTGACCACAATCTTCTTGCCATTAGTAGAGGTGAAATGGAGAAAAAAAATAGTTGTATGCATTTTGCCATTACCAAAGGAAAAATGTTGTTGTTACATGAGAGAGAAATTTTTTTATTCCTCTTGCACAGAAAATCATAATTTTATCACAGATGGACAAGACAAGACATCAAACAGGGGTTACAACATTTTTTTCTATTAGGAAGCGCATGCATTTTGCCTGTGGGAGGAGCAAAATGGATAGCATTTCACTAGTGGGAAAAGCTTTCGCATGTACTAGTGGTGAAATGTATGTGCATTTCACCTTTTCTAGTGGCAAAATGCCTCATTTTGCACATTGTGAGGCGAAAATGGCCTTGTCTTCGTGTGGTCACCTAGTCCTGTCCGATGTAGAGATTCTTGATCAGATATTCATCTGTGTATTTTTTATAAAGATTCACACATTTTGCCTATCTAACTAGCGAAATATATTACATTTTTTGCCTTTAAATTCCCAATCGTTCGATGTCACAACCCAAAATAGGAGGCCATGATCAGCGCTAGGGAACGGGAATTCTGTCGAATCTGGAACCCATAGCAATCCTTTAAAATAAAATAAAATAAAATAAAAGCATGCAATAATAATCATAAAATAAATTTATCTTGCAGCGAAAATTAAAATCTCATATGTAATAATAATCAACCACCAACTCATTTGATAAAACAAACTCATCTCATATATATAGAATCTTTTAATACAAATTTTTGATTCAACTCCTTAAAATACAAATCTCATACATATATAAAATAAACATCTCACAAATTAACCACAACTAATGCAGTGTTTAGGATACAAAATAAAATCAAGTGAGCAATTTACATAGTAAAGCCAGGGCAGAAGAAATCCAGCGTAAGGGTCTGCTACTAAGGTCTGAGGACAAAGACTCTCCTAAAAAATAGTCAACGGAGGGGAGTCAGACCTCACTGAGTGAATTGTTATAATATATATACATGCATAACTAAATGACAAATGCACACATTCAATAGTATATATAATAAATATATATATAGGCAAATACATACAGATGCAGCAAAATCATTTTTATATAATTCTGAAAAATAATAATCGTTTATGAAGAATCATATATAACCCTAAATGATCACAACCTCAAATAGTGTTAGACAACACTCTAGCCATACAGGCTCACTTATTCCAAATAAATTCACTTGTTCCATTTGGACAGTATACTGGCCCCAAGACACTAAGTCAACCGAGCTCCAGCAGTCTGACTGTTATTATGATTGGCCTCGAGACACTTGGTCAACTGAGCTCCAGCAATCACACTCTCAAATCACATCTCACATCAAATAAATCAATTCGATCAATAACCATAAATAGGTTAATAATTAACCTACAGTCTATCGTCATACCGGTATGTACTCGGTCCTAGTGCTACCCACTAGGTAGCACGTTCTATTGATATCCTTCATTTAAAAATAAATCTATACATTCATGAAATAAATGATGCATGACTTTAATCAAAATAACAATATAAACCATATATATACTAGAAATATACCAAAAATAAACCAAGTATATTTTGAGTATATATACGTCAAATAAATTCAATTTAATTATAAAATAAACCAAAAATAAACTACATATATACTTAAAAACATTTTAAGTATAATTCAATAATAAAACATGCATTTAATTTAAAATATACCAAAAATATACCTAAGCAAATTTTAAATTGTTTATGCATATTTCATAACATTTAAACATACATTTCTAAAACATGTAACCCTAAAACACATATATATAAAATAATAACTCACAATTGTGCGCTCCACGAGATGGGTCTGACGGGCCTGGTCCATTAGGCCTCGGTCTCGGTGCAACTAAACAAACAAATGACAATATGAAATCAGAATAAGTCTAATAAATTCTAGAGACTAGATTTAAAATACTAGACACATAATAGGAATAGAGATTCGACCGGATGCCACATTTTACGAGAATTCTGTCAAAAATTCAGAAGAACCTCCCCTGTAAAATGGACATATCTCTACTTAGAAAGTAGAGCCGGTCCTACAAGAAAACACACTTCGGAGATAAACAGTCACACAACCCCTCGGTCAGACTCCCAAACTATAATTTCACCGACCAAGGTTCACAATTCACGAGATAAACACAGAACACATTTAAAATGCCAAAAACACCAAAAATACCCTTATTATACCAAAATATAGCAAATTAGAGATTTAAACACTAAAATTAATTATTTTACCCATAAATACATAATAACACTAATTTTAATAAAATATTATTAAAAATCCATAATTCTCGATAAATTCATAAATATTAACCAAAATTCATTTTATAAATCCAAATTACATAATTAGCCCTAAAACATATTAAAAATCATTAAAAACTCATTTATTTAGAAAAATAGTATATTATATATATTTTGAAAATAATTTTTGAAAAATAGTTTTAATTAGTTAAAAATGCTAAATAATTTGTAAAAAATCATTTTTATACCTCAAAGAACTATTAAAACCAATTTAACTAAATTTTTAATCAATTTATCGACAAATTACCAAAATACCCCTAGTTATATATAATTTCACATAATTCACTATAATTATTCAAAAATTCACTAAAAATAATATAATTACTCAAAAATTAATTTCTCAACATATAATTCAATAAAATCAATAATTATATTCAATTAACCAATTAATTTTAACAAAATACTTAATTAACCTGATTTTCTAAAAATCACCTAAACTAAATAAATTTATAATAATTATACAAAAATCACAAAAATTACAAATAAATTTCTAAAATTTATTTTAACACCTATAAACACCATAAATTAAAATTTCATAATTTAATTAGTTAATTTACGAAAATTAGAAAATATTAATAAAATAATAAAAAATTCATAAAAATCAAAATAATTTCCAAAAATTCCACAAAAATTATAAGATGTAGATTGAGCTACTAGGATCAATATTTATGAAGGAACTAAGCTTGAATCATTAGATTTAAAGTTCAAAAAAATCAAGAACTCATAAAGGCCGAAAATGAAAATTGAGAACTAAGGGAAATCTAGACCAAATCACACGAAACTAAGCTTGGAAATGAACTCACCAGAGATGGATGACATTCAAAATGATGGCCAGAAAAGGCTTGATCGACGTTGAGCAAAATCTCGGCTTCCTCAGGTTTTCACGGCTAAAGCTCATTGGAAATGGAGGAAAAAGGCGATGGAGGAAGCTTGGGAGGGTGGTGGACGGCTGGGAGGTACACCGACGGTAAGGGAGAAGCTTGGCAGTGGCGGGAATGGTGGGTGAAGGGCGTCGAGCGTTTTGGAGAAGATGAGTGGCAGTATTGTAAATAACCCAAAGTTATATATATATATATACAACTTTAACTTATATTATTATAATATATTATTATTATATTCAAAATAATCTACACCACATGTTAAAATATCACCCAATATTATATACATATACATATATATATATATATATATATGTATATATATATATATATAATACATATTAATTAAATAAAAATGTATAATATATAATATTTACTTAATTAATATAAACCCTAAAATATTAAATATGTGTATATATATGCATGTATATGTATATATTTTAATACGATAATTAAAATTGTGCATGGACTCATGCAAATTCATAAAACCGACTAACATAATTAATAATTATTTATTTAGGTTTTAATTTTCCTAAAAATAAAATTCTCGGAAGAATTTTACGTAAGAAATTTAAAATAATTAAAAATAACTTTAATAAATAACAAACTACTTAAATAATTAAATATCTAAAATTATTAACACTGCATATCCCGTTGCAGTTTAAAATTATTTAAAATCTCGGGATATTACATCCGAGAAGCTTCTCACCATGTGCTATTACTTTCAAAATCAAAATCTTCTTCTTCTTCTTCTTCTTCTTCTACTTCTTGTTCTTATTCTTCCAGTAACTTGTTTTTTTAGGTCCATTTGTTGTTTTGTTTCATATTGAAAGAAAGAAAAAAAACAAAGGTAATGTATTTATTTATTGTTATGTAAATTAGGAAGAACATTAATTATTTAGTTTAGGAGAAAAAGTTTCCCTTAATATTTTGTTTGAATTTTTGTTATTTAGTGAAAAAAAATATTTATAAATTTTGGTTGAAATATAATTTTTTGTATTTAGTTATGTATAAACAGTTAAAGAAAAATAATGTCATTAGTTAGGGTTTAAAATTTATATTTATTAGTTACATAAATTTTTTATATAGTTGTTGAATATATTTTTATTGTGTTATATATCTTTGTTTTTTGTTTATTTTAGGTGATATTGAGGAGGTTGAGGTGAAAATTTAAAGGTAAAAAGGTATGCTGTGATAAAAATAATATTATTTATTATTTTGATTAGTTGAAAAAATTGTTATATTTGGTTAGATATAATTGTTGTTAAAATAGTTTTGGAATTTTGATTAGTTATGGATATTTTGTTATATATAATTATTTTAAAAATATTTTTGTCGCTATTTTATTTTTGATTTTTTTTGCTAAATAATTACTTAGTAAGAATAATTTATATTATGTGTTATTTATATAAGTTTTGGTGTGTATTTAATAACCATAATATTTATATTTTTATAGCATGTATTTTAAAAAAAATTTATTTTTATAAATAAATACATTCGTGAAAATATGATTAGTGAATTTTTTTATATCTTGTCTCATGTTTTTTATTTTATTTTGTAGAAGGTGATTTTAAGGAGGTAGTGAATTTGTAAGCTAAAGACGTAAGTGTAAACACCCAATTTCGGAATAATAAAATATGGATGCGACAAAGGACTCAAATGATAAAATTGTTATAAGTAGGTCTTCAACACTTGAAGTTTGCAACCTCAAAAGTTTGAATACGTCGTCAAAAAGAGTTTTATTATTTTTTAAAGACTTAATTGTAATACCTTTTAAGACCTAATTGAAAATTTTAATTTCTTTCAGGGGTCTTTTTATAATTAAAAGAAAAATATATATCGGAATTATAGAATTCTAATTGGAATTCTGTAATTCTAATTGAAATTATGCAATTCCGATCAGAATTTCACAATTCTGGTAGGAATTACGTGTTTTTCGTCCATTTTTTGTATTTTTACAGAAAATGCAAATATTTTTTCTAGAGTTTTGATTGATTAAAAAAGTTTCTTAAATTTATTTTTAGGATTTATATAATTCTTCAAGAAATAAAGTCCTTTTGAAATTAGAACTCTTAGTACGTTGAACTTAGGGTTTTTTTGTTTTTTCCCTATAAAAGGGAGCTTAGGCTCCTGAAGCAAGGGGGAACTGAACTCTTATTTCTCAATCCTGAGCATTATTTTCTATAAAAAATTCTTAGTGATTTATTCATTTGGAGATTTTTGAAAAGAAGAATAACAAGCTTTGAAGGCTTACTAAAAAACAATGGTGATCTTACTAGTCTGAGGAGCAATTCATTCACAAGCATTCATAAGCATTGTCTCCTCCCTACTTTCTTTTATTTTTTTCTTTTGTTATTATTTTGATTTTATTGAATTTCAATTTTATTGAATTTTTATTATAATTTTATTCACTAATAATTGTTTTACCCTTTTTGTGATGGTGAATATGGAGGAGATTACATGATGATCATATTTGGAGAATTAAATCCCTAAGAGGTCTATGGAATGCCATGGATGGAACCTTATAACTAAATATAGTTTCTAGGTTTTTTTATTTAATTTTCTTATTTTTTATTATTTTCTAGGATTCTATTAATTCTTTTTTTATTATTCTCAATAGTTCATTGTAATAGCCTTAATAGTGGGAATAATGAATTTTGGTGTGTGTGTGCTTGTGTGTTTTATTTTAATTAATTGGTTAGTAAAATTAGGGTTTTCATTCAGTAATTAATTAACATTAATGATTATAGAAATCATTAGTTTGTTTAATTAAAATTGAATTAGATTTAAGTTGGAAAAATTAGTTTGCTTGATTGATTATTTTATTTCATTATTTATGGTCACTTTAATTAAATTAGGTATTTTTTTAGAACAAGTTAAATTAATTGTTTGATATTTTATTTATTTATTTTGATATTTGTTTATTGTTTTTTGGGCTTGTTTGCTTATATTTGTGTGTTTTGAGCCCTAGGCCCACATTAGGCTTTAACTTATTTAAATTTAGGTTTCTTTTAGGTTTAATTAATTAAAATGCATCTTTAGGTCCATAATTAATTAGATTTAAGGTAGATATAATTTAGACCCACATAGTTAATTAGACATAGGTCCACCTAACTTAAATTAATTAACTTAGTCTTAGCCCATTTAATTTAAGTCTTTTCCATAATTTGTAAATTTAAGGTCATTCTAGAATTAAAACATGTAGAATTAGTTAAGTATTTCATAATTTGTAGATTTAGGCCCATTGTTTGAATTAAAAAAAAAAGACTTATGATCACTTAATTAAAATTAAATAGGAATTAGGCCCTTTACTCTTTAGGCTCATTTGTAAATTAAAACATGTAGATTTAGATCATTTAATTAAAACCAATGTAGATTAGACTAACTTAGGGATTATGATGAATGCATTGTTTACTTGTTTATTTAATGACTAGCTTGCCTAGAGTTGATTTTTTAAGGGTTTATATGAAATTACATGTAAATAGAGGAAAAAATAGTAATTCATAAAGTACTTCCAAAAGAACACGAGACTGAAAGAAGTTAGTATTTTGTAGCTAGAATCTCCTAGATGTGGTGTTGACTTTCTTTTAGAGAACCAAGTACTACCATTTTCTATTTGTTCTAGTTATTACCCTAGGTGTTGACTCCTCATCTCCACACCATGTCTTTGTGACAATGGTTAGTGTTTTCTATAGAGCCCTAAGCTTAAATAGTATTATGGATGCTAAAATCTTGGGCGGGCACTAAACCCTATCATCTACAGTGGCAACTCCATTGGGGATAAGAGATACTGATTCTACTTATGTTATTTAGGATTATTTTATTAATTACTAATTTATTCTTGCATTCATACTACATGTCCTTATTAATTGATGGCATTGGTTTATGGTTCCATAATTCTACTAGCTTTATAGGATTGTAAATTGGCTAACCATAACTCTTAGTTTTAATTCGATTCAAGAGATATTACAAGGCTCATCTGACTAGAGTCTATAACCCAAGTCCTAAAGGGGGATAGTCTTCTCTCGGGTTTGCAGAGGATGTTGAGCCCCTCTGACCTTGGCCTATAACTCAAGTCTTAAAGGAGGGCATCTTGCTAGGGAACCTTGACCTTTTCCACTGGACTTAACCATATATAATGGTCAAGTTATTTTCCTTAGGATTTCCTAAATTGTGGATGTTTTCATGAGGTATTTCTATCTATAAAGGTCCAAGCCCATACTTTAAAAGCCCATCGAGACTAATAAAGATTGAGCTATGCTTTTATACCTAGAAATATTATTTCTATGCTTTACTGCTTTAAGAGATATGACATGTGCATCGGTTCTTGATATCCCCCATTGATATTAAGGCCAAGATAAAAAAATCCTAGGAAAAGTGACTTGTTATTGAATATGTGTGTAGGAGGAATAAGGTTGGAAGGATGTATATACTTAATTTGACTTGATTGTTACTTATTGAATAGCATGTGCATCATACATACATGCATTACATGCATCATGCTTACAATTTGTCTTTTAGCCATCATAGATTCATCTGGGTCTTCCTATGTTTAGAGTTAGAAAGGTGGCAGACTAGTGAGAATTGATTTGAGTTCATAATTAATTACGAAAGAGATAATTAGCAGATTAGAAAAGAGCTCCATCAATCCACTCTACCTAGAAGTTGCACAGGCTAAACAAGTAGAAGAAATGGAATAATAAGAGGATGCAAGATGAACTAAGACTAGCCTTAGTTGGATTAATGCCACCAATTGTTGCTGCACCTCTCGTTGCAGCCAATCCACCTATAATGGGTACACCACCCACTAACAATGACAATGTTGCTAGGAACATACTTGCTGTTGAAATGAAGTTGGAGGATGTTGAGAGTTACATGATTGAAAAGGCAAAAAGGGAATCACTTAAGCTAGTTTAAGAGCTAGAATCCAAGCAAATGAAAGCACTAACTCAGAAGATGTCCAAGATAGAGGAGTTGATGAGAGGATAAGGCATTGGATTCTCATTTGAATTTGATGATGTAATGCAATTTATAGAGGATAAGTTTCCTGATAAATTTAAGATGCCATAGTTGTAGAAGTTTGATGGTATTAGAGACCTAAGGATACACCTTAGTCAATACACAACTACTATGAGCACCACTAAAGCTCCTTTGTCTGTGGTTACCAAGTTGTTTTTGTTATCCTTAAAGGGTATGACTATTAATTGGTATCATGGGTTAGAGAAGTCTATCCGAGTGGATTGGAGGGAACTGTGTACTACTTTTCTGCATCAATATGACTATAATACCAAGCTTGAAGTGTCCATCAGGGAACTAGAATTGACCAAGCAGAAGCCTAATGAATCATTCTCATATTTTTTTACCAGATTCATGAATAAGGCAAGATTAATAAAGAATAAGCTAGCTGAAAAGGATCAGGTTAGGATAATAGTCTGAAATGTGTTACTTAATTTGGTTAAAAGGTTACAAATGATGAACATTAAGACATTTGTTGACCTTTATGATGATGGGTTGCAAGCTGAGGAGATTAAAAGTGAGAAAAAGAAAATTGCTAGAAACATCAGAGCAAGAAACTACCTAACTGGGGATACACAGTAAGGAAGCATTAGCCGGATTGTGGAAGTGCATGTTGTTCAACAACCAAGGAGATTCTCCAATTTTAACTAACCTTTGTCAAAAGTATTGGAGTGCCTAACACAAAAAGGCTTACTTCAACTTTTACCTAATCCAAACCCATCAAACACAAACACCCCGAGCTATAACCCAAACAAGCACTGCCAATTCCATCAAAACCTCCAACACTCCATGGATAATTACATTCGCCTCAAACATGAAATCCAAAACCTTATAGACTTTGGAAAGATCACAAACCCTGAAAACTCAAGTACTATAAATAATCCTTTCCCAAACTACCAAAATACACCACTCCCAACTACCATGATGATAAACTCAGGAGTTAGTGAGGAAGAAGTGCTAAGCTTCTTTGAGGACCTACACCTTAAAACCAATGAGAAATCTCCTAATGCCCTTAAAGATATGGAAAGAGAAGAAGACTTATTGAGTCAACCTTCAGGCAAGTTCAATAAATACTAAACCACATTCTTTTGACATATCCTTTGAGTCGAGTATGCCTATAGGATAGGGTGATGAGTTTGATTATGAGAAGCTACTAGATAAGAAAGAAAAATGTACAGTTGAGGTATAAAAAGATAAAGTCATGGAGATAATTAGTGAGAAGATACAAAAATAGCCGCTATAGTAGCCACTTAAAGGACAACCACTATGAGACTCAGTATCCCTAGCATCTAGAATATGAAATAAATTATCTTATTTTCTTCTTAGAATAAAACTTTAGTTTATTTAAAACTTGTTTTGTTTTAATGATCGATGATATGAATTTTGATCATGCTTACTTATGTATTGTCATCCTAATGGTACCTTGCATTGTGATGTTAATAGTATCTGCATGTTTGACATAAATTCAATTAAATTGTATTCATTCAATATGGGTATAAATGAAAATTCAAAGAACATTCATTTATCACATAATATAAGTTATGAGGATAAAAAATTTGAGAGAAAGGAAAAGTAAAAACAAAAAGAGAAAAAAAGAAAGAAAAAAGGACAATCAAGTAAAAATGAGAGAAAAATATTATATTAGGAAATCTAAAAGGACTAATTGATAACAAGAGTTATATCATGTGATGTAATGAAGGTCTTTATTTTGCCTTATTGAATGAGTAAAATTGAATTTGAAATTTTTGTTCAAATATCGCATATTCATCTTTATCATACTACATAAGTATCTGAATGGAAAGATAATACATAATGAAAGATAAAATCAGAGCTATGAGATCACTATTCTAGTTATGTTTTCTCTTTTATCACATTTTATGATTTTACTTGTAAGTCTAGTGTCCACTTGTACATAAAAAATTTAGGTATCTTAATAACTTGCATTGTAACCCATACCTTGTAACTATCATCAATCATTACATCAGTATCAAGCCTCATATTCAACTTAAGAATCCTTTGAAGAGCAAGTCTAGGATTTTAGCTTTAAGAACTCTCTTCAGTTAGTTCATCCACTCCTCTGCATCTTCGATGCATGAGATTACAACTAATAGGGTTAGTAAGTTAAAGGATTAATAACAACAGTGAACAAATTGAGTCTTTTTAAGAAGAGCATGAATGAATTTAGAATGAAACTGGAGGCTAAATGAAATTCTAAGGGAAAATTACAGAATAGTAAGTTTGCATTCAAACAGTGAAGATAGAACACTAAAGTATAAGAGCCAATATAAGAGATCTCGGGGCAGAAAGAAACATGTAAATACATTGATTATCATACAACAAAAGCAATAGCAAAAAGAAAAGTTCCACAATGCATCGATCAATCATAAGCTCTAGTGTTGAGCCATGGACCCCACTTGCTAGCATGGTCATCTATCTAATAAACTATATCAGAAGCTCTATTATTAAAAGTACCAACAATAAAGCATTCAATGCTCAAACCTATAGGCTATTGATGAGGCACCTCATTCTCACACTCTAAGCTGCGAACATAACTCTATTCTAAACCAAAGACCTATTAGGATCATGCATTTTTATACATAGCGTGCATACACTTGTATACATATATTGTGATATACTTGATCTGCATAATAAAAGTCTTTGCACCTAGGCAAGATTGTGCAAATACTTTACTACTAACATTCAAAATTAGTGTTGTAAAAGTGTAGGAAAGTAGTCAGAGTATTCATATATAAAGCATTTCTATTAAGGTGAACCTGATACTTAATAGGACTTTATACTGTAGGAGCCTAATAGGCCCATTTGGTAAGGGAATATCACCGATAATAATACTTATAAAAGCATTACCCTAGTGACCTCAAGAGGCTAGATATGGTGCTCAAGTTCCTTATATTTAACTTCCATCTCCATAGTCTCATATAGAGCATCATATGGAATATCTCTCCATAATAGTTAGACCATTGTAGGGCATGGAATATGGTGATAAGTAGGTCCAACATGTTAATAATACATTGGTGGCCCTATAAAAGGGAAGAACACACTCAAAACTTAAATGAATGCACTCTAAAAATTATTTGATAATGAAATAAGATAGCTAACTCCTAAAACTTTTTGCAAGAGATATCAAGAAGGGGAATAAAGCCCTACACCATAGCATTAATGGAATGACAAAAATACAAATGCAGCCGAAAGCCACAACTTCAATGGGAAAAATAAAAGAGAATAAAGAAGGGGAAAGGAACCAATACATCATTAAGATCGAGCAAGATTGCAAATGCTAATCGTTCATCAGAGTATCACCTTGTGTGGCAAAAAACTTGCCAACCACTCCTTAAAATAATAAAAGGAAGTAACAAAAATCTATTTCTTTAGATTCTATAATAAAAGTACCTTCTCAATAATAAAATCCATAAATTAAAAGTAAATTCATCCACTTCCCAATATTGTGTGCGAAAAGCCTATCTCCTGACCTTTGATCATAATGGCTCTTTTTAATTAGCCTTATGGAATTTAGATGATTAGTTAACAGTTTTGTGTTGAGAGTTTATAAACTATAATCAATCTAATGCTTGCTTTGCACCTAAACGAAGGGAAGAAGATGAAAAAATAAAAGTTATGGACTTGTAGTATAAATTGTTTAAGTTTTAGAGTATCTTTTCAGTCTTTTGAATAATAAGTGTGCATATAATCTACTCCAATGC
This sequence comes from Mallotus nudiflorus, assembly GCA_947683625.1. NCBI lineage: Eukaryota > Viridiplantae > Streptophyta > Magnoliopsida > Malpighiales > Euphorbiaceae > Mallotus > Mallotus nudiflorus. The sequence goes on from CANTUR010001188.1 coordinate 189,012, forward strand.
TCTAAAATGAGTATGAATATAAAATCCCTTAACAGTATCCTTGCTAAGAAATATGAGAAAGGTAGGGGAATATTAAGAGGATAATAAAAAAAAGAGCAACCATAATTTACTCCAATGCTCAGAAATGAGTAAGAGTATTAACGAGAACCTTTGGTGGTATCCATGTTAAGAAATACAGAAAGGTAGGGGAATACTAAGAAAGGACCATGCCAAACCTGCTCTATTTACTCCAATGCTTTATAAGAGTATGAGTATCCAAAGGACCTTTCTAATGGTATCCATGCTGAGTAATATGAGAAAGGTGGGGGAATACTCGGATAAGGAAGAAAAGCACAAAAATAACTCAAAGACTATTTTAATACTCATAATTCATATTTTTATGCTTAATTTCCATGATTTTTATTTAGCAAATTCACCCCAAATTTAGGTATGGAAGTAAGCTCTTCACATGGTAAAATATATACTCTCAGCATAAGATGGTTAATGATACCTCTGACCTTTGCAAATGGCAAATAAATGATAATCATGAAAATAAAAAATAGTGAGATTTGTTGAGTGCATGCTATCTCGTGAAAAACTGATGAATTTTCTTATACATTTTCAATATTATATTGTACTTTTATATATTCATCATGATTGAAGCTAACTTCAACAAGCCTATAGGAATTGTAAATCCAAAAGGAAGTGCACCTAACTTGTAAAGATGGTTAACATAGCAAAATTGAAATTAGTCCACAAGAAATTCTAATTAGTTAACACAGTAAAATTCAAAGTCAGTTAGCAAAAATGCTAATCAGTCATCATAAAGAATTCAAAGCATTTGACTCAAACAAATAAAGATAAAAATCATGAGCAATTATGGACTGTAGCATCAAAGGCAAGAAATGCAAGGATTGCAATCAATTAGCAAGCAATTATGGATTGTAGCATCATTAGTGAGTAACGAAAGGGTTGCAGCTAATTATGAGCAATTATGAATTGTAGCATCATCCGTGAGTAACAAAAGGGTTATAGCTAAATGCGAGCAGTTATGGATTGTAGCATTATCAAAGGCGAGCAATGAAAGGGTTTCAACTAATTATGAGCAATTGTGGTCAGTGAGCTACAAAAAGGTTGCAACTAATCATAAGCAATTATGGATTGCAATATCACTAGTGAGTAATGAAAGGGTTGAAGCTAATCGTGAGCAATTATGGATTGTAGCATCATCAGTGAGCAATGTGAGATTACAGCTAATCTTGAGCAATTATGGATTGCAGCATTATCAGTGAGCAATGAAAATTATAGCTAATTGTGAGCAATTATGGATTGTAGCATCAACAGTGAGTAATGAAAGGGTTGCAGCTAATCACAAGCAATTATGGATTACAGCATCAAAGGCGAGCAATGAAAGGATTGTAGCTAATCATGAGCAATTATGGATTACAACATCATCAGTGAGTAATGAAAGGGTTACAACTAATCACAATCAATTATGGATTACATCATCAGTGAGCAGTGGAAGGGTTATAGCTAATTGTGAGCAGTTATGGACTGTAGCATTATCGAAGGCAATCAATGAAAGGGTTAAAGCTAAACTGCAAACAGTTATGGACTGTAGCATCAAGGGCTACCAATAAAAGGATTGCAGCTAATCAAAATTACAAGCAATTATGGATTGCAATGTCAAGAGTGAGCAATGAAAGGGTTGTAGTTGATTGAATTCATCAATGAGTAATTAAAAGGTTATAGTTAATTGAAATCATCACTGAGCAAGGAAGATATTGTAGCTAATTGAAAGCCTTGAGCAGTTACGAGCTACAAAATCAAAGATAGGCAACGAAAGGGTTGTAACTATTCAAAACTTACTAGTAATTATAAATTGCAAGAGCATAAAGCCTATATTGAGGAATGATAAAAATCAACATCATACAAATGAGTATGATGTGTCATTTCAATTCAAATATATGAATGAGTATAGTTAACATTATACGACTGAGTGTGATGTGTCATTTTAATTCAGACTATATGATCGAGTGTAGTCGACATTGTATGACCGAGTGTAATATGTCATTTTAATTCAGAATATATGACCGAGTGTAGTCGACATTATATGATCGAGTGAAATGTATCATTTCAAATTAGACTATACAACCGAGTGTAATCAACATTATACGATTGAGTGCAATGTATCATTTCAAATCAGACTATAAGATTGAGTGTAGTCAACATTGTACGACCGAGTGCAATGTGCCATTTCAATTCAGACTATATGGCTGAGTATAGTCAACATCATACGACTGAGTGTGATGTTTCATTTCAATTCAAACTATATGACTGAGTGTAGTTTACATTGTATAACTGAGTGTAATGCATCCTTTCAATCAAACTATATAACCGAGTATAGTTGACATTGTATGACTGAGTACAATGTACCTATTTCAATTCAGACCATATGTCCAAGTGTAGTCAATATTGTATGACTGAGTATAATGTATCATTTCATTTAGACTATACAACCGAGTGTAGTCAATATTGTACAACCAAGTACAATGCATTCTTCCAATCCAGACTATATGATCGAGTATAGTCAATATCATATGACCGAGTGTGATGTATCCTTCCAAACTAACACTATATGTCCAAGTGTAGTGTTTCCTCAGATGTTTTGGGCTTATGCCTAGTGTTGCATGGAAATACAAGCATTTATCATGAACCAATGATCTCTTATAGCTATAAACCTCAAGGAGCACAGGTAAGTACCCAAACTTCAGTTCTTAAAAAATTGTATGTTTAATTGCTTTACTGCAATTTGTCAAGCAAACAGTGACAAAGGCGGGCAACTGTAAACACCCAATTTTGGGATAATAAAATATGGATGCAACAAAGACTCTAATAATGAAAATTTTATAAGTAGGTCTTTAAAAGTTGAAGTTTAAAACCTCAAAGTTGAATACGTCTTCAAAAAAAGTTTCATTATTTTTAAGGACTTAATTATAATACCTTTTAAGACCTAATTGAAATTTTAATTTCTTTCATGGGTATTTTTGTAATTAAAAGAAAAATATATATATCAAAATTATAGAATTCTAATAAGAATTATGCAATTTTGGTCGGAATTACATGTTTTTCGTCCATTTTTTGTATTTGATGCAATATTTTTTTCTTGAGTTTTGATTGGTTAAAAAATTTTCCTAAATTTATTTTTGGGATTTATCTAATTCTTCAGGAAATAAATTCCTTTTAAAATTAAAACTCTTAGTATATAGAACTTAGGGTTTTTTTGGTTTTTTCCCTATAAAAGGAAGCTTAGGCTCCTGAAGCAAAGGGGAACTGAACTCTCAATTCTCAATCCTGAGCATTCTTTTCTACAAAAAATTCTTGATGATTTATTCATTTGGAGATTTTTAAGAAGAAGAATAACAAGTTTTGAAGGCCTACTAAAAAACAATGGTGATCTTACTAGTTTAAGGAGCAATTCATTCACAAGCACCCATAAGCATTATCTTTTCCCTACCTTCTTTTATTTTTTCTTCTTTTAATATTATTTTGATTTTATTGAATTTCAATTTATTTTGTTTTTATTATAATTTTATTCACTAATCATTGTTTTACCTTTTTTGTGATGGTGATTATGGAGGAGATTACATGATGATCATATTTGGAGAATTAAATCCCTAAGAGGTCCATGGAATGCCATGGATGGAACCTTGTAACTAAAAATAGTTTCTAGGTTTTTTTATTTAATTGTCTTTTTTTTTTTTCTAGAATTATGTTAATTCCTCTTTTGTTATTATTCTAAATAGTTCATTATAATTGCCCCAATAGTGGGAATAATGAAATTTGGTGTGTGTGCTTGTGTGTTTTATTTTAATTAATTGGTTAGTAAAATTAGGGTTTTCATTCGGTAATTAATTAAAATTAATGGTTATAGAAATCATTAGGTTGTTTAATTAAAATTGAATTACATTTAAGTTGGAAAAATTAGTTTGCTTGATTGATTATTTTATTTCATTATTTATGATTACTTTAATTAAATTAGGTTTTTTTTAGAACAAGTTAAATTAATTGTTTAATCTTTTATTTGTTTATTTTGATTTTTGTTTATTGTTTTTTGGGATTGTTTGCTGATGTTTATGTGTTTTGAACCCACATTAGGCTTTAACTCATTTAAATTTAGGTTTTTTTTATGTTTAATTAATTAAAATGCATCTTTAGGCCTATAATTAATTAGATTTAAGGTAGATATAACATAGGCCCACTTAGTAAATTAGACATAGGTCTACCTAACTTAAATTAATTAACTTAGACTTAGCCCATTTAATTTAAGCCTTTTCCATAATTTGTAAATTTAAGGTCATTCTAGAATTAAAACATTTAGAATTAGGCTCACTAATTTAAGTACTTCATAATTGGTAGATTTAGGCCCATTCTTTGAATTAAAATAAATAGACTTATGATCACTTATAAAAATATATAGGAATTAAGGCCTTTACTCTTTAGGCTCACTTGTAAATTAAAAACATGTAGATTTAGGTCATTTAATTAAAATCAATGTAGATTAGACTAACTTAAGGATTATGATGAATGCATTGTTTACTTGTATATTTAATGACTAGTTTACCTGGAGTTGATTTTTTTAAGGGTTTATATGAAATTACATGTAAATAGAGGATAAAATAGTAATTCATAAAGTAATTCCAAAAGAACACAAGACTGAAAGAAGTTAGTATTTTGTAGTTAGAATATCCTGGTTGTGGTGTTGACTTTCTTTTAGAGAATTGAGTACCACAATTTTCTATTTGTCCTAGTTATTACCCTAGGTGGCGACTTCTTATCTTCATGTCATATCTTTGTGACAGTGGTTAGTGTGTTCTCTAAAGTCCTGAGCTTAAACAGTGTCGCATTTGCTAAAATCATGGGCACATGCTAAACCCATGATCTACAGTAAGTTGTGTTAAAATACATGCTTTGTATATATTGATTATGCATATAATGTCTTATTTTTTAACTAAATTGTTGAGTTATGTTAAAAAAATTATATAATTATTTTGTTATGAAACCTTTTTTTTTTATTTAGGTTGTGAAAAATTTGTAGGTAGTTAGTAAAAAAAATTTGGTAAGTAGTTAGGGAAAAATTATTTAATTACTAATTTTTTAAAAATTTAATAATATATTGGTTGTTGGTAAAAGTATTTAATATGTCAATTATTGGTTAAAACATGTGTTATTTTGTTAGATATACTTCTTGGTTGCATATTTTATTAGTTAATATTTTTACTTTGTTGTGAAATAAAAGTTATTTTCATTAATATTTTTTCGTAGCTATATTAATTTGTTACTTCAAAAAATTTATTTATTTATTTTTATTGACATATTTGTTTACATAATTATTAAACAAACATAGTTAGTAAAAAGAAATTTAGTTAATTAATACTGAGATATTATCACTTATGTAGTTAAAAAAATTACGTTTCGTACATAAATTTCATATGTAAGAAATAAATTTTTTTCATATGTCAAAAAACATGGCTTGTTTTAAGAAAAAAATTTGTTTTACACACACACACAAATTCAATTCTTTTGTGTTATAACATAACATGGCTTGTTATAGAAAATTTTGTGTGATCAGAACTCTTGCACACCAAGAAAAAGTAAACAAAATGATTGCAAATTTTAAGAAAATGAAAATGAATGTTAATTGTAGTCCTTATAATTTTGAAGATTAGATACGTTATATAATTCAAGTGCATTCATGAATCCAACAAATCATTTGGAAATGTGGCTTAATACGGACTATGATGAATACAAAGCTATGCGTTCGGTTTTGCCTAAATTTCACCAAAAATGAATTCTCGATTATCTATGGGAGACAAAACTAGACATAAAAAAGTACAAATTAATTGTAAAAAAAAACTTCAATATTTATACTATGACTTGGATAGTATAAAGGGATACACTAATGGTTATAAACTTCGTAGTGGGAGATGAATTAGGTCAAATTTTACATTGACATTGAATGACAATTGCAAGTTGCCATAAAAACTTTATGCTAAGTTCATTATTTATATTCCTATTCATTTTAAGTTGGGTTATTAGTTTAATATGATAGGAATGTTTGAAATATTATGTAAATATTTCAACTTTATTAAATATGAATATGTGCTTTCAATAGGTACAAGTTTTTTTTTAATCTACTATCCCACTGATTTATCAATAATATCTTATGTGAAAAATATTTATGGTATTGTATGATTGGTAATATAAATTAATAAATGATGCTAATCACTTATACAACTTATGTATAGAGAGAATTCAATTGCACACAATTGAAAAAATAGTGCAAATGTTTAGTTAAATGTTCTAGTTTTGTAGGTTAATAAGAGGTAAGGAGAATATTTAAGGACGAAAATGAACATTTTTAGCAGTATGTTCTTTTGTAATTGTGCATTATACTTATCATTTTTCCATTTTCCATTTGTATGTCATGGTAGTTAAACAAAATCATTGTTTTGCACTACATATAATTAAAAACTTATTATGATTAGGTAATTATTTAGTGAAAATTTTGATTAATTTAAAATGTTATTTTATTTAATATGTTCATTATGTTGTTATACTGTAGACAATGTGTTGATTATTCAGCAAAATTATTTAATATTTTAAGTATTGTTAAAATTTTTTATAATTTCTAAGACATACTTGGTGGTTGCATATATGTGAATACTTTATTAGTTAAGATTTTTAGTTCATTTATTTTTTAGAGATACTTGTTGGTTGCATATTTATTCTTTTATACATGGATATCATATTTGTCAATTTTCCATATATTTTTTATTTTGCATGGTAGTTAATCAAAATCTTTATTTTATGCTATATATAATGAAAAAATTATTGCGATTAGTGTTTATATTAGGAAGAAATGTCAAATGCATGAGTTGTTATCATATTATGGGTTGGTAAAATGATTCAAACTGAACAGTCCAAATATATTAAATGCATATTTGAGAATGGTCAATTTTATTAATGATTTTAATCTTCAAGGGTTACATAATTGTAAGCACCCAATTTTTAGATGCATTTGTGCATGAATGCGACGAAAGCCTCTATGATGAAAATTTAGTTGAAAATTAACCTCTAGTGTTAAGTTTTGCAATTTCAAAAACTAAATTGCAATGTTTTTTAGGTTTAATTGCAAAAAATTGAATTTTACAAGGATATATTTGAAAATGTGCAATCGGCATTACACAATGTCGGTCGACATTCCATAATGCCGAGTAACTAAAATTTTGGAAAAAAATTATTTTCTTGATTTTTTAAAATTATGATTGGTCTAAAATTTAATTTATTTTTAATAAATAAATTAATTTTGGTATTTATTTGTCCAGTATGCGTCTCTTATGCATATAATTTTTTGAAATTAAAATTCCTATCCTGTTTGTTTTAAGAGGGGGGATCAAAAGTGCCTCTCCTATGATCACGTGAATGGTTAGCTAGGGTTAGGAACGGTATATAAAAAGGAAAGGATTGGCAGAGAAAAAAAAGGAGAAAGGACTGTGAAAAAAAGAGAGAAAAACCTTAATAGCTACTAAAAAAAAGTTGATTGAAAGACACAGAGAAAAAAGAAAGAAAAGAAAAAAAACCTTTTTTTTAAAATAAATTCTTTTTAAAGTCTAGACATCAAGAAAACACAGGTCAATTTTCTCAAAATGGTGAAATCCCATTATGATAGGCAATCAAATAGCATCTGCATTGCATCATTCTTAGTATTTTTGACGTATCTTGAGTTACAGAAGTTAAATTTAGGTAATTAAAAATGATATGAAAATATAATTTAAATATCTACAGCTTCTATGAAGAAAGTGTGGGCAAATTCAAACGTCTTGAGTAGCCAATCATGGTTTCAATCCATGAATAACTGTTTAACAGTATCACTTCCAATGATTCAAAATATAAATGTTGGACACATTATTTGCACCTCTAGCAGCTATATTTTTGAGTGTTTATCTATATAAATACCTTTATATTTGAATGGAAGTTAACAAACTTTTTTTATCATTCATTCTTTCTTTAGCATTCATTGAGCTCTCAAATTCTCTTAAACAATTCTTTGTTTGTATAACTCTTGTGAGAGTTGGTTGTGTGTTAGAAATAGAATTTTCTCCTCATTTTAAATCTTGGGTTAGATTAGAAGGGAAGTGATATTTATTTCTAAAGGAATTGGTTTAAGTGTTGTCCATTAAAACACTTGGGTTTTGGTTTTTTGAGTGAACCTTAAATACTCAAGTTGTAAGGTTGTAAGAGTAAGCCATAAAACTCTTGTGTAATCTTAATCTTGTGAATAAGATTGTGGGTGATTGAAAATCCTAACTTGGGGATAAGTTAGGTGGAGATGTAGGATCGTTGTTGAATCCAAACTCTTTAAATTTTTGTGTTCTTCATTCTTGCTTCTTAACTTCCATTCAATTCTTGTAAAGAATTCTTTTAATTTCTCATTTTTATTTGATAGTCCTATTCACCCCCTCTAGGACTCTTTTCAATTGGTTTTTTTCAGAACTTGAATTCTAGGTACTTCATTACTAGAATACAATATCATGGGGAGAGAATAACAAAACTTCTCTTCTCTTAGACCATTCTTTGATGGTAGTGACTATCCACATTGGAAATTCAAAATGGAATTATATCTTGATTATGATTTCATTAAACTTTATGACATTGTCCTAAGAGGTTGGGAATCACCTATAACTATCATTGATGGTATGGTAACTACTCTTGTAAGAAGTAAATGGAGTATTGATCAAAAGGAAGAAAATCACAAAAATAAAAAAGTTATGATTACTCTAGCCTCTTCAATGATAAAAGAATAAGGAGGCAAGCTTCAACATTGTATGTCAACCAAAGAAATATAGGAGACCTTCAAAAACCACTATAAAGGCAACATTCAAGTAAGAAGCAAGAAGGTTTAACTTCATATGTATGAATATGAACTCTTCAAAATGAAGCCTCATGAATCAATCACAAAGATGATAAAATATCTTAATGATCAGATCTCTTCTTTATTTAATTGCTAGTAGTCCTAATATTATGTTTGCTACTTGCTTGTGTGTTAGATTTCAATTAAGCCCTAAAGAGTCTTATTTGAATGCTATCAAAAGAATTTTCAAATGTCTTTATGGTACAATGCATTTAGGACTTTGGTATCCTTGGAGTTCATCCTTTGACTTGATTAGTTATTTTGATGTAGACTTTGCTAGTAGTTTACTAGATAGAAAAAGCACTTCCAAAACTTGTCAAGTTTTAGGACAATATTTAGTTTCTTGGTTTAGTAAGAAATAAGTTTCAGTTACCTTGTCCACTGCTGAAGCTAAATATATTGCAACAAGTCTTTATTGTTCACAAGTTTATGGCAAAAATAATAGTTTTTATACTATGGTGTAAAACTTGATCACATTCCAATCAAATGTGACAATACAAGTGCTATCAACCTTAGAAATAATCCCATTCAACATTCTAGAACTAAGCATATAAACAATAGACATCATTTCTTGTGTGATCATGTTTAAATTGGTGTTATCTTACTTGAACTTATTGATACAAATAAACAACTTGCATATATCTTCACCAAACCTCTCAATGAAGAGAGATTAAATTTCATTAAGCATGAACTTAGCATGATTGAAGCTTCTAGTTTATCTTGATTTTATGTTTAATTGATGGTTGAACTATTTTCATGTGAAATCATGTTATGCTTATTAATTGCTTCGATTGATAAATATTTTGATTTTGATCTTAAAATTTTTTGTTTTGTTGTCAGTTTGTATTTGGTTTATCTTTTTAAATTTCCTTTTGCATTTTGTCAAAAGAGGAGAAATAATTTGAGTTTGCATATGTACTTAGTTAATTTTTTTCTAACATGAGTACTTAGTTTATTTTTAATTTTAAAAATCCCTTAAAAAAATGTGTTGTGTTAGTGACATATTATATTTTTGTTTGATATAGGGGGAGAAAATTTGTTTAAATTTTTGCATGCATATTAACATTATGGCTAATTTTGTCGTACATCATATGTTACAAAAGGCCTTATTTTGCTTACTTAATGTATGACATAGATTTTATAAAGATTTTGAGTATCTTTTGTTTTTATTTTCCCTTTATATCTCTCTCTTTTCGTTTTGCTTTTAACAAAGGGGAGAAATATATTTGAGTTTATTATTTGTTACTATACATGTGTATAATATTTTATTGTTGTGTTTATACATGCGTAATTCATGTATAATTTCTTTTTAGGAATTTTTTTATTTTCGATAAGGCATGAATATCTTCTTAGAAATTGTTTTGATCTTTGATAAGGCATGAAGACTTTTACAAAGATTTGGTGTGTCTTTGCTTTGTTCCTATATGAAGTGATGCATTTTAGTAGCACTATATGCATATATGTTTGAAATTATTTTCCCACATTGCCTAACATTTATTTAAATAATCATGTTACCATATTTTATGTTTTTAATACATTTGTCATAAGAATGCCATGTTTTTTTTATCCCTCTTGCTATATTTTATGTTGTTTTTATTTTTCTGTTAAGGGGAATAATCTATAAATTTATATTTCTTATCATATACATATTCGTAGGGGGAGAAATAAAGAAATATATTTTATTTCATTTGGTATCTTTATTATCACAAATATTATCACACACTTTACTTTGTATTATTTTTAATCAAACTCAAAATAAGTTTGTCAAAATAAAAAAGGGGGAGATTGTTGACCTTAGCACAAATCAATCTTAATTTTGATCTTAAAAAACTTAATTTTTAGCATTTAATTTATTTGTTTAAGTGTGTATAAGTTATGACTCCATTGGAAGTTAAAATGAAATATGTTTATCTTGGGCTGATTCAGCCTCTGTTATTCAAAGAGGCTTTTGACATCCTTTGAGTTTTATAATGAGAAAGTTATCTTCTTCACATTTGAAATAAAAATCTTGAGCTTTCTGAATTGGTCTTGCTTGTCAAAATCCAAGTCATTTGGGTATGCAAATATTAAGTCAAAATCCATGTATGCAGCTGCCATTTCAGATTGCATAGTTCTTAGTATTTTAGATATATCTTGAGCTAAAGAAGCCCAATTGAGATGAATTAAAATTTTATAGAAATATAAGTCAAATTTCTATAACTTTAATGGAGAAATTATGGGAAAATTCAAACTTCTTCAATAAAAAATCACAGCTTCAACTTTTGTATAGTTGTTTGACAATAGTCTGCATTTCAGATTATACAGCTCATAGTATTTTAGACATATCTTGAGTCAAAGAATTCCAATTGATGTGATTCAAAATTTTATAGAAAAATAAGTAAAATATCTACAACCTTTATGAAGAAAGTATAGGAAAATTCAAACTTCTTCAATAGCAAATCATGACTTTAACTTGTGTATAGCTGTTTGACAGTAATTTGCATCTCAGATTGTATAGCTCTTACTATTTTAGATGTATCTTGAGTTAAAGAAGTATAATTTAGGTGATTCAAAATGATATGGAAACATAATTCAAATATCTACAGCTTCTATGAAGAAAGTATAGGCAAATTTTGTCAAAACCCAAAACAAGGGCCATGATCGGCGCTAGGGAACGAGAATTCTTTCGAATCCGAAACCCGTAGCAAGCCTAAAAATAAAATAAATCATGCAATAATAATAATAACAGTAATATATATGTAGCGGAAATAAAAATCATAAATATAATAATAACATTCTCATTATTGGATTTAAATCAAATCACATCTCATATATATAAATCTTTTAATACAAATCCAGTTTCAATATAATACATCTCTTTAAATAAAATACATGAAATCTCACATTTTAATTCACAACTACTGCAGTGTCTAGATTATAAAAATAAGACTCAAGTAAATAGTTTACACAAAGAAGCCGGGACGGAAGAAATCCGGCGTATCGACCTGCTACTGAGGTCTGAAGATGTTGACTCTCCTGAAAAATTATCAACGGAGGGGAGTCAGACCTCACTGAGTGAATTACTATAATATATATACATACACACTAAATGAAAATGCATACAGTCAATAATACATATCTAATATGTATATATACAGGCAAATTCACACAGATGCAGTAAAATCATTTTTGTATAATTTATTGAAAATCACAGTTTATGAAGGATCACATAGAACCCTAGAATATCGCAACCTCGAAAATAGTATTAGACAACACTCTAGCCATACAGGCTCACTTATTCCAAAATATATCCACTTAATCCATTTAGATAGTAGACTGGCCCCGAGACACTAAGTCAACTGAGCTCCAGCAGTCTCACTGCCAGTGTGATTGGCCCCGAGACACTTGGTCAACCGAGCTCCAGCAATCACACCCAAATCACATCTCACACATCAATAATCGCATTCAATCAATATCCACAAATAGGTTAGTAATATAGCCTAAATACTATGGGCGTACCGATACGTACTCGGTCCTAGTGCTGCCCACTAGGTAGCACGTTCTATCGATATCCTTCATTAATAAATATAAAACATTCATTCACAAATAAATGATGCATGAATTTCAATAAAATAACGACATAAAATATATATATATATACCGAAAATATACCAAAAGTAAACCAGGTATATTTCGAGTATATATATGTCAAATGAATTCAATCAAATTATAAATTAAGTTGGAAATATATTTAAAAATATTTTAAATATAATTTATTAACAAAACATGTATATACCAAAAATATACTTAAATACAAATCACATTATTTATGCATTTTAATCAAAATAAAACATATATTTCTAAATCATGCATCCTAAGCATATATATATAGTATAGTAACTCACCTAGTGCGCTCCACGAGACGGGTCCGACGGGCCTGGTCCACTAGCCCTCGGTCTCGGTGCAACTAAACAAGAATTAAATAACCAACATCAGAATAAACCTAACAGAAATCCTAGAATTCGATCTAGAGTATTAAACATAGAATTAGAAATTAGGGTTCGACTGGATATCACGTTTTACGAGAATTCTACCGAAAATCCGACAGAACCTCCCCTGTAAAATGGACATCTCTCTACTCAAAAGAGTAAAGCCGACCCTGCAAAGAAACACACTTTGAAAAATAGGCTAAACACAAATCCATAACCCCTCGGTCGGACTCCAAACTACAGTCTACCGACCCGGGGTCCACAAACACAGAACAATACTGAAAATACCAAAAATACCCTTATAACATAGAAATTCATTTTATAAATAGAAATTACATAATTAACCTTAAACACATTAAAAACCAATAAAAACTCATTTTATTAGAAAAATCGTGTATTATATATATAATTTAAAATAATTCACGAAAAATAGTTTTAATTAGTTAAAAATACAAAATAATTTGTAGAAATCATTTTTATACCTTAAATAACTATTAAAACCAATTAAATTACATTTTTAGCGAATTTAGGGTAAAATTACCAAAATACCCCTATATATATAAATATACTTAAATTACTTCAAAAATTCACCAAAAATAGTATAATTATCAAAAATTAATTTTCTCAACATATTTATCAATAATATCAATAATTAAACCCAATTATCCAATTAAATTCAAATAAAAACACATTTAACCCTAATTTTCCAAAATTCCATAAACTTCAATAATTCAAAATAAATACTTAGAAATTCATAAAAATTCCAAATAAATTCCTATAATTCATTTCAACACCTAATTTAACCATAAAACACAATTTCATAATTTAAATAATTAATTTCCAAAAATTAGAAAATAATATTAAAATATTCAAAAATACCCAAAAATCCAAAAAATCTCCAAAAATTCCACAAAAATTCATACGTGTATATTAAGCTACTAGGATCAACATTTTTGAAGGGATTTTTCATGAATCAATCAATTTGAAGCTCAAAAAAATCAAAAACCCTAATAGGCCGAAATTGAAAATTCGAAACCTAAGCAATTCTAGACCATTTAAGCTCAAACCAAAGCTAGAATCACACTCATCGGAGCTCAAAGAGAAGAAAGAGACTAGCAGTATCGAAAATGGTGGCCGAAAGAGGAAGAAACGGCGAGGAGAAGATTTCAGCCAAAAATGGCAGAAACCAAGCAAGCCACTGCCGGAGAAGACGGCTGGGACGGCGAGGCAGCGGAGGAGAATGACGGCACGCAGGGGAAGGCACTCTGACGGCCAGTGATCAGGGTAGCAGCGGTGAGGGATGGGTGGTCGGGCGCACGGGGAAGAAGGAAGAAGAAGAAGAAGAAAAAGAAAAAAGAAAGAAAAGAAAAAGAAAAAGAAAAAAAAAGAAAAATAAATAATAATAAAAAATAATTTTAATAAAATATTTAGAAAAATTTACATCCACACACTTAATATTTTAATAATTTAATAATAAATAAAATAATTAAATAACAATAAATTAATAAACAAATAATAAAATATTAGGGTAATATATATTAAACCCTAATTAAATAAATATTTACACACATAGGCTTTATTTAGTATTTTAAAAATATGTATGAGTTCATGCAAGTCCGAAAATATATATAAAATAATTAATAATAAATTATTTACGTGAAAATTTTCCCGAAAATGCAAGTCCCGGGAAATTTTACGTAAAGTAATGTAAATAAGACACAGTAATTAAAATAGGTTTTAAATACATAACAACTCATAAAAATATCATATAATATACAGAAATTATTAACACTGCATATCCCGGTACAGTGTAAAAATATTTTAAAAACACGGGATATTACAAATTTAAACTTCTTGAGCAGCCAATCATGGCGTTAATCCATGAATAGCTATCTAACAACATCACTTTCAATGATTCAAAATATAGAAATTGTACACGTTATTTGTACCTCCAACATCTATATTTTTTAGTGTTTATCTATATAAACACCTCTATAGATGAATGGAAGTTAAGAAACTTGCTTATCATTCATTCTTTCTTAAGCATTCATTAAGCTGTCAAATTCTTTTAAACAATTCTTTGTTTGAATAACTCTTATGAGATTTGGTTGTGTGTTAGAAATAGAATTTCTCTTCATCTTAAATCTTGGGTTAGATTATAAGGGAAGTGAGATTTATTTCTAAAGGAATTAGTTTAAGTGTTTTCCAGTGAAACACTTGGGTTTTGGTTTTTTGAGTGAGCCTTGAAAACTCAAGTTGTAAGGTTGTAAAAGTGAGATATAAAAATCTTGTGTAATCTCAATATTATGAATAAGATTGCGGGTGATTGAAAATCCTAACTTGAGGATAAGTTAGGTGGAGATGTAGGAATGTTGTTGAATCCAAACTCCTTAAATTTTTGTGTTCTTCATTCTTCCTTCTCAACTTTCATTCAATTCTTGCAAAGAATTCTTTCAATTTCTCATTTTTATTTGAATGTCCTATTCACTCCCCCTTAGGACTCTTTTCACATCCCACAGGGAATATAACAAAATCCATTATCACTAGACATCCCAAAGGGAATATAGTGCAGTTCACCAAACACTGCACAATAGTTATGGTATTATTGCTCAATAATCCACAGGAGCTATAACATGTTATCAAATCATGAAAGGCTAAACATCCCATAGAGAATATAGCGAAATTAATTTGCATATATCTCACTAGACGTCCTAAAGGGAATATAGTGTAGTTCACTAAATACCATATAGTAGTTATGGTATTATTGCTGGATGCTCTACAGGAGCTATAACATGCTATCAAATCATGAAATGCTAAACGTCTGAAAGGGAATATAGCAAAACTCATTTACATATATCTCACTAGATATCCCAAAAGGAATACAGTGCAGTCCACCAGATACTACACAGTAGTTATGGTATTATTTCTAGACATTCCACATGAGTTATAGCATGTTCTTAAATCATGAAATGCTAAATGTCCCATAAGGAATATAGTGAAATGCATTTGCATAAATCTCACTAGATGTTCCACAGGAAATATAGTGAAGCATGTTAAACATAACATCTTGCTTAAAAATTGCATAACAATTTAAGCATCAATCCATCAATTAAGATACAATTAAGTACCCTAATCCTTTCCTTTAAAATTATGTGCTTCTATTGCTTTGCCATAATTTGTCAAGCAAACAGTGATGAAGGGGGGCAACTGTAAGAACCCAATTTCAGGACGCATTTGTGTATGAATGTGACGAAAGCCTCTATAATGAAAATTTAGTCAAAAATTGACCTATAGTGTTAAGTTTCACAATTTTAAGGACTAAATTGCAACATTTTTTGGGTTTAATTGCAAAAATTGAGTTTTGTAGGGGCATATTTGAAAATGTACAATTGACATTGCATAATGTCGGTCGACATTACATAATATCAATCACAATGCTAATTGGCATTACATAATGCCAGTTGACATTCTGTAATGATGAAGAGCTAAAATTTTAGAAAATAATTTATGTTCTCAAATTTTTAAAATTATGATTAGTCCAAAATTTAATTTATTTTTATAAATACATTAATTTTGGTATTTATTTGTCTGGTAAGAGTCTCTTATGTGTATAATTTTATGAAATTAAAATTCTTATCCTATTTGTTTTGAGAGGGGGGATCAGAGTTGCCTCTTCTATGATCACATAAGTGGTTAACTAGGTTTAGAAAAGAGATATAAAAAGGAAAGGAATAGTAGAGAAAAAAAGGAGAAAAGGACTGTGAAAAAAAGAGAGAGAACAACCCTAATAGCTATTGCAAAATAAAAAAGTTGATTGAAAGACATAGAGAAAAAATAAAGAAAATAAAAAACCTTTTTCAAGAAAAATACGTTCTTTTCAAAGTCCATAAATCTAGAAAACATAGGGTCGATTTTCACAAAACGGTGAAATCCCATTTTGAGAGGCATTTAAACAGCATCTGCAGAGCATCACTCTTCTACTCCTTTTTTCTTTAATAATTGTTTCTTTTATATTATCTTTTTATTTTTTTATTTTTTTATTTCTATGTTTGTTTTGTTTAATTTTTATTATTTTGTTTTCTTTCTTCATTAATTCTAATCTTATTTACCTTTTTTCTTTGCATTTCATGTTTCTAATGATGAATACATGATTAAACTAAGGAAACCCATGGAGAATCCATAAATAAATGCCAAGGGTCAAAGATCCTGATTTAATTTTTGTCTTGCTCTATTTAGTTTATCTTATTATTTTTTAGGTTTTGAATTTTTTTAATTTATTTTCTCAATGGTTGTAATTTTAATTTTATTTTCTTTATTATTTTTATAGATGTTGTAATAGCCCCAATAGTGGGAATAATGAAAAGTCTAGCTTTCTCTTATTCTTAAAAAAATCAATTAGTAAATTAGGTTCAATTTGGTAAACCCTAATTAAATCAATGGAGGCAGTAGATTAATTTAGGTTGTATGTGAATTAAAATTAGGTGTTTAAGAAGAAATAATTTAATTGCATGTTTGATCTCTTTTTATTTGATTGTTTTTTTTAATGTTTTTTTGGCTTGTATGTTATGGGCCCCAAGTCCATGTTAGGTTCTAACCCATTTAATAAATAGGTTATTAATTGGATTTTTAGGTTTAATTAATTTTAAAATCAATTTAGGCCCGTTTAGGTTAATTTAGACTTAGGTCCCATTTTTATCTAGAATTAAAACATGTAGAATTAGGCCCACTAATTTAAATACTTCATAATTTGTAGATTGAGACCCACTTTTAGAATTAAAATAAATATACTTAGGTTCACTTAATTAAAATTAAATAAGAATTAGGCCTACTAATTAATTTATTTCTTTAAAATGTGTAAACCATAGGCCCATTTCTTTAGTTAAAATTAAAATGAATAGACTTAGGCTCATTTATTAACATGTACGATCACCTTTAGTCCATTTTACTTGCAAATAAAAATGTAGAATTAGCTAAACTTTAAATAAAATTAAAATAGTTTAGACCTAGGGATGGTGCATTTTATATGCATTATTTGCATGCACTTTTATGACTAGTTTGCTTTAAGGCTAAATGGATGTCGAATTAGGGTTTTTAAAATTGTGTGTAAATAGAGTATAAGATAGTAATTTATAAAGTACTTGTAAATGAACACAAGACTGAAAGAAGTTAGTATTCCATTCTTAGAATCTCTTGGTTGTGGTGCTAGCTTTCTTTTAAAGAATCGAGTACCACCAAAATTATTTGTCCCGGTTATTACCCTGGACAATAACTCCTCATCTCCACACCATGTATTTATGATAATAGTTAATGTGTTCTCTAAAGCATTGTGCTCAAACAGTTTCACGTTTGCTAAAATCTTGGACGTGCACTAAACCCCACTATCTATAATAATCTAATTCAAAATGCAGTGGGAATAAGTGATGATGGGATTACTATAAAAAATTTATTTAGACATCCAGTAATGGGATTTGGTCAAAATGTGGTGTTTGGTTTTATGGAAATTATTGATGAATTTGATCTTAAAAGGATGTTTGAGATGGTTAGGTAGTTTACGAGTTGGCTAATAATTGAATTGTATATTGAGTTTAGTGACTTTACAATTAAACATAAACCATGTATAGAAGTGGGTTCATTAAGATATAACCCAAATGAAGTTAAAATTAATGAGGATGAGGACAAATGTTTTTATGAGGAAGAACTTGAATGAAATGATGAGGATGCTGAGGTGGAGGAGGATGATGAGGAGCATTAGTTTGATGAAAATGATAATGAGAATGATGATGACAATGACGATGATTGTAATGCGATTAGTGATGTTGAAGTTCAAAATGATGCTATAATGGGGGCATTAGTTGAAGGGCTAAATAGAGAAATTCATTCACAATTTGAACATATGAATATTGAGGATATGTATATTAATAGAAATCCCTCAAATGTCCATAATATTTTTCGGGATCCCTCAAAAGATTTGGCAAAGGGTATGTTATTTCAATTCAGAGAGGCAATAAAAATAGCTTGTGAGTTGTCTTTTATTCGACTTGGGTGACAATTTAAAAGTTCTGAAACTAGATATAATACTATAACTTTAGTTTACAAACTAGGATGTGAATGGAGAATAAGAGCCATTGAGAATAAGAGAAGTGGGTTTTGGAAACTTACGAGGTATAATGGTCCGCACACATGTAGTGCTCCTGTATAGAGTCAAGATAATAAGAATTTTGACACCAATGAAATGGTTGAAGTCAAATGATTCACCATTTGTACCAAACCCATCATAGAAACAAAAAAAAGGAGGACCCAAATCAACGTGTATTAGAAATGAAATGGATGAATGAAATATTGATGCTTCATCAAACTTATGTAGGAAATGGGGTTTGATCGGGCATAAAGCTTAGACTTGTAGACAAATATATATATATATATATATATATATATATATATATATATATATATATATATATATATATATATATATCCAATATATTAATAAAAATGTCAGGGATTTTGCCATTAATTGTATATATTTTCTTAAAACTTTTCCAATCCCAAATTTTATATTAAGTTTATATCTCTTATTAGTTTATTTAATTGCATAACATAAACTATTAGTCATACTCATGCTTATATATATATTAAAAAATATATAATTTTTATGTTTATTGGGAATGAATAAAAGGAAAATAAAAAGTTAGATCTCCAAGTTCTTATAACAAAGCATGTGGTAAAAAGAACTTCAAAATTGTTGATAAATATGAAGACTCGAATGGCATAATTTGGTATGGAACTAAAAGGCCATTTGAAAATTGTCTTACTTAATCATCTCTTGAACCTGGATGTGCAAATCATATATTTATTGGGTATCATACAATAAATTTCAATGATTTTGGACAATCTTCTAACATTATTATTAAAGCATATCCAAAATGGGGTTATTTATAGGAAATAAGATGTGAATTGGAAGCTTATTATGGGTACCATGAGTTATTAACACCAAAAGCAATATCAGTAACTCTATCAAGACATAGCAACGAAGAAGTTAATAATGTAGTTAACCAATTAATGAAGGAGATTATTGTCATGAATAATCGTCTCAATATATATCATATTTCCAATGACACATCCAAACAACAATCTCAATTAGGAATAAAATGTAGTTTTAATGCTTTAGATATCAAGGGTATAGAAGATTATAATGATAATGATAGTGACTTTGTAAAATACCTTCCTTTATGTTTCCCAAAATGTTGTTTATATATATATATCAACCTACACATTGCAAAAAATAAAAAAAAATTTAAACAAATGACTTTATAATTAATAATTTAAAGTGAAGAGTTACCTATAATGATTTATCTCAAGCTAATTAGATTGCCAATAGTACCCAATTTGCAATTAACGATTTAAGGTGAAGAGTTACCGATGATATGCCATGCCCCAACCTTGCACTAGAACCTACCCCTCTTCTAGAACACTTAATCAATGTTAGGGTTGTTGATGCAGAGACAGTGCTGCATCATCAGCGGCATGCACACCAACGAGCTATCACTCCAAGACCCCCTCCTACAAGTGATGCATGTATATCGTGTTCCTCAGCCAAACTCTATTTATATTGAGCCCACCTTTGTAACTTCCACCCAGGACATTAGTATATCATCTACATTAGTGACAACAGCCAGTCCATCAAGCACTTAATTCATTCCTTAGCCTCAATATGCCTTCACTTATCCACCTAGTCTATTTTTTTATGCTTTAAATCCCCCTCCTCCTACCCAATTACCTTTTTCTTTTCCATTATTTCTCTCTTCATCACACCATACTTCCTATCCTACCTTGCAATTATCATACTTCAATCTCAATCAACTTTCATTTACTTCTATTTTGAATTTATCACAAATGGCTTTAGAAATGCAAACTCCTCAATTTTCATCAATTCCTTCTTCTTTTGCCCAAATTTATCTTTCCTCATTTCGTACTCCTCAGGCTCATGAAGTGTCTACTCCCTTATATCACACACCTTTAGCTGATCCAAATCTATACATGCCTCGTGACACTAATGTTGATATTGATGATGATGGTGGTGATTCTTAAAGTGATGGGTCTTAGTTTATGGATATGAGCAGTGGACGGATTAATCACCATTGGAATTTAGGGTTACACTCTAGAATTTGCATGCATCAACCTTGTGGCACATAAAAAAACTGTGATGTACATCTTGACTCTCATAAATATTGTCCAGCTGTTGATATTTCACTTAAATTATTTGATCATGCTTACCATATGCACACTATTTGTTGAAGATTTATATTGTTTTTTCACTTATGATTTGTGTGTTTATAATTTTTAAATTATATTTATAATCTGGATTAGCAAAGACATTCCTTATTTGAAATTTATCTTTAAGTTCAGATTTATAAACACACATTTTTAATTAACTATGTATAATAAATTAATTACTAATAATTAATTTTTTTATTTTTAATTAACTACATCCACATATTCTACACTCTTATTATTTTTCACAAATAATAATAATAATTTTAATATAAATTTTAATATTTTCACCTATGTAATAATTTTTTTATTTATTTACAATTACCTATATTATATAAAAAAATTTAATGAAATACACTAAAAATTTTATTATTATTATTATTATTATTAGTATTATTATTATTATTATTTCTTCAACCATTTCACAATAATTAGTGACTAACTACTAATTACAAAAAACATAATCATACCTAAATAATTATTTAATAATTATAATATCATAAAAGTTAACATAATAATTATTTCATTATTGGGACACGGTCAAATCAGTGTGCAGACAAAATTCATTTGCATTTTGCCTCTACCAGTGGTGAAATGCATGAAAAGTTGTAAATATATATATATATATATATAGTTTTAAATATTTTTCTATAATATTTGAAAATTTAATTATTTATTAAAATTAACATGAGTTATATAATTAAAATATGTTAATCGTACAATATATATATATACCTAAAATAAAAATTAAAAACTAAAATTAAAAATTAAAAATTAAAAAAATAATGAAATAATGAAGAGAATATAAAAGGGGTAAAAATTAAAAAAGGTACTGAAAATTAAAAAAAAAAAGTACTTATGTAATTAATGAAAAAAATATTGAATTTTGATAAAAACTGAAGCTCTTTGTGTAATTTTCTCAATTTAAATAGCCTGATGGCTGCTACTTTTTAGGCTGCGTGTTGCCTCCATTTTATGCAACAAAAAAAAAAAAAAGAATTAATTAGCATCAATCATATGGGTACTTCTAACTTATGGATATTTGCCGGCTAAGGTAAGGTAAGCAAGACTTCGCAATGAAACAAATTAAAAACTCAACAGATTTAGTTGAGTTTGGTTTAATTTGTTTATTTTATATTTTATATTTTTAATTTTTATGAATTGAATTAAATTTTAGTTCGATCTAGTTTTATTTTATATTTTAAAAAATTGATTAACTGAATTAACTAAATGATAAAATTAGCATGACTTTGATTTATTACTGTAGAATGAACTGAATGATAAAAATCAAACCGATATAGTTCGATTCAATTTTGTTTACTTTATACTTTCAATTTGTATTAACTGAATTGAACTGAAATTTCATTCAATTTTATATTTAATGAATTCAATTAATTCAGTTTGGACAGAAAATTATATCAAAATCGATCAAACCGACTGAATGTTCACCCCTAAGATAGGATATAGTTATTATGGTCAAATCACTCCGTTTAAATTATATAATGTTTTAAATTTTTATATAAATATATATTCACTTTTATTAAATATTATATCTTATCAGATTAAAATTTTAATTTAATTCTATAAAAATTTATAAAGTTAATAGGCCTATTATCATTGAGTTCTGGCTTGGTCCTTCTTGTTTGGATCAACAAATTGGTTGAACTATTATTACTATAAAATTTTTAATTATTTTCAATGTTTATATGTAATTGTTAAATTTATAATAAGTATTAGAAATGCAGTTTTTCATTACCAAAACCGGATTGATTACGAATGCAAAGATACGTAGCAAGCTTTTGGGGGAAAAAAACACACACACACACACAGCGCTATTAGCCTCCTTTTTTCCTGGATGAGTACCAAAATCATTAGTCTAATAATCTTTCTTTTGATTCTCAATAACCTTAACTTCTTGGAGGCAGAATCCTGGATCAGAGCTGCTTGTTATAATTCTTCTGCCAGCCTCCCTGCTTCAACTGTAAATTTTGCTCTTTGTACTCCCTCATATTATGCATTTGCAGCCATCAACAATTCTACATATCAACTCTCCTTTGCATTCTTTATCGAACAAAGTGTCTCAACATTTACGGCCACCGTTAACCACAAGAACCCATCAATTAGTACCCGTTTTTCAATCGGCCTTGCTTATGGAAACTACTCTATCTTCTCTCCAATGGTGAGCCAGCCTTCTTACAGGGAGTCTTTTATCAAATCCTCCATTAAAAAAGCCAAATTTTGCTCTTTGTACTCCCTTATATTGTGCATTTGCAGCCATCAACAATTCTACATATCAACTCTCCTTTGCATTCTCTATCGAACAAAGTGTCTCAACATTTACGGCCACCGTTAACCACAAGAACCCATCAATTACTACCTGTTTTTCAATCGGCCTTGCTTATGGAAACTACTCTATCTTCTCTCCAATGGTGAGCCAGCCTTCTTACAGGGAGTCTTTTATCAGATCCTCCATTAAAAAAGCCAGGCAATATGGCTTTCCTGGCCTAGACCTCTCCTGGCATTGGCCTGACACAAGATCTGATGTGGAAAACATTGGTATTCTATTAGAAGAATGGCGAACTGCTGTAAATTCTGAGTCAAGAAACACAAGTAAGCCTCATTTGATCCTCACCATGTCTATTAATCGCTTGCCGGTAATTGGCGACATTGGTTTTCCAGTAGAATCCATTCGGCGAAACTTAGATTGAGCTAATAAGCATTTGACTATCATTTGCCAGCGAAAGAGAATGTAACAGGCAACCATGCAGCTTTGTATGATCCTTCAAGCCATGTCAATACCCATTTTGGTATAAAGGCATGGTTACGAAGAGGAATGCCACCAAGCAAACTGGTTCTGGGATTGCCTTGTCATGGATACGCATGGAAACTTGTGAATCCGAATGATCATTCCGTTGGTTCACCAGCCTCTAGACCAGATACGACGACGGATGGTTCAATAGGCTATAGTGAAATCGTTTATCTCCGATTATGGTTATGGAGCCACTTCGACTTATAATGCTACATATGCAGTGAATTACTTCACCTTCGGAACTATAAAAGAGAATCACTCTCCAACACAAATCAAGGACAATCAAGCCAGAAATCAAAGCCAATCTGCTGTAATTATGCAATTACATTAATTTAGGAATACATTTATTATTTCCGTTCTTGTATATGCTGTAATGTATATAAGTCCTGTTGTGTGATTAAAAACAGTATCGATCAATTCTATATCTTCTTCTCCCCTATATGGTATTAGAGCCCTCCTGCTCTAACGAGCCAATTTCTTCAAACCATCAGTTATAACCATGATCTACCCAAAATTCTGGCCTTGCAATTGTCAACTCAACCACCCAAAACTTGTCAAATCCCAACAGTATTCTCCATCCACGATGCACAACTTCCTCTAAAACTCACCTGAATGAACTTTCCTTCAGGGAAGACCTAACTTAATGCTCTTCTTGTTGGATATGATCTCTTTAAATTTGTTGATGATATGCACACGTCCTACCCGAAAGGTCAGTCAAGATGGAAAAGATATAATTAATCCAGCATATGAAAAGTGGATTCGCCGGGATCGATTACTCCTTCACGCAATCATTGCCTCTACCTTCGTGACCGTGATGCCTTTCATTGGATCTGCCAAGACTTCAACAGAAGCCTGGACTAAACTTACACACCTCTATGCCAACAAATCAAAGTCACGCATGATGTCCCTTAAAGATCAACTTACCAACACGAAACAAGATGGTAAATCTATCAGAGAATATTTTGAATTCTTGAAAACAACAGCTGATGAACTTGCTCTTATTCGGGCTCCAGTTGATGAAACAGATCTTGTTCTCAATGTTTTAAATGGAATCCGTTCAGAGTACAAAGAAATTGGAGCTGGCATTCGAACTTGAGAATCATTCATAACCTTTGAAGAGCTTTATGATAAACTCATTGATTATGAGCAATATCTGAAGAAGGTTGACAACAGCCTTGACTCCACAGTTGCGATAGCAAACTGCACCAAGAAATCTAATTATCAGAGTCCGCATCCAAAGGGAATGAATCCTTGCTTTCGCAATTCCAACCAATCTTGGTCTGGTAATCAAGGTGACAACTCCTTCAGGAGAAGTTCTGGTCTCTCTTCAAACCACAATAATCCTTTGAGACAAACATGTCAGCTATGTGATAAACATGGTCATTCAGCTAAGCAGTGTTACCAAGGTAAGCTTTTTTTCTCCTTGTAGCCTACAGCCAATGTCACTACAGTACCTTAGTCAGAAAATAAAAAATGGTTCATGGAATCAGCTATGTCACACTGTATCACTATTGATTTGAAAAATGTTTCACTTCAATCAATATATGATGGTCCAGATGAGATAATAATTGGTGATGGCTCAGGTTTGATAATCTCTCACACTAGTTCTACTCTTCTTTCTTCATCATCTACTACATAGTCCTTATCTGATGTTCTATACGCCCCATCCATTAATAAGAATCTTATATTAGTTGCTAAACTTTGCAAAACTAACAAAGTTTCTATTGAATTCTTTGATGATCATTTTTTGATGAAGGATCGAGTCACAGGGGCAATATTTACTCGAGGCCAGAATAGTGATGATTTGTATGTGATTGCTTCTTGTTTACAAGTTCACAAATTACAACCATCTGCATCTGTGACTATTTGAACCACTCCAAATGTTTGGCATCAATGGTTAGGCCACCCTTCAATTCGTATTCTTCAACAAATTTTCGAATCTCATGATCTGCCTTACACATCCAATGTTACCCCAATGCTTTCTTGCAACTCATGTCTCAAAAACACCCATTTGGTACCTCTGGTTTACAAAGTAAAATACCATTAGATATTCTATACACTGATGTTTGAGGACCTTCTCCTATCAAATCTTTGGATGGTTTCTCTTACTATGTGATTTTTTTAGATAATTATACTAAATATGTTTGGCTTTATCCTTTAAAAAATGAAAAATTAAAAATTTGATGTCTAAACTGTTCAGTTTTTTCTATTTGAGTGTCTAATTTTTTTTTTTGTGTAATCAATGTTTAAATTTTAGAAAAACATACTAATGTAACGTCTTTGACCTATCTGATGTTGACTAGGTGCTTGATCAGATCAAATGAGACCTACTTTTATCCTAGTTATTAATTATATCATTTGTCACATATGTTGCATTATTTAAAGGGCAAAATTACCGTTATTCAGTCACCTTTTATGTCTACTGCAGAAGTTAATGTTGAGGTTATTTTTCTCAATTCATAATATTTAATAAGGTAATAAGAGTATTTTTGTCCTTTAAATAATGCAATGCACGTGGCACATGACATGACCAATAACTGGGGTAAAAGTGGATTTAGTTTGATCTGACTCAGAATCTAGTCAACATCAAATCGGTCGGAAACACTACATTGGTATGCTTTTTGTTGCGTTCAGAACCCACATGCGCACATATCATGATTGCAGTATAAAGAGTTATCGTTCCCATAAAGATTGTATATTGAGTACTAATATTTTTACTTATGTTCTCAGCTAGTAAATTAAATAAAATGATATTGCAAACTTTAATATAAACCAAGCAAAAGAATTAAACTTTAATCAAATGATAAAAAGCTTAGAGCCTAAGTTTAGTTTCACTATTCCAATCCGATCATAAACATATTAACACACAAAAGACATTGACTTCAGCTAAGGGTAATTATTCTAAAATACCTAAAAACTCTCTCGAGTTCATTTAAGCATGCAAAGATTAAATTTTAAATTACTCTCATGGTTAAGAAATTAATCTAAACTCATTAAGTTTCTTAACAATTAATTCACCACTGTAGACCCCTGCCTATCGTCATGGTTCCTCTAAGAACTCACCAACACTCGTGGTCTTATGATCTAAGCCCTACGAGTTTTAAGCTAGTGGATTCTCCTAACTCTCATGAGTGAATCTACCCATAAACATGTAATCAAGCTAGCCAAGAATGAAGATAAACATTAAGTGCAACTCATAGAATTAACTGAAAATCAAATTAAATAAATAAAAACTTGTGTTCAATCATATAATGGAATAGCTACTCCTAACTTAAATTTTAAAAGAAAATTAGTTATGCATGGTTATGGTGAAAAACACAAACATAATTAAGGATGAAAGAAGAAGAATTAATAAAAATAATCTCTTGAATTTTTTGCACAAATCTTCTTTAATCTTCATTTAGCTATGGTTTGTGGCCACCAATAAATGATTAAAGATGATTTCTACCTTCTCATAATCCTCCTTTTATATAGTTCAATAGGAAAAGAACTTGAAAGCTCTTAAAATTCTCTTCTTTTTCGAGCAAGGAAATGACTTTTTATTCAACATGGCTTGGTTGCATGGATATGCACACGGTTTGAGGCACGCCATGACACATGTCGTTTCATATTGTTTTCTTTTTTCTTTACTTGGAAGATAACAATAGAGCTTGGCACATAGCTTGGAGAAGGCGTGTCTCTTCCATTTTACCTAATTCCTTATGTGACACAACATTGATAAGCCATGTTGCATGTTGTGTTGAAATGTTTTCTTTTCTTTTACTTGCAAATAACCACACGATTTGGCACAAGCTATGTTGAAATGTTTTGTTGACACGAATCCTCATTCTTTTTAGGTTTCCTCTTTAGACTTTACAACAAAAAAGGGAAAATAAATTAATATTATACAAAAACTCCATAAAATATGCTTTAAACAATATAATCCTAATTAAACACTAACACTAATATATTTCCTATTTAAACGTATATTCTACCCAAATTATTCTAATTACTTATCCAAATTTCATTAAAAATCAACTTAAAATATATGTAAAAATAACATACATCACTTTTCTAAAGTTCAAACACTTGATTGTAAAAAAAAGATTAAACACTCAAATAGAAAAAATTGAAAAGTTTGGACACCGAATTTGTAGTTATTCCATTAAAAAATAAATATGATCTCTTTCTTACATTCTAAAATTTCAAGAAACTTGTTGAGAATTATTTTCAAACAAAAATCATCATTGTGTATTTAGAGAAACTATGGTATATGTGACTAAAAAAGTTTTTTTTTTTTGCATCCCATGGTATCTTACATCTCCAAACACCACCCCACACCCACAACACAATGGTTCATTGGAACATCATTAGAGGTAAATTATTAAAATGGGTTTAACTTTGTTGTATTAATCCTCTATGCCACTTTCCTTTTGGACTCATGCCTTCCAAACTACAATTTACTTAACCAATAGACTACCCACTCCACTGTTTCACAATCAGTCCCCTTTCCAAAAATTGTTCCATAAGGAGCCAAACTATTTAAAATTAAAGGTCTTTAGTTGTCTATGTCACCCTTCTCTTAAACCATATCCTGCTCATAAGCTCTAACCAAAGCCTTGTCCATGTGTTTTTATAGGTTACTCTTTACATTAAAGTGCATTCAAGTGTTATGATCCTTCCTCTACAAAAATCTTCATCTCTCAACATGTTCATTTTGTTAAAAATAATTTTTCCTTTGACTAGCTTAAATTTAACAACTACTTAAGTCTCCCCTTACACTGTATCCACATGGTTTTCACATTCATCTTCTCCAAGCACCCCTATCCAAGCACCCCTATACATTTTATTCTTCTTTTGTATTTTTTCTAAGAATTTGTAGTTCATATATAATAGTCCTACCTTTGGTGTCCTTTATAGTTCCTCCTTCATCCACCTCACTAATTGGTGCATCAACATCTACCTCAACAGACATTGTTGCTACTACCTCATCAAATTCACTTAAACCATACCTCTATTTAACTCCCCTTCCTATCTCACCATATCCTACACACTATAAATAATGAACCACCTCAACCTTAATGCATTCATCCTATGGTTATTTGCTCATGAAATAATATTTTCAAACCAAAAGCAGTCTTCACTATGACCAAGCACTCCATCTCCTTACCTTTAGAACCCACGTGTGTTTCTTAAGCTCTTAAAGACAATCATTGGCAGTCAGCCATGAATGTTGAATTCAATGCCCTGTTGAGCAATGCCACTTAGGATATAGTCCTAGTTGAATTTCAATAACATGTAATCAGTTGCAAATGGGTGTTTCATGTTAAACAACACCCCGATGGTAGTGTGGAGCATTATAAAGTGCCATTTATGGCTAAAGGATTCCATTAATGTCATAGTCTTGATTTTAAAGACACATTCATTCCTGCTATTAAACTTATCATCATTCGAGTAGTCCTTTCCATTGCTCTTGTTCATGGCTAGTCTCTTTATCAATTACATGTGAATAACACTTTTTTAAATGGCTCTTTAACTAAAAAGGTTTACATGAAGTAGCCATCATGCTTTACTAACTCATCTTTTCCTAATAATGTCTATCATATAAGAAAGGCTCTCTATAGCCTTAAACTGGCTCCATGTGCTTAGTACTAACCTTTTAGCTCATTTGTTCAAGACTATATATTCATTTAGTCTAAATCTGATAGCTCTCTCTTCATTTATGCCACATCTACTGTAATAACATATTTTTTGGTTTATGTTAATGATTTGTTACTCATAGGTAGTGACCCACGATTCATTCAAAATTTTGTTCAAGCTCTTGCTACCAAATTCTCTCTCAAGGATCTTAAAGATCTCAACTACTTCTTAGGCATTAAAGTGATTCCTACCGAGTCTAGTATGTTCTTATCACAATATAAGTACATTCATGATCTCTTATATCACACTAATATGGCAGGAGCTAAAAAGGTTGCTAACCCCTTTTCCTTTACTGGTGCATTATTTATTATTGATGCATCTCTGCCCATTGCTAGTACTAAGTTCCTATAAATTTTTTATTCGTTATAATATTTATCTATGACTCGCCTTGATATTGCATTTACTGTAAACAAGCTCTCATAGTTTATGCATTACCTAACTCAAACACACTTTGCAGCGCTTAAATGAGTTCTTCGATATCTTAAAGGAATAATGAACCATGGCCTTGTCATCTTCCACCTTATTTATAGCATTCTCATATGCTAATTGAATTAGAAATCTTAACAATCACACTTCCACAACCTCCTATGTTATTTATTTGGTGGGAATCCTATTTCTTAGTGCTCAAAGAAATAATGATCAATTGCTCAATCATTTATAGAGGTGGAGTATCATGTTATTGTTGTAACTATTATATAACTAGTATGGCTACAATCTCTTTTCCAAGAGATTTCTCTACCTCTAATGGTTCTCTGTGATAATCTTAGTGCCACATATATTAGAGTTAATCCAGTTTTTCACTCTCATATGAAGCACATCGCCATTGACTATCATTTTGTAAAAGATCACATATCAAAAAAATTGGTAGTCATTTCTCATGTTCCTTATATATAACAATTGGTTTACTTATTAACTAAACCTCTATCCAAATCTATTTTTCTTCCAATGTGATCCAAGCTCAGTATTCTTGATGCCACACTGATCTTGCAGGGGTATAGAAGAGAGAATGACTCCCCAACAAAAACCAAGCACAATTAAGCTAGAAATTAATAATTCATTCATAGGCAATCTATTATAATTATGCAATTACATTAATATAAGAGTGCATTTATTATTTCCATTCTTATATTTGTTGTAATATATATAAGTCCTATTGTATAATTAAACACAGTATCAATATAATTCTAAATCTTTTTACCTTTATATGAATAACCTAGATAAATTTTAATAATGTTGAGACTATTAGGACCAAAGTTTCTTATGCTAAGTCAAAGGAACTACTAGGTTACTATAGCATTCAACTGTCAAACGATGATAAGTGGAAGCTTTTTCATGTAAGTAAGAAATCATTCATCAAGAATTTATAATAAGTTTGTTATTTTCAAAGGCATTTGATTATTGTGATGAACTTAATGGCTTATGGTGTTAGTAAAGCTGACAAAAAGAAGAGGAAATTTTGGATTGTAGTTTTAGTTCTAGTTACAATAGTTATCATTCTGCTTATTCTTACCTCTATCTCATACTGTGTAAAAGTAGAGCACTCATGTCAAAAGGTAAACATTTTTAAACTATAGATTTAATGACTAAGTTTGTCACAAATTTCATAATTTTCCCTATTTCTTGGTTTAAGGAAAGAAGATTTTGGTGAAGTATCAAGCTTCGAAGAAGGATGACAAAAAAGTATAGTTGTTAATGAATATGAAGACCATAATGCTATTAATCTACAAGTTTTCACCTTTTCTTAAATCAAAATAGCTATAAGTAACTTTTTTTTGTGAAAATAAGCTTGGAGAAGGTGGATATGGACCTGTTTACAAGGTGAGGCTCTTGACAAACTTATTCTTTAGCCTGTGTAAGGATGATAGGATGTGTAGTATTAGATTGGGAGGCATATATTTGTTTAAATTACTAATGCTTATTCTATATATATAACATTTTATATCATTAATCTTTCCATGAATGTATAGCAATCTTTTTATGTAAAAGAACATTGATTTGAGTGTCAACAAGCTTATATTCACTTAAGTTCTTGAGTTCAAGTCTTATTCTTGGGTTCAAGTCTTATGCATAGAGAAATAGCCATTGGGAATGAGAATTTTACTCCATATATGCAATCCATTAAGCTCAAACTCCATAGTAGTAAGAGATCATATGGCTACTAAAAGTTGTAAGAAGTAATTATAAGTCTTTATGTTATCTTTGCTATGGTAACTATAAAGAGGATAGGAGATAGTAATGAAAAGACTATAAAAAACTTCAAATCAAGGACTTAAGGAGTTCCATAATGAGGTTAAACACATAGTAAAGTTGCAACATACTAATCTAGTAAGGCTTTTGGGATTTTTCATAAAAAAGGGAACATAAAATGTTAATTTATGAGTACATGCCAAATGAAACCCTTGATTTCTACCTATTTGGTAAGCTTGATTCTTCATGAACTTTGTCTTTAATTTAAGAACATAAAAGAACATTTTTGTAGCTTACTACATAATTCTATTTTAATTAATATATATAAGAATAAAAGATTAAAATTGAAATAGGAAAAACACATTGATATCATTAAAAGGATTGCTTAAGGTATTATGTATCTCTAAGAATACTCAAATTTGACAATAGTTCATAAAGATATTAAAGCCAATAACATTTTGTTAAATAATAAAATGAAGCCATGGATTTTTTATTTTAGCATAGCAAGAATTTTCCAAAAGGAAAATAGTAAAGCCTATATATGCCAAATTATTAGAATATAGTAAGTGAGTTGATTTTTACAAAGATTCTTTTTATTATGAACCCTACAAGAACTAAATGTTTAACCATCTTATTTGATTCATAACAATACAATGTAATGGCTATATACCTCCTAAATATGTTAAACAAGGTGTGTACTCTACAGAATATGATGTTTACATCTTTGGAGTTCTAATTCTACAAATTATAAGTGGAAAGAGGAAAACATGTTTCTACGGTCCATGTAAAAGTCTAAACCTTTTGAAATATATAAGTCTCCTTGCTTTATTCCCTTAAATTAATATTATAGCAATTTTCACTACCTAGAAGAGTGAATAATTATAATATGTTAGGCATATGAAAGTGGCTAACAGAAAATAAGAACGTGTTCATGGATCCAGGTGTAATATCCCGTGTTTTTTTAAAATATTTTTACACTGTACCGGGATATGCAGTGTTAATAATTTTCTGTACATTATATGATATTTTTACGAGTTAATATGTATTTAAAACCTATTTTAATTACGGTATATTATTTACAGTGTTTTACGTAAAATTTTCCCGGGACTTGCATTTTCGGGGAAATTTTCACGTAAACAATTTATTATTAATTATTTTAGATGTATTTACGGACTTGCATGAACTCATACATATTTTTAAATTATTAAATAAAGCCTGTGTGTGTATATGTATTTAATTAGGGTTTATTATTACCCTAATATTTTATTAAGTATTTAATTGTTTTATTGTTATTTAATTAATTTTATTTAGTATAAATTATTAAAATATTAATATTTTTATGTGTGTGGTGTATATTTGATGTGTGTAATTTAATATTATTTTAATATATAGTATAAAGTATATATATATACATATATTTGTTAAAAATTACAAAAGTTTGCAAAATTACATTTTGGCCCCCGACTTCTTCTTCTTCTCCGACCGATTCCCCATCACCGTTCCGCCGCCTGTCACGCCGTTCCTTCACCGTGGGTGTGCCGTCCGGTGTGCCACCATCTTCCCCGACCAGTTTCGCCACCTGTGGAGGCCGTTTCCGGCGTCGGGAGAACGATTTTGGCCGGAGAAGCCGAAAATCAACCCACCGTCGATCACGCCGATTCCGGCCACCGTTTTTGACACCGCTGGTCTCTTTCTTCTCCTTGAGCTCCGGTGAGTGTGATTCTAGCTTTGGTTTGAGCTAAAATGGTCTAGAATTGCTTAGTTTTCGATTTGTAAATTTCGGCCTATTAGGGTTTTTGATTTTTTTGAGCTTCGAATTGGATGATTCATGGAAAATTCCTTCACAAATGTTGTTCCTAGTAGCTTAATCTTCATGTATGAATTTTTGTAGAATTTTTGGAGATTTTTTGGATTTTTGGGTATTTTTGAATATTTTAATATTATTTTCTAATTTTCGGAAATTAATTATTTAAATTATGAAATTGGAGTTTATGGTTAAATTGGGTGTTGAAATGAATTATAGGAATTTATTTGGAATTTTTATGAATTTCTAAGTATTTATTTTTAATTATTGAAGTTTAGGTGATTTTGGAAAATTAGGTTAATTGTGTTTTAAATTGAATTTAATTGGTTAATTGAGTTTAAATATTGATATTATTGATAAATATGTTGAGAAAGTTAATTTTGGATAATTGTATGATTTTTAGTGAATTTTTGAAGTAATTTAAGTATATTTATATATATAGGGGTATTTTGGTAATTTTACCCTAAATTGTCTAAAAATGTAATTTAATTGGTTTTAATATTTATTTAAGGTATAAAAATGATTTCTACAAATTATTTAGTATTTTTAACTAATTAAAACTATTTTTCGGGAATTATTTTCAATTATATATATAATATACGATTTTTCTAATAAAATGAGTTTTAATCGGTTTTTATAGTGTTTCAAGGTTAATTATGTAATTTCTACGTATGAAATGTATTTTTGTGATTTAAGGATATTTTTGTTGTATCTGGAATACCATTCTGTGTTTGTGGACCCCGGTCGGTGGACTGTAGTTTGGAGTCCGACTGTGGGATTTTGATTGTGTTGAGCTCATTTTTCCAAGTGTGTTTCTTTGCAGGGTCGGCTCTACTCTTTTGAGTAGAGAGATGTCCGTTTTACAGGGGAGGTTCTGTCGGATTTTTGGTAGAATTCTCGTAAAACGTGATATCCAGTCGAACCCTAATTTTCGATTCTGTGTTAAATACTCTAGATTGAATTATAGGAT
The DNA here is from genome assembly GCA_947683625.1 of Mallotus nudiflorus. Classification (NCBI taxonomy): domain Eukaryota; kingdom Viridiplantae; phylum Streptophyta; class Magnoliopsida; order Malpighiales; family Euphorbiaceae; genus Mallotus; species Mallotus nudiflorus. The sequence goes on from CANTUR010001188.1 coordinate 223,653, forward strand.
TTCTGTTAGGTTTATTCTGATGTCGATTATTTATTTCTTGTTTAGTTGCGCCGAGACCGAGGGCTAGTGGACCAGGCCCGTCGGACCTGTCTCGTGGAGCGCATTAGGTGAGTTACTATATTATATATATATGCTTAGGATGCATGATTTAGAAAATGCATGTTTTATTTTGACTGAATATGCATAAATAATGTGATTTATATTCAAGTATATTTTTGGTATATTTTTGGTATATAATAAATTATATACATGTTTTGTGAATAAAATATATTTAAAATATTTTTAAATATATTTTTAGTTTAATTCATGATTTGATTGGATTTATTTGACATATATATACTCAAAATATACCCGGTTTATGTTTGGTATATTTCCAGTATATATATGGTTTATATTGTTGTTTCATTTACATTCATGCATCATGTATTTGTGAATGAATGTTTTATTATTTATTAATGAAGGATATCAATAGAACGTGCTACCTAGTGGGCAGCACTAGGACCGAGTACGTACCGGTACGCCTATAGCTTTAGGCTATGTTACTAACTATTTGTGGATATTGGTTTGATATGATTATTGATATGTGAGATGTGGTTTGTGGGTGTGATTGCTGGAGCTCGGTTGACCAAGTGTCTCGGGGCCAATCACACTGGCAGTCAGACTGCTGGAGCTCGGTTGACTTAGTGTCTCGGGGCCAGTCTACTGTCCATATGGATTAAGTGGATATATTTGGTATAAGTGAGCCTGTATGGCCAGAGTGTTGTTTAACACTATTTTCTGAGGTTGCGATATTCTAGGGTTCTATGTGATCCTTCATAAACTGGGATTTTTCAGTAAAATATATAAAAATGATTTTATTGCATCTGTGTGTAATTGCTTGTATATATACATATTATATATACTATTGATTGTATGCATTATCACTTAGTGTGTATGTATATATATTATAGTAATTCACTCAGTGAGGTCTGACTCCCCTCCGTTGACTATTTTTCAGGAGAGTCAACTTCCTCAGACCTCAGTAGCAGGTCGATACGCCGGATTTCTTCCGCCCCGGCTTCTTTATGTAAATTGTCTACTTGAGTCTTATTTATTTTATCTAGACACTGCAGTAGTTGTGAATTAAAGTATTGGATTTCATGTACTTTATTTTAAAGAGATGTATTATATTGAAACTGGATTTGTATTAAAGATTATATACATCTATGTGATAAGATGAGTTTTGAATTAAATCCAGTTGATATGGAAAAATGATATTATGATTTTTATTTCCGCTGCATATTATATTTTTATTGTTATTATGGCATGCTTTATTTTATTTTTAGGCTTGCTACGGGTTCCGGATTCGAAAGAATTCCCGTTCCCTAGCGCCGGTCATGGCCCCTGTTTTGGGTCATGACAAAGTTGGTATCAGAGCGAAGTTCGTATCAGAGTGGAGTTCTGTGTTAGGGCTTAGTTATGTGAGTTGTGGCCCTAGTTTTAAAGTTGTGTTTTCTGTTGGACTACTGCAGTGTATTAGGTTCGAGTATGTCTTGATGAGTATTCCTTGCTATAGTTTTCAGCGTTATTCCTCCGTTGTCTGTTTTGTCTGAATCTTTCCGTTTGTCTTTTCAGAATGAGGAGGTGAGCGCGTGTCGCTCCACCGGTCGTTGAGGCCGAGGATGATGAGTCTTTTCAGGATGAGGTTTTACCTCCTGAGCAGCCAGTTAGACGTAGAGGTCGTGGCAGGGGTAGACCTCGAGGAGCGGCAGGTCGCCGTAGGCAGAGAGAGTTACAGGACGAGGAGCCTGTTGAGCCTGAGTTTGATGTTCCTGTTCCTCCAGTTGTTCAGCCTGTTCAGCCTGCCTATCAGCAGGGTATGTCTGACCCTGAGGCAGCTTTGTTCTATGCTAGAGTTGGCAGGATTGCTTTTGATGGTACTTCTGATCCTTTAGACTTTCTGCATGCGATTGAGACTAGGACTCGGACTGCTCATACCGAGTACCAGAGGATCATGATCGTTGAGTTGTCTGTTGAGGGACCAGCCTTGGATTGGTTCATTCAGATGATCCAGCCTTATATGATGACGATGACATGGGCTCAGTTTCGAGAGCGATTCATGAGGAGATTTTGTCCAGAGCCTCTTCGTTTGAGTTATCGTCTCCGTTTGACTAGTATTTCTCGTGGAGATCGATCTGTAGAGGAGTATACCCAAGAGTTTCTTCGATTGGGTAGATATGCTGAGGATCTGATGCGAGATCAGTATTTCGCGGTTACTACATACGTTACTGGTTTGGGTTCAGCTTTTGCTGGTATGCCCACAGCAGGTCTTACTCTGGAGTCTGTGATTGAGCTAGCTAAGGAGATCGAGCTGAGATTAGTTAGGCAGGGAGCGATGCCTGATTATTACCAGTTGGGAGTTCAGTCGAGTGGATCGCAGGCTACTCCATATTCGAGTTTTCATGTTGGTTCGAGTAGTCAGCAGCGAGGTTCGACTCAGTAGAGTCAGAGACAGCAGCAGCGAGTGCATCGGAGCAGTAGACATGGCCGTGGAGGTCAGCGAAGATCGTTTAGATTTGGGTCAGGTGCTTCGAGCAGCAGCAGTGGTCGTAGTTCTGGATCAGCGGCCAATGTTTGTCAGACTTGTGGTAGAGTCCATCAGGGACCGTGTTATCTGATACCACTGACATGTTTCAGATGCGGACAGACAGGACATTTTGCCAGATCATGTCCTTATTCTGGGTATCAGCAGCAGCAGATTCCGCGATTCCCACAGCAGTCGATTGCTAGTGCAGTACCCGTGCCATTTCAGTTGCCACCAGCCCAGCATCAGAGTTCTACTCAGTTTGTTCCACAGCAGAGTCGTGGTAGAGGTACTAGAGGAGGTGCTAGAGGTGTTGGCCAGGCTTCTACCAGTCAGCAGGGAGGTCGAGGTCAGGCCAGAGTCTTCCATCTGACTCAGCAGGATGCTCAGGCATCTAATGCAGTCGTGGCAGGTATTCTTTCTGTTTGTTACCTAGATGCTTTGGTTTTGTTTGATCTGGGTGCCACGCATTCGTTTGTTTCTCCTATTTTTGCTTCTAAATCTTGTTGGCAAGCTTCGAGGATGGCTTTTCCTTTGTCTGTTGCCACTCCTCTGAGTGATTCTTTGGACGTCGATATTGTTCTTTCTGGTTGTCCAGTTCTCATGGGAGATAGAGAATTACCCGTTGATTTGATTTTGTTGGATGTGATGGAGTTCGATGTTATTTTGGGAATGGATTGGTTATCTCAGCACTTTGCCGTGGTAGATTGCAGGAATAAGGAGGTGACTTTTAGAATTCCTGGTGAAGTAGATTTTAAGTTTGTTGGTGATAGGAGTTCAGTACCTCAGAATCTTATTTCTGTTATTGCAGCTAGGAAGTTGTTGAGGAAAGGTTGTCAGGGGTTTTTGGCATTGGTTAGGGATACGTCAGTGGAGAAGTTGTCACTCACAGATGTTCCTGTTGCTTGTGAGTTTCCTGATGTTTTTCCCGAGGAGTTGCCAGGTTTACCACCTCACAGAGAGATTGAGTTCTGTATAGATGTGGTTCCAGGTACTACTCCTATATCTATGCCACCTTATCGTATGGCTCCTGCAGAGTTGAGAGAGTTGAAGGAGCAGTTGCAAGAGTTGTTGGATAAGGGTTTTATCAGACCTAGTGTTTCTCCTTGGGGTGCACCAGTCCTGTTTGTGAAGAAGAAGGATGGTACCCTGAGACTGTGCATTGACTACAGGGAGCTGAATAAGGTGACAGTGAAGAACAAGTATCCTCTCCCGAGGATAGATGATTTATTTGATCAGTTACAAGGTGCACAATTCTTTTCTAAGGTTGACTTGATGTCAGGTTATCATCAGCTGCGGATCAGTGAATCCGATATTCCTAAGACAGCTTTCCGCACTCGATATGGCCATTATGAGTTTCTGGTGATGTCTTTTGGTTTGACTAATGCACCAGCAGCTTTTATGGATCTAATGAACAGAGTATTCAGACCGTATGTGGATCAGTTTATAGTAGTCTTCATTGATGATATACTAGTATATTCAAGGAGTATGGAAGAGCATGTATATCATTTGAGGATTGTACTACAGACATTGAGAGATCATCAGCTTTATGCTAAATTCTCGAAATGTGATTTCTGGATGGAGAGTGTTTCTTTTCTTGGACACGTAGTGTCTAAAGAAGGTATTCAGGTTGATCCACAGAAGGTTGAGGCAGTATCTGAATGGCCTAGACCTACTTCTGTTACGGAGATTCGGAGTTTCCTGGGTTTAGCCGGGTATTATAGGCGGTTTGTGCAGGATTTTTCCCGGATAGCAGCCCCTATGACTCGCTTGACTCAGAAGAATGTTAGATTCGAGTGGTCAGAAGCTTGTGAGAATAGTTTTCAGTTGTTGAAGGAGAAGTTGACCACAGCGCCAGTATTAGCTTTGCCTAATAGTGTGGATAAGTTCACAGTTTACTGTGATGCCTCTAGAATTGGTCTTGGTTGTGTGTTGATGCAGAATGGAAGGGTGATAGCCTATGCTTCGAGGCAGTTGAAGAAGCATGAGCAGAACTATCCCACACATGATCTGGAGATGGCTGCAGTGATCTTTGCTCTGAAGATTTGGAGACATTATCTGTACGGGGTGACTTGTGAGATATTTACTGATCACAAGAGCCTTAAGTACATTTTCCAGCAGCGAGATTTGAATCTGAGGCAGAGAAGATGGTTGGAACTGTTGAAGGATTATGATTGCGAGATTCTTTACCATCCGGGTAAAGCTAATGTGGTAGCAGATGCCTTGAGTAGGAAGTCCTCAGGTAGTCTTGCTCACATTGGTGTTGAGAGGAGACCATTGATCCAGGAATTGCATTTGTTGGTGGATCAAGGTCTGATGATGAAGATTAGTAGATCAGGTGGACTGTTAGCTCAGTTTAAAGTACGATCTGTACTAAGGGATAGGATTAAAGCAGCTCAGAGCCGAGATCCTATTCTGGAAGAGCTTGTAGAGAATGTCAGAGCAGGGAAGTTCACTGATTTCACACTCGATGATGATGGTGTGTTGTGGATCAGTGGTAGATTGTGTGTTCCTGATGTGGATGATTTGAGAGAGGAGATTTTAGAGGAAGCACATTCCACAGCCTACAGCGTACATCCAGGTGTTACTAAGATGTACCACAGTATCAGAGATCTATACTAGTGGGATGGATTGAAGAAGGATGTTGCTGATTATGTTGCTAAATGCTTGACGTGTCAGCAAGTGAAAGCCGAACATCAGAAGCCTTCTGGGAAGCTTTAGCCTCTTCCTATTCCCGAGTGGAAGTGGGAAAGGATAACTATGGATTTTGTGGTTGGTTTACCTCGTTCGAAGGATGGATACGATTCCATCTGGGTGATTGTAGACAGATTGACGAAGTCTGCACATTTCTTGCCTGTGAAAGCCACATATTCAGTTACTAGATTGGCGAAGTTGTACGTGAAGCATATTGTGTGCCTTCATGGAGTACCTGTGTCCATTGTGTCAGACAGAGGTTCGGTGTTTACTTCTCATTTTTGGCAGAAGTTGCAGGAAGCGATGGGCACTAGGTTGGATTTCAGTACTGCTTTTCATCCTCAGACAGACGGTCAGTCTGAGAGGACGATCCAGACACTAGAAGATATGTTGAGGATGTGTGTCTTGGATTTGGGAGGTAGCTGGGATGATCATTTGTCGCTTGTTGAGTTTGCATATAATAACAGCTACCATAGCAGTATTGGCATGGCACCATACGAGGCGTTGTATGGAAGGAAGTGTAGATCCCCGTTGAGTTGGGATGAGATTGGGGAGAGAGCTTTGACTGGACCAGAGATGGTTCAGGATGCTGCAGAGAAAGTCGTCGTGATCAAGCGTAGATTAGAGACCGCAGTTAGTAGACAGAAGAGTTATGCGGATCCTAGGCGCAGAGATGTGGAGTTTCAGGTTGGAGATTTCGTTTTTCTGAAAGTATCTCCGATGAAGGGTGTGATGAGATTTGGCAGGAAGGGTAAGTTAGCATCGAGATATATTGGACCGTTTGAGATTCTGGAGAGAGTTGGCACTGTTGCATATAAGTTGGATTTGCCTCCAAGTATGTCACAGGTGCATCCAGTATTTCATATCTCGATGTTGAGGAAGTATATCTCAGATCCTTCACACGTGTTGCAACCTGACAGTGTAGAAGTGAGTGAAGATTTGACTTTTGTGGAAGAACCTGTGGCGATCATTGATTTTCAAGTTCGACAGTTGCGATCGAAGCAGATTCCGATGGTCAAGGTTTTGTGGCGTAGCGACAGAGTTGAAGAGCATACGTGGGAGACTGAAGCTGAGATGCGAGCTTCTTACCCGTATCTCTTTCCTTCCTGATTCTGTAATCTTGTTTTCTGGAATTCGGGGACGAATTCTTGTAAGGGGGGAAGACTGTAATATCCCGTGTTTTTTTAAAATATTTTTACACTGTACCGGGATATGCAGTGTTAATAATTTCTATACATTATATGATATTTTTACGAGTTAATATGTATTTAAAACCTATTTTAATTACGGTATATTATTTACAGTGTTTTACGTAAAATTTTCCCGGGACTTGCATTTTCGGGGAAATTTTCACGTAAACAATTTATTATTAATTATTTTAGATGTATTTACAGACTTGCATGAACTCATACATATTTTTAAATTATTAAATAAAGCCTGTGTGTGTATATGTATTTAATTAGGGTTTATTATTACCTTAATATTTTATTAAGTATTTAATTGTTTTATTGTTATTTAATTAATTTTATTTAGTATAAATTATTAAAATATTAATATTTTTATGTGTGTGGTGTATATTTGATGTGTGTAATTTAATATTATTTTAATATATAGCATAAAGTATATATATATACATATATTTGTTAAAAATTACAAAAGTTTGCAAAATTACATTTTGGCCCCCGACTTCTTCTTCTTCTCCGACCGATTCCCCATCGCCGTTCCGCCGCCTGTCACGCCGTTCCTTCACCGTGGGTGTGCCGTCCGGTGTGTCACCATCTTCCCCGACCAGTTTCGCCACCTGTGGAGGCCGTTTCCGGCGTCGGGAGAACGATTTTGGCCGGAGAAGCCGAAAATCAACCCACCGTCGATCATGCCGATTTCGACCACCGTTTTTGACACCGCCGGTCTCTTTCTTCTCCTTGAGCTCCGGTGAGTGTGATTCTAGCTTTGGTTTGAGCTAAAATGGTCTAGAATTGCTTAGTTTTCGATTTGTAAATTTCGGCCTATTAGGGTTTTTGATTTTTTTGAGCTTTGAATTGGATGATTCATGGAAACTTCCTTCACAAATGTTGTTCCTAGTAGCTTAATCTTCATGTATGAATTTTTTTAGAATTTTTGGAGATTTTTTGGATTTTTGGGTATTTTTGAATATTTTAATATTATTTTCTAATTTTCGGAAATTAATTATTTAAATTATGAAATTGGAGTTTATGGTTAAATTGGGTGTTGAAATGAATTATAGGAATTTATTTGGAATTTTTATGAATTTCTAAGTATTTATTTTTAATTATTGAAGTTTAGGTGATTTTGGAAAATTAGGTTAATTGTGTTTTAAATTGAATTTAATTGGTTAATTGAGTTTAAATATTGATATTATTGATAAATATGTTGAGAAATTTAATTTTGGATAATTGTATGATTTTTAGTGAATTTTTGAAGTAATTTAAGTATATTTATATATATAGGGGTATTTTGGTAATTTTACCCTAAATTATCTAAAAATGTAATTTAATTGGTTTTAATATTTATTTAAGGTATAAAAATGATTTCTACAAATTATTTAGTATTTTTAACTAATTAAAACTATTTTTCGGGAATTATTTTTAATTATATATATAATATACGGTTTTTCTAATAAAATGAGTTTTAATCGGTTTTTATAGTGTTTCAAGGTTAATTATGTAATTTCTATGTATGAAATGTATTTTTGTGATTTAAGGATATTTTTGTTGTATCTGGAATACCATTCTGTGTTTGTGGACCCCGGTCGGTGGACTGTAATTTGGAGTCCGACCGTGGGATTTTGATTGTGTTGAGCTCGTTTTTCCAAGTGTGTTTCTTTGCAGGGTCGGCTCTACTCTTTTGAGTAGAGAGATGTCCGTTTTACAGGGGAGGTTCTGCCGGATTTTCGGTAGAATTCTCGTAAAACGTGATATCCAGTCGAACCCTAATTTTCGATTCTGTGTTAAATACTCTAGATTGAATTCTAGGATTTCTGTTAGGTTTATTCTGATGTCGATTATTTATTTCTTGTTTAGTTGCGCCGAGACCGAGGGCTAGTGGACCAGGCCCGTCGGACCTGTCTCGTGGAGCGCATTAGGTGAGTTACTATATTATATATATATGCTTAGGATGCATGATTTAGAAAATGCATGTTTTATTTTGACTGAATATGCATAAATAATGTGATTTATATTCAAGTATATTTTTGGTATATTTTTGGTATATAATAAATTATATACATGTTTTGTTAATAAAATATATTTAAAATGTTTTTAAATATATTTTTAGTTTAATTCATGATTTGATTGGATTTATTTGACATATATATACTCAAAATATACCCGGTTTATGTTTGGTATATTTCCAGTATATATATGGTTTATATTGTTGTTTCATTTACATTCATGCATCATGTATTTGTGAATGAATGTTTTATTATTTATTAATGAAGGATATCAATAGAACGTGCTACCTAGTGGGCAGCACTAGGACCGAGTACGTACCGGTACGCCTATAGCTTTAGGCTATGTTACTAACTATTTGTGGATATTGGTTTGATATGATTATTGATATGTGAGATGTGGTTTGTGGGTGTGATTGCTGGAGCTCGGTTGACCAAGTGTCTCGGGGCCAATCACACTGGCAGTCAGACTGCTGGAGCTCGGTTGACTTAGTGTCTCGGGGCCAGTCTACTGTCCATATGGATTAAGTGGATATATTTGGTATAAGTGAGCCTGTATGGCCAGAGTGTTATTTAACACTATTTTCTGAGGTTGCGATATTCTAGGGTTCTATGTGATCCTTCATAAACTGGGATTTTTCAGTAAAATATATAAAAATGATTTTATTGCATCTGTGTGTAATTGCCTGTATATATACATATTATATATACTGTTGATTGTATGCATTATCACTTAGTGTGTATGTATATATATTATAGTAATTCACTCAGTGAGGTCTGACTCCCCTCCGTTGACTATTTTTCAGGAGAGTCAACTTCCTCAGACCTCAGTAGCAGGTCGATACGCCGGATTTCTTCCGCCCCGGCTTCTTTATGTAAATTGTCTACTTGAGTCTTATTTATTTTATCTAGACACTGCAGTAGTTATGAATTAAAGTATTGGATTTCATGTACTTTATTTTAAAGAGATGTATTATATTGAAACTGGATTTGTATTAAAGATTATATACATCTATGTGATAAGATGAGTTTTGAATTAAATCCAGTTGATATGGAAAAATGATATTATGATTTTTATTTCCGCTGCATATTATATTTTTATTGTTATTATGGCATGCTTTATTTTATTTTTAGGCTTGCTACGGGTTCCTGATTCGAAAGAATTCCCGTTCCCTAGCGCCGGTCATGGCCCCTGTTTTGGGTCGTGACACCAGTATTAAACAATTCATTATTAACTTGTAAATTCTTGAGATGCTTACAAGTGGGTTTATTATGTGTTTAGGAAAGTCCAATAGATAGATCATTAATTGTGGAAGTTTATTCCATGCTTAGAAATGAAAATGATACCATTGTTAGTCCTAAAAGACTAGCATTTTCAGCTAAAAACAATGGTGAAGTTAAAGAAGATAGACGTAAATCAAGTCAAGAAATAGGTTCAATCAATAATTTAACTACTTCCTAAATGTTACCTTGATGACTTTCTTAAAGAAATTAAATGGTTGGTTTTTGTAGCCAGTTTTGCCATTATGTAACCCAAAGAAAAAGTTTAGGCTTTGGCTAAAACTTGTATAAAACACCCATTGTCAATAGCCAATGTGAAGGATTGATATAGTTTAGAGAAAACTTTTGAATTTGATTATATAATAAAATTGTAGTGTATAAGAAATATATGGTCATCTTTTGAACAAATGTAATCCAGAAATTCACTTCATTTTTTGATAAAAATTTGCATCAACACTAGTAATATTAAGGTAGTATAAATTATTACACAAGTGAATACCATTTTTGAAACTTCATTGTAGAGGAAAAGAGAGGCTCAGGTTGGCCTTCAATCAGATAAGAAAAAAAAACATAAATGGCTATGGACTGTAGCATAAAAACTCTTTATGAAATAGTAAGAACCCAATTCCATAAATGAACCTCTAAATTACCCTGCCACACAACCAAATTGGTTCCCTAAAAAGTCTAAAGAAAATAAAAAATCATCATAGTCTCTATATAATAGGTTTCGAAAGTAAAATGCAAAGTTTAGGGACCAAATATAATATTGGTAGTAGGGCAGTTTATTTGGTAAAGACAATGGGGATCTTGAAATCATAAGCTCTATATGCATTCAAAGAGATGTGGCAACCACCCTACGAGAAAGCCTATTTGCCTTTATATACACAAATTAAGCCTTATTCTTTAGCTAATTAATATAACAACCATAATAGATCGTGTTGACCCTTGAAGGGTAAAATAGTCATTTTTATGGTCATAAGTAATTAAGTAAAATTAGATTTAATTTATGTGCTTGTCACGACCCAAAACAGGGGCCATGACCGGCGCTAGGGAACGGGAATTCTTTCGAATCCGGAACCCGTAGCAAGCCTAAAAATAAAATAAAACATGCCATAATAACAGTAACAATATGATATGCAGCGGAAATAAAAATCATAATATCATAATATTATCCATATCAACTGGATTTAAATCGAAATCTCATCTCATAGATATATAATCTTTTTAATACAAATCCAGTTTCAACATACTACATCTCTTTTAAAATAAAATACATGAAATCCAATACTTTAATTCACAACTACTACAGTGTCTAGATAAAATAAATAAGACTCAAGTAGATAATTTACACAAAGAAGCCGGGGCGGAAGAAATCCGGAGTATCGACCTGCTACTGAGGTCTGAGGAAGTTGACTCTCCTGAAAAATAGTCAACGGAGGGGAGTCAAACCTCACTGAGTGAATTACTATAATATATATACATACACACTAAATGATAATGCATACAGTCAATAATACATATCTAATATGTATATATATACAGGCAAATTCATACAGATGCAGTAAAATCATTTTTATATATTTTATTGAAAATCACAGTTTATGAAGGATCACATAGAACCCTAGAATATCGCAACCTCAGAATAATAGTGTTAAACAACACTCTAGCCATACAGGCTCACTGAATCCAAATATATCCGCTTAATCCATTTAGACAGTAGACTGGCCCCGAGACACTAAGTCAACCGAGCTCCAGCAGTCTGACTGCCAGTGTGATTGGCCCCGAGACACTTGGTCAACCGAGCTCCAGCAATCACACCCACAACCACATCTCACATATCAATAATCATAATCAAATCAATATCCACAAATAATTTAGTAATATAGCCTAAAGCTATAGGCGTACCGATACGTACTCGGTCCTAGTGCTGCCCACTAGGTAGCACGTTCTATTGATATCCTTCATCAATAATATAAAACATTCATTCACAAATAAATGATGCATGAATTTAAATAAAATAACAATATAAACCATATATATACCGAAAATATATCAAACGTAAACCAAGTATATTTCGAGTATATATACGTCAAATAAATCCAGTCAAATCATAAATTAAACAAAAATATATTTAAAAACATTTTAAATATATTTTATTAATAAAACATGTATATAATTTATTATATGCCAAAATAAACCAGAAATATACTTAAATACAATCATAATATTTATGCATTTTTAATCAAAATAAAACATATATTTCTAAATCATGCATCCTAAGCATATATATATAGTATAGTAACTCACCTAGTGCGCTCCACGAGACGGGTCCGACGGGCCTGGTCCACTAGCCCTCGGTCTCGGCGCAACTAAACAAGAAATAATTAACCGATATCAGAATAAACCTAACAGAAATCCTAGAATTCAATCTAGAGTACTAAACACAGAATCGGAATTTAGGGTTCGACTGGACATCACATTTTACGAGAATAACCAATCCATTCCTAGAATAACATCAAACTCCATCACATCCAATAAAATCAAATCAACGGATAATTCTCTATCTCCCACGAGAACTGGACAACCAGAAAGAACAATATCGGTGTCCAAGGAATCGCTCAGAGGAGTGGCAACAGACAAAGGAAAAGCCATCCTCGAAGCTTGCCAATAAGATTTAGAAGCAAAAATAGGAGAAACAAACGAATGCGTGGCACCCGGATCAAACAAAACCCATGCATCCAGGTAACAAACAGAAACAATACCTACCACGACTGCATTAGATGCCTGAGCATCCTGCTGAGTCAGATGGAAGACTCTGGCCTGGCCTCGACCTCCCTGCTGACTGGTAGAAGCCTGGCCAACACCTCTGGCACCTCCTCTAGTACCTCTACCACGACTCTGCTGTGGAACAAACTGAGTGGAACTCTGATGCTGGGCTGGTGCAACTGAAATGGCATGGGTGCAGCACTAGCAATCGACTGCTGTGGGAATCACGAAATTTGCTGCTGCTGATACCCGGAATAAGGACACGATCTGGCAAAATGTCCTGTCTGCCCGCATCTGAAGCATGTCAGTGGTGTCAGATAACACGGTCCCTGATGGACTCTACCACAAGTCTGACAAACACTGGCCGCTGATCCAGAACTACGACCACTACTGCTGCTCGAAGCACCTGATCCAAATCTGAACGATCTACGCTGACCTCCACGGCCATGTCTACTGCTCCGATGCACTCGCTGCTACTGTCTCTGACTCTGCTGAGTCGGACCTCACTGCTGACTACTCGATCCAACATGAAAACTCGAATATGGAGTAGCCTGCAATCCACTCGACTGAACTCCTAACTGGTAGTAATCAGGCATCGCTCCCTGCCTAACTAACCTCAGCTCAATCTCCTTAACTAACCCGATCACAGACTCGAGAGTAAGACCTGCTGTAGGCATACCAGCAAAAGCAGAACCCAAACCAGTAACATACATAGTAACCGTGAAATACTGATCTCGCATCAGATCCTCAGCATATCTACCCAAACGAAGAAACTCTCGGGTATACTCCTCTACATATCGATCTCCACGAGAAATACTGGTCAAACGGAGATGATAACTCAAACGAAGAGGCTCTGGACAGAATCTCCTCATGAACCGCTCTCGGAACTGAGCCCAAGTCATCGTCATCATAAAGGGCTGGATCATCTGAATAAACCAATCCAAGGCTGGTCCCTCGACAGATAGCTCAACAATCATGATCCGCTGGTACTCGGTATGAGCAGTCCGAGTCCTCGTCTCAATCGCATGCAGAAAATCTAAAGGATCAGAAGTACCATCAAAAGCAATCCTGCCAACTCGGGCATAGAACAAAGCTGCCTCAGGGTCAGACATACCCTGCTGATAGGCAGGCTGAACAGGCTGAACAACTGGAGGAACAAGAACATCAAATTCAGGCTTAACAGGCTCCTTGTCCTGTAACTCTCTCTGCCTACGGTGACCTGCCGCTCCTCGAGGTCTACCTCTGCCACGACCTCTACGCCTAACTGGCTGCTCAGGAGGTAAAACCTCATCCTGAAAAGACTCATCATCCTCGGCCTTAACGACCGGTGGAGCGACACGCGCTCGCCTCCTCATACTGAAAAGACAAACGGAAAGATTCAGAAAAAACAGACAACGGAGGAATAACGCTGAAAACTACAGCAAGGAATACTTATCAAGACATACTCGAACCTAATACACTGCAGTAGTTCAACGAAAACACAACTCAAAAACTAGGGCCACAGCTCACATAACTAAGCCCTGACACAGAACTCTGCTCTGATACCAACTTTGTCACGACCCAAAACAGGGGCCATTACCGGCGCTAGGGAACGGAAATTCTTTCGAATCCGGAACCCGTAGCAAGCCTAAAAATAAAATAAAACATGCCATAATAACAGTAACAATATGATATGCAGCGGAAATAAAAATCATAATATCATAATATTATCCATATCAACTGGATTTAAATCGAAATCTCATCTCATAGATATATAATCTTTTTAATACAAATCCAGTTTCAACATAATACATCTCTTTTAAAATAAAATACATGAAATCCAATACTTTAATTCACAACTACTGCAGTGTCTAGATAAAATAAATAAGACTCAAGTAGATAATTTACACAAAGAAGCCGGGGCGGAAGAAATCTGGCGTATCGACCTGCTACTGAGGTCTGAGGAAGTTGACTCTCCTGAAAAATAGTCAACGGAGGGGAGTCAGACCTCACTGAGTGAATTACTATAATATATATACATACACACTAAATGATAATGCATACAGTCAATAATACATATCTAATATGTATATATATACAGGCAAATTCATACAGATGCAGTAAAATCATTTTTATATATTTTATTGAAAATCACAGTTTATGAAGGATCACATAGAACCCTAGAATATCGCAACCTCAGAATAATAGTGTTAAACAACACTCTGGCCATACAGGCTCACTGAATCCAAATATATCCGCTTAATCCATTTAGACAGTAGACTGGCCCCGAGACACTAAGTCAACCGAGCTCCAGCAGTCTGACTGCCAGTGTGATTGGCCCCGAGACACTTGGTCAACCGAGCTCCAGCAATCACACCCACAACCACATCTCACATATCAATAATCATAATCAAATCAATATCCACAAATAATTTAGTAATATAGCCTAAAGCTATAGGCGTACCGGTACGTACTCGGTCCTAGTGCTGCCCACTAGGTAGCACGTTCTATTGATATCCTTCATCAATAATATAAAACATTCATTCACAAATAAATGATGCATGAATTTAAATAAAACAACAATATAAACCATATATATACCGGAAATATATCAAACGTAAACCAGGTATATTTCGAGTATATATACGTCAAATAAATCCAGTCAAATCATAAATTAAACAAAAATATATTTAAAAACATTTTAAATATATTTTATTAATAAAACATGTATATAATTTATTATATACCAAAATAAACCAGAAATATACTTAAATACAATCATAATATTTATGCATTTTTAATCAAAATAAAACATATATTTCTAAATCATGCATCCTAAGCATATATATATAGTATAGTAACTCACCTAGTGCGCTCCACGAGACGGGTCCGACGGGCCTGGTCCACTAGCCCTCGGTCTCGGCGCAACTAAACAAGAAATAATTAACCGATATCAGAATAAACCTAACAGAAATCCTAGAATTCAATCTAGAGTATTAAACACAGAATCGGAATTTAGGGTTCGACTGGACATCACGTTTTACGAGAATTCTATCGAAAATCCAGCAGAACCTCCCCTGTAAAATGGACATCTCTCTACTCAAAAGAGTAGAGCCGACCCTGCAAAGAGATACACTTCGAGAAATAGGCTCAACACAATCAAAATCCCATGGTCGGACTCCAAACTACAGTCCACCGACCAGGGTCCACAAACACAGAATAATTCCAGATATACCAAAAATATCCTTAAATCACAGAAATACATTTCATAGGTAGAAATTACATAATTAACCTTAAAACACTGTAAAAATTGATAAAAACTCATTTTATTTGAAAAACCGTATATTATATATATAATTGAAAATAATTCACGAAAAATAGTTTTAATTAGTTAAAAATACCAAACATTTTGTAGAAATCATTTTTATACCTTAAGTAACTATTAAAACCAATTAAATTACATTTTTAGACAATTTAGGATAAAATTACCAAAATACCCCTATATATATAAATATACCTAAATTACTTCAAAAATTCACCAAAAATCATACAATTATCCAAAATTAATTTTCTCAACATATTTATCAATAATATCAATAACTAAACCCAATTATCTAATTAATTTCAAATAAAAACACATTTAACCCTAATTTCTCAAAATTACATAAACTTCAATAATTCAAAATAAATACTTAGAAATTCATAAAAATTCCAAATAAATTCCTATAATTCATTTCAACATCCAATTTAACCATAAACTCCAATTTCCTAATTTAAATAATTAATTTCCAAAAATTAGAAAATAATATTAAAATATTAAAAAATACCCAAAAATCCAAACAATCTCCAAAAATTCTACAAAAATTCATACATGTATATTGAGCTACTAGAATCAACATTTGTGAAGGGAGTTTTCATGAATCAATCAATTCGAAGCTCAAAAAAATCAAAAACCCTAATAAGCCGAAATAGAAAAATCAAAACCTAAGCAAATCTAGACCAATTCAGCTCAAACCAAAGCTAGAATCACACTCACCGGACCTCAAGGAGAAGAAAGAGATCGGCGGTGTCGAAAATGGTGGCCGGAATCGGCGTGATCGATGGTGGATAGATTTTTGGCTTCTCCGGCCAAAATCGACTTCCAGACACCGGAAACGGCCTCCTCAGGCGGCGAAATTGGTCGGGGAAGACGGTGGCACACTGGACGGCACACCCACGGTGAAGAAACGGTGTGACAGACGCCCGGACGGCAAGGGGAAGGATCGGGAGGAAGAAGGAGACTCGGGGGGGCAAATGTGTAATTTTCCAAACTTTTGTAATTTTGACAAATATATGTATATATATATACTTTATACTATATATTAAAATAATATTAAATTACACACATCAAATATACACCACACACATAAAATTTAATATTTTAATAATTTATACTAAATAAAATTAATTAAATAACAATAAAACAAATAAATACTTAATAAAATATTAGGGTAATAATAAACCCTAATTAAATAAATATACACACACAGGCTTTATTTAATAATTTAAAAATACGCATGAGTTCATGCAAGTCCGTAAATACATTTAAAATAATTAATAATACATTGTTTACGTGAAAATTTCCCCGAAAATGCAAGTCCCGGGAAAATTTTACGTAAAGCACTGAAAATAATACACAATAATTAAAATAGTTCTAAAATACATATCAACTCGTAAAAATATCATGTAATATACAGAAATTATTAACACTACATATCCCGGTACAATGTAAAAATATTTAAAAAAAAAACACGGGATATTACAGTGCTTAAGTGTTTATATTCAGGTTAATTAAATTTGCAAAATTCAAGTCCAAACATAAGTTATGAAAAATGCATCATGATCATATCCGCACAAGTCAAGCAATGAAAAATCAACCTCCTTACTTTGTCAAGTTTGCAACTCTATCATGAGTGGTTATAGACTCATCATAATTGTGACAAACTAGAAAAATGGAAGATTATTTTTTTTTATCAAAATCTAAAGTCATATTTGGTCAAATTCAATAAAAATATTCATTAAATGTGGTCACAAGCAAAATTCCAAGAATTAGAAAAAAATTCAAGCAAAATTATAAAGATCCAATTTACAAAATTTCAAGAGTTCTTGAGAGTTGTTATGACTAGTGTCATCACCAATGTCATGATCATGACAAGCAATTCTAAAAGTTCCTAGGAGTTTTATGACTAGTGTCACCACCAATGTCATGATCATGGTGCACGAATTCAAATTTCTATTTTGGCTCCCAGACTATCATGACTAATAATGATTCTTCATGATTATGAGTAAGTTATAGAGTTCTTTTTTCTTAGTGGTTAAGTGACTCTATTTTCATTTAATGCACCTTCAATAGCTCTATTTCTTTATGAGAGTATAACTAATAATCTAAATTTAGCTGAAGGTAGTTAATGAAGTTGAGTAAACACCTTTAGGAAAATCTTTAAGCATTTACTCTTGAATTTATTCTTTAACCACCTAAGCTTTTCATTTTTAATTCCTTGAAATCTTTTCTCTCTTAAAAGTGTCATTGAGTGTGGGTTAGTTAGTGTTTATTACCATCATTCAATACTCAATAGTGAGATTGAGTGAGTTGGGTTAGGGTTTTAAATACTTGTAAGCTAAGAGGATTCTTCTAAGCATTTGAGTTTGAGTAGGAGCCTTAGGAAAACACTTAGGTTTAAGAGTGGGTCTTGTGAAAAACACTTGGGTAGCTTATTTTAAGGTTATAATGGTTTAATCTACACTTTGAAGTTTATTTTTAGTGGATTGAAATTCTCAACAAGTGGTTGAGGAGTGAATGTAGGCTATGAGGGCCAAACCTCTAAAAATTCCTTATGTTTTCTATCTCATCTTCCTTATTCTATTATGCTCTAATTCTATGTTTAGCTTGCCCTTTTTTAAAAGTCAAAAATTAACTATCTAGCTTAAAAAGCCTATTCACCCCCTTTTGATGCTTATGGAATTATATATCGTACTCTTAGAAAGAAGAAGAAGAAGAAGAAGAAGAAGAAGAAGAAGAAGAAGAAGAAGAAGAAACACTAAAATTCAAAGAGTACCATGATACTATGCTTTGCTTAGTGGTGGGAAACTGTGGTGGTAGAGATTGAGGGTATTCTTAAACTAGAAGTGTTGGTAAAGTTAGAGTGGAGCATAATTGTGTAAGCCTTTTTTTTAAAAGGTCAATTACCAACAACTCATTAAGGTTTTACAAAAATTATTAACTTATTTATTCATTTACTAATATGAAAAAAGAGATATTTTTTTAGAAAGAAAAATAAAGAATTAAAAAAATATTTCACTAGAAATCTTATTAATAAAATAATTGAAATAGTCTATCGATAATTATTTACAAAATTAGTCGATGACTATATTAACACTCTTTCAAGATGAGCATATATATTAATTATATTCATCTTGTTTAATAAGACTTTAAAATGACTCGGATTCAAAACTTTTGTGTAAATGTTAGCAATCCAATCTAGTAATATTAAGTAAAGTTTGAGATTTCTTCTCAACATCACCATTTTATTAAGTGGTATACATACAACATGTCTAATGAATAATGCGTTTAAAATTATAATAACTAGGGAATGAAAATTCAAGTCGATTATGAAATCTCATAGTCTTAGTGCATATTTGAAATTGATTGAGAACAAATTGATAAGAATTTTCAAGTAATTGAAAAGATTGAGATTTTAGTTTTATAAGAAACACCTAAGTAACCTTAGTGAAGTCATTAACCACAATAAAAAAGAATGACAGCAAGAAATATCAACTATAAAATATGAACTCAAAAGAAGAAATACATTTGGTATTAGCAAACATAGTACAAGCTTAGAAAATGAAGAAATACATTTGGTATTAGTCCTAGAAGAAAAAGAAGATTTATGTTGTTGAAGAAAATATAAGGATGTTTTTAACTTTGTGTAATGATTTTTGTGTGGCCCGCTACACAAAATAGTCATGAAATACAAACAATTCTAACACTGTAAATCACACTGCCCCTCTGCTCATGGGAGAAAAATAGTCTTTAAAAAAATTCTTTCATGTTTAGCGACTTTAATTAAATAAATAGAAATCAAACGATTCTTATTACATTGTATAAATACACATTTTTGTATTATGAGTTAAATTAATACAATTTATAGGTATTACTACACAATAATAATTGATAGTTATAATTTAATAAAAATTAATCTAAATGTTCTAATTTTATTTGTATAAATATAAACATTTGTACCATAATAAAATCCATAAAGAATAGACAAACTATATGATCAACATTACTAGGATCCACCATTCATGATGTTAGTGTATGATGTGAAATTGAAAAATTATTTAATGCATGAAAATTTTAAAATTTC
Source organism: Mallotus nudiflorus (assembly GCA_947683625.1). Classification (NCBI taxonomy): domain Eukaryota; kingdom Viridiplantae; phylum Streptophyta; class Magnoliopsida; order Malpighiales; family Euphorbiaceae; genus Mallotus; species Mallotus nudiflorus. The sequence continues at coordinate 243,526 of CANTUR010001188.1, forward strand.
TAATTATATATTTATTTAGAATTTTTAAATTAAATATTTATATTCAAATTGTAAGTTAAATTGACTCTCGTCATGGGATTTCTTATTCAACCTAATGTTTTCATGCCAATTTGCAAAACATCTCTCCTAAAAGATCTTGAGATTCATATATGGACCAAGCTAGTGGCACATTTGCTCCATGAAACTTGGACAAAAAAAACTATAATATGAAATGTCAATAAATTATTAAGTGGGAAATTTAAAAATTTTTCTAATTGTGCAATGCACTCATTGTCAATTATTGATTGTAGGCTGAGCTTTATGCCTATAATTTGTATTGGAAATTACAACCCACAATTCGAATTCAAAAAACCATGCATTAGAAAAAAGAGATTTTTTAAAAAATGCCCAAAACAAGAGAGGACATTAGCATCAAATACCCTAAGGTTTTAATAATTTACACGTGTATCCTTTGTTTTTAAAAAATTACATGCATGCCTTTTTTTTCTTTTCTGTCAATTTCATTCCTTACTTCCTTCTCCTTTCTCCTTCCTCCTTCTCACATTCACTATCATCATCATCTTTTTTTTTTCTTTTTATTCTTCTTCTTCTTCTTCTTCTTCTTTTTCTTCTTTTTCTTCTTTTGCTTCTTATTCTTCTTCTTTTTCTTCTTATTCTTCTTCTTTTCTTTCTTCTTTTTCTTTTACTATTGCTACTGCTACTGCTGCTATTACTACTACTACTACTACTACTACTACTATTACTACTACTACTACTGTCAACAAGAACTCTTTTTCATGTTAGGTTTTCTAGTGGATTAGGTTTATTGATTTATTAAATAAAAACCCAATTGTTGTTTTAGTTCTTTTTCTTCTTTAAGTTTGTGCTTTTGTGTTGGAGAGACATGGGGCTGATGTATTTCCAACTAGGTAACTCTTCTTATTAAGAGTCTTTTAAAGTTTTAGGAGCTGATGTATAGCATGCTAATGCTTTATGAGTAAAGCTTTCTTTTTTATATGTCTCTTTCAATTCAATTTCTTTTTTAGCTTCTTATTTTAACTGAGAATTAACATGGGCTTTTTTTTATGTTTTCAATTTTGTTGTTTTGAATTTCAATTATAGTTGTGATGATCATGATTAATTTCGTCATGATTAATCAATATGTTATGGCATTTTTTGACAAAAAGGTGAAACAGTTTGGGATGTGGGTATAGTTTTGATGTTAGAGTTTCTGTTGGCTTATGCTATTTTTTAGAATAGTTTAGTGGAAATTTAAGTATTATGGTTGAAACTCAAGTAGTAAGTTGTAGTTAAGTATAAAAAAGATCACATTTTTTTGAGTGTTTGTGATTATTCTACTTAGATGCAAACAAATTTTTATCTTGAAGTTAGTTTTTTGCTTTCTTTTTAGTTAATTGCATATCAAGTGGGTTGTTATGGTAAAGGAGTGTATTTATGTAGAATAAGATAATGGTGATAAGAGAAAAGGTGTATTTTGTACAATAATAAGTTTTGATATCACATAAACCAGCAAAAATCGTTTAGGAGGTACTTGTATTACCTATTAGAATATTTAGCTTTCTTATTCTTAGTAATCTAGGTTCTTCAATTGTCTTGAATTGAAACTTTAATCTTTATTGTGCTTTATTTTTAATAAACTTCATATCTATTTATATTATTATAGAACTAGTTATTACTTAAGTCTAATGTCCAATTTTCTCTTGTTTTAAATATCAATACCATAAAGGGGTAAAGTCAAGAATTTGTATGCTCATCAGTTGTGAGTTGAACTTGAAGAAGGGTTAAGTGACTATATGATTATGCATCAATTAAGAAATGGGGAAGCTACTACTCTTTTATTTTGATCATTAATTGATGGCACATCATTAATGAAAAGTCAATAGGTGAAGAACCTATTGTTCAAGCTATAGTTCCACTCTATGTGCTTCTTAGGTTCTTGATATTTTCATTCATATGGAGTATTCCTAAGGCTCTTATCACTACTGAGCTTTCTACTATGTATCCTAGTAATGGTGGATTTGTCATTTGGGCTGATCAAGCTTTTAGTCCTTTCTTTGGATCGCTAATGTGGTCTTGGAAATTCTTGAGTGGTGTCATTAATATTGTTGCTTTTCCAGTACTTTGCATTAATTACATGGAGAAGGTATTGCCTGTTCTAGATTCTAGTTGGCCTTTCAAAGTTGTTATTTTGATTTCAATTTTGGTATTATCTTTTCTGAATTATATTAGTTTAACCATTGTTGGGTTTTTTGCTTTTTTTCTTGCTATTTTATTATTGTTATGTTTCTTATTGCAATTCCTAAGATTAAGCCTCATAGATGGAAGAAAGATTGGACATTATACTTTAATACCCTTTTTTGGATCTTGAATTTTTAGGATAATGTTAGTACTCTAACTGGAGATGTGGATAGATTTGTTCACGATTTGGCTTTCATTAATTATACAAGAGGCTAAAGTAGTCATTTGGTGCATTAATAGACATTATTATTATTATGCATCAATCTTGAACCAAAGTTCAAATAATTCATGGCTGGTGCAATTTGCTTTTTTTTTTTTTTTAAATTAAGCTAAATTCTTGATTTCTTCAACTATATATCAGTCTTCACATATTTAAAATTTTTAATTTAAATATTGGCTCTAGAATAAAATAAAAATAATTCATTGATACGTAAACCATCTAAATTATTGATTTTCTTTTATTATTGTGTACCAATCTTCATATATTCACAAATATTTTTATAATTTAAATATTGGCTTCAAAATAAAATATAATTTAAATGTTCCTCTAGTAATTAAAATATATAAACCAAAAAATCTTTCTAAATAATTAATTATGGAAAATTGTATGTCTTGAAAATAACACATATTTTCTACATTCAAATACCAAAATTCATTAGTATAGATAATAATAAATATATAAAAAAAATACATGTACAACAATTGTATTATAGTATGCAATGAGTATACTATTCTTAAAAATATTATATTTTCTAAATATTATTCGTATATGAAACTTAAAACAATATCGGAAACTCAAAACAATATATTTTCTAAATATTATTAGTATATGAAACTCAAAATAATATCGAAAACTAAAAACAATATATTTTTTCAGTATTATTCAAATTGGAAACTCAAAACATCATTAGAAAATGATTAATAGTTATCTTAATATTATGCAAATATTTTCCTCCAACCAAAAGTATAATTTCTAAATATTATTCAAATATGATACAATTAAAACAATATATTATCTGAATATTATAAATATCTAAAACTTAAATAATATCTAAAAATTTAAATAGTATCTCACACTCATAAATATAGTATACTATCTGAATATTATATGTATGTAAAAATTTAAAATTGCATATAATACTTCTAACTGGTGCATCAATTAGTCGATATATTATATTAGTTTAATTTGAGACTATTAATTTAATTATTCTTAATTAATAATGTAATGTCGTGAGAATAACTTTGGTTTAGGCATTTCATTTTTTTCTTTTTTTTTTTTCAAAAAAAAAATAAATCAAAAGCTCTCATTCCTAGCACAAATTAAGAATTCTTGGCACAAATTAAAAGCAGATGTTGTGGCTAGAAATTATTATTTTCTAACATTTTTTATATTTTAGATCAGTGTATTATTATTGAAAAAATAAAAGCTATATTTTTTTTTAAAAAAAAAAGTTGGTTCTATATTGTCCAATTGTGTTAAAAAATAACAAAAAATATTAGTTAAATTTTTTTTACACAACAAGTTTAAAAAATAATAAAAATGATACTTAATAATAGTATATTTGCTAAATATTATTCATATATAATACAATCAAAATAGTATATTATCTTAATATTATAAGTATACAAAACCCAAAGCAATATATTTTTATATATTTAATTAATAATGTAATGTCGTGAGAATAACTTTGGTTTAGGCATTTCATTTTTTTCCTTTTTTCAAAAAAAAAATCAAAAACTCTCATTCCTGGCACAAATTAAGAATTCCTGGCACAAATTAAGAGCAGATTTTGTGGCTAGAAATTAGTATTTTCTAACATTTTTTATATTTTAGATCAGTGTATTATTATTGAAAAAATAAAAGTTATATTTTGTTCAAAAAAAATAGTTGGGTCTATATTGTCCAATTGTGTTAAAAAATAACAAAAAATATTAGTTAAAATTTTTTACACAACAAGTTTAAGAAATAATAAGAATGATACTTAAAAATAGTATATTTGCTTAATATTATTCATATATAATACAATTAAAATAGTATATTATCTTAATATTATAAGTGTATGAAACTCACAAAAGTATATTTTCTATATATTTTTTGTATAGGAAACTCAAAACAATATATTTTCTAAACATTATTCATGTAGAAAACTCAAAATAGTATCTAAAAATTAAAACAATATCTAAAACTTAAAATAGTATTGGAATCTCAAAACAATATCTAAAAATCAAAACATTATTTGAAAATTAAAAACAATGTCTCAAATCATTAATACATTATATTTTTCAAATATTATTCGTATATGATACAATTAAAAATAGTATATTTTCTTAATATAATTCATACATGAAATTCAAAACAATATTTGAAACTTAAAACAATATCCAAAACTCAAAACAATATCTAAAAATTAAAAATGGTATCTCAAACTCATAATATAGTAATAAATTTCAAATATAATTGTATTCAATTCAATTAATTTGAATCCAAGTGCCCATCCTTTTTCAAATATAAGAAACTTGAAATAATTTTCATTTATTTATGTTTTATCATTTGTATATTTTAGTTTGTTTTCATGTATAAAATAAATAAAATAATATCAGCCTAATAAATAAATATAAATATACAAATTTATATTTCAAATATTTTCCTAGAATATTTGAAACTTTAATTCTTTATTAAAACTAATATGAGTTGTGTAATTTAAATATGCTAATTATAGTATCTAAAATAGAGCATACCGCCTATATATATATCAATACCCAAAACCAAAACTAAAAAACTAAGAATTAAAAATAAAAAATAAGGATAACAGAAAATAAGAAAAAATAAGAAAAAAATTAAAAATAAATAAAAAAGAGTTAAAATCAAAAAATAAAAATAAGGATAAAATAAAAAAAATGAAAAAATAAGGATAACAAAGAATAAGAAAAAAATAAGGATAATAGAAAAAAAATAAAATAAAATAAAAAGAATGAAAATTAAAAATTAAAAATTAAAAAAATAAGGATAATAGGAAATATGAAAAAAATGATAAAAATATAAAAAAGAAAAAGAGATAAAATTTAAAATTAAATACAAGCATAAAATAAAAAAATTTAAAATAAAGATAATAGAAAATAGGAAAAAATAAGGGGAAAATTAAAATAAGAAAAAATAAAATAAAATAAGAACATAAGTGACAAATGAGGAAGAAAATAAAGAAAAAAGAAAAAAGAAAAATAAAAAATGGAAAGTAAAAGAAAACATAAAGGAGAAATAAAAAATTTTAAAAAAACCAACTTATAAAGCTAAAAAAATAAAGAAGAATTAAAAAAAAAAAAAAAAGCAAAATGGGCACTTTTGAAAATGAAACTAAAAATAGGGCACATGTTAAAACTAAAAAGGGCACTCATGTAATTTAAACAAGAGGTAGGGTAAATGACTGTAAACAAGTTAGAAAATGTGTCTAATTTTGTAAATTTCTCTTAAAAAATAATATAGATAAACAATAGATTTTCTTTCATATTTTAAACATTTTTTAAAGGAAAAGAAATTTTAACTTCTAATTTTTATATTACGAGATAAATAGTCAATTATTAGCACAAATCAAAAACCTTATATATATATATATATATATATATATATATATATATATATATATATATATATTTGTGCTAAAAGTCAACTTATATCACTAATAATTGTTGTAATCAGCTCGTAGGAGTCTACTCTCACTTAAACAAAACCTTGACTTTAAGTTGTAGTGCACTCAATCATATAAAATAGTTGTTAGAAATTTTTTACCATACTTATAGTTTTACTTGAATCAAACTAAACAATTCAGACTCTAAAATTTTGGATGCCAGACACTAGTGATTCTAAAAAAAAAAGTTTCTCATCACTAGCAACTAGACACATTTCTCTTCAACAACATTATAAATCCTCTCTTTTCTTTATTTTATCCTCCTGATTGCTTTGCAACTCCATTAACCAAGCTACTGTTGTGAAAGACGATTACTGGTTTTTAAGTAGCGGTTTCACAGTTTATTTTAATCATAAATTCAACCTTTTTCACTCACCTTTTCTATGCATTTATTGATGTTGATACCCAAACCTATCAAAGTTACTATCTGATTATGTGCTAGGTGTAATAGTTTTTAGGTTGGTTTAATGCATATTATGGTGTTTTTTATTTTTATTTTATTAGAATTTGGTTAATTCTATGTTTAATTTTGTTTTTTTAGAGAGGGTAATGAAGAAAGGAATTTTGTCACGACCCAAACTAGGAGTCATGACCGGCGCTAGGAAACGAGAATTCTTTCGAATCCGGAACCCGTAGCAAGCCTTAGAAAATAAAATCATGTAATAAATAATTAAAAAGTATGACAAAATTAAAAATTTTCAAATCAATATATAAAATAAATACTCCAAATCCTTCTCAATGAATATATCTTCGTATAGTAATCAAATACAAATTTTTAGAGTATACAATATCAAAAAAATATAATACTCTTCTGATTCAATAACACAACTACTGCAATTTCTAGAATACAAATCAGAGTTCAGAATATACATTTGCATAAAATGGCCGGGACTGAAGAACGCCGGTGAGGAACTCTACAACTAAGGTCTGACGATATGGGAGCTCCTGAAAAAAAATAATTGAGGGGGGTCAGACCTCACTGAGTGAATTATTATACTATATATACATGCAAACTAAACCATAACAATAAGGCATTCTTATATATATATATGTACATACACACATTTCACATGAATGCTAAACTCTGCCTTTATAAATATACTAAATGTAGAAAACGTTTGTTTTAATTCATGAAGGATCCATAGAACCCTAATAATAGCAATCCCCAATCAACCCCATCATCACTCTAGCCATACATGCTCACTTTATTCCAAATAGAACACCTATTCCAAACTGGACAGCAGGCTGGCCCCGAGACACTAAGTCGATCGAGCTCCAGCAGTCTAGCTATCAGTGTGATTGGCCCCGAGACACTTGGTCAACCGAGCTCCAGCAATCACACTATCTATCACCTCACATCTTAATCAACCCAATAGATAATTTAATCCACTTATTGACAGTAGACTGGCCCCGAGACACTAAGTCAATCGAGCTCCAGCAGTCTGACTGTCAGTGTGATTGGCCCCGAAATCACACTATCTATCATACCATTAATCTCAGTCAAATCAATCTAATCAATTGTAATCACCCAAAATTAACTCTCACTCAACCCTATTCTTTCGCACCGGTACGTACATGGCCCTAGTATTGCCTACTAGGAAGCACGTTCTATCGATATCCTTCACTTAGAATAAATCCTTCATTCAGAAAATAATTAATGTAGAACAATAATCATAATAGTAAAACCAACCACACATATATATATATATATATATATATATATATATATATATATATATATATATATATATATATATATATATATATATATATATACACCAAAAATATACCTAAAATATACCCAGTATATTTTGGGTATATATATATATATATGTCAAATAAAATATTAAATAAACTAAAGATAAATCATTAATATTGTTAAAAATAATTTAAATGTATAACAATAATATAACATGTATTTTCTTAAAAAAAATATACCTAAACATACAAAAGATATGCCCTAAGTACACAAATCATTTAATAAAATATTTATATATAAATATTCATTTAAATATGTGTTTAGGTTTAACATATATTCACAAATATACTAAAAAAAAACCTAATTATCTAGCATGCATATATAAAAAATAAACCCTAAATATACCACTAATGTGTTAGGTTTAATTTAATAATAAAACATGTATTTATTTGGAAATAAATCAAAATATACCAAAAATAAACTTAAAAATAATTTAAGTGTAGGTTTATAATATAGCATGTAATTATTTAAGAATAGACCTAAATTATACTAATCATTTAATAAAATAATTATGGTTCGATGCACATTTAAATCATGTATAAATATTAAATTATAACAAATATAAACCTAAATATCTAACATAGATATATCAAAAATAAACTCTAAATATACCAATGATATATTAAATGAATATAGAAAATATACAAACATATCAAAATAAACTAAAAATAAATCGAAAATATACCAAATCATATTATAATTAAATTACTGTTTAAACATATAATGAAAATAAAAATCCTAAGTCATGCATCTTATATGCAATGCATATATATACAGTATAATAACTCACATGTTAGTGCTCCACGAGACAAATTCGGCGGGCCTGATTCGTTAGGTCTCGGTCTCGACGCAACTAAACAAACAAATGACAACATGAATCAAAATAAATTTAATGGAAATTCTAAAGACTCGATCTAGAATTTTAGACACAGAATTAGAATAGGGATTTGACCGGACATCACGTTTTACGAGAATTCTACCAAAAATCCGACAGAATCTCCCTTGTAAAATGAACATCTCTCTACTCAAAGAGTAGAGCCGGTCCTGCAAAGAAAACACATTTTGGAATAACACCAAATTCACAACCATAATCCCTCGGTCGGACTCCAAACTACAATTCACCGACCGAGGTTCACAATTCACAGAATAATTACAAAATATCGAAAATTCCCTTATATAATAAAAATACATTTTATAAATCCAAATTACATAATTAACCATAAAACACGTTAAAAACTGATAAAAACTCATTTATTTAGAAAAATCGTATATTATATATATAATTTGAAAATAATTTACGAAAAATAGTTTTAATTAGTTGAAAATACTAAATAATTTGTAGAAATCATTTTTATACCCTAAATAACTATTAAAACCAATTTAATTACATTTTTAGCCAATTTAGTGTAAAATTACCAAAATACCCATATATATATAAATTTACTAAAATAAATCCAAAAATTCACCAAAAAAAATATAATTACTAAAAATTAATTTTCTCAACATATATTTCAATAATATCAATAAATATACTCAATTAACCAATTTATTTCAATTAAACACACAATTAACCCTATTTTTCAAAATTACATAAACTTAATAAATTCCAAATAAATATATAAAAATTCAAAAAATTACAAATAAATTTCTATAATTCATTTCAACACTTATAATTACCATAAAACAAAAATTCATAATTTAATTAATTAAATTTCGAAAATTAGAAAATAATAATAAAATAATAAAAAATTCACAAAAATCAAAATAAATTCCAAAAATTCTACAAAAATTACAGCACATAGATGAAGCTTCCAGGAACAAAGTTTGTGAAGGAAGTTTTCATGAATCAACCAAATTGAAGCTTAAAAAAATTCGAAACCCAAAATGGCTGAATTGAAGAAATTGAAACTTAAGCAATTCTAGACCAAATCAAGTGAAACAAAGCTTGGAATCACACTCACCAGAGCTCAAGGAGAAGATAGAGACCAACGGTGTCAAAAACGGTGGCTGGAAATGGCTTGATCGGAGTTGAGATGAAATTCGGCCTCTACTTGATTTTTCGTCCAAAACACACTGGAAAATGGAGCTTTAGGTGGTGGAAATGGGTGGAGGTGGAGGAGGAAGGCTGAGGGGCATAGTGACAGCAAGAAAACCAGTTAGAAATGGCTGGAAATGGAAGAAAATGTGTTGAGAGGAAGAAGATGAAGGGAGGGGCAAAATCATAAATAAGGCAAACTTTGATTTTGTGTTTAAAAAACAACGTGTATATATGTATATGTATGTATATATATATATATCTATATATATATATATATATATATATATGTATCCACCTTATATATATTATAATAATATAATCCCACACACAAATGATATTCACCACACAAATATTTTATTATATTTAATAATTTACACTTAAAATTAATTAATTAATATTAAAATTAAATAATAAAAATTAAGGTAATTAATTAAATCCTAATTAATTTAAATAAATACACATATATACAATTTATTTTAGCACTTAAAAATTATGTATAAGTTTATGCAAATTCGTAAAACTAGTCAAAATAATTAATATTAAATTATTTATGTGTCAATTTCTCCGAAAATACAATTCCCGGAAAAATTTTACATAAAGTACTTAAAATAATATAAAATAATTAAAATTAGCTTTAAACAAATAACAACTCATAAAAATGTCATAGATATATATAAAAATTATTAACACTGCATATCCCGATGCAATATAAAAATATTTAAAAACTCGGGATATTACAAATTTGTGGCCACATATGATTTTATTATTCAAATTTAAAGTGGCCTAATTGATGGGATTTACTGGAGATATGTTAGTAGGGAAGGAGACACACTTAAGTAAAGAGAAAAAGCAACAATTATGAAGAAGACACACTTAAGTGGGGAGAAAAAGAAACAATTATGGAAGGAGACATACTTTGGAGTTTGAGCCAATGCAGCAATTATGAAACAAAAAAAAGAATATAAAAAGAAGGGAGATCATTACGGAAGAAGGGGCTACAATTCAAAGATTTTCTTTTTTTCTTTTTCACTCTTCCTATTTCTTTAATATAGTTCTCTGTTGCACTTGAGAAGATGTTGGTTATTATGTTTAGCTAGATTTATTTATATTAGGGATTGTAGCACTCATTTGATTTAAGTAATTCATTTATTTTCTTTCCATTTGAATTGTATAAAGTATTCATTATGATTCATTATTATGATTTGGCAAATCATATTTAATTTTGAATTAAGATTGATGATTGATAAATATTGATCTTAATGGATTGTGAATGTTTGTTGAATTATTTAAATCTAGAGATAATTTAAATTAATTCAATATAAATTGGGTATGGTTTATGATTTATTTACTAAAATTGATTAGGTTTGAAATTGATGAGAATCATTTGAAGTCCTTTTATTGGATGCAAATAAAGTAGGTAATTTCTATTTGAGAAAGATTAATTACCTCTTTTGAATTCCCAGGATTTGCAATTTAGGAAAAGACTCTTTTTATTTGAATTGCTTAGAGAAAATATGTCACAACCCAAACCAGGGAGTCATGACCGGCAATAGGGAATGAGAATTCTTTCAAATCCAGAACCAATAGCAAGCCTTAAAAATAAAAACACATACAAAATATGCCAGAATTAAAAACTATAAAGAATATAAAAGAAAATAATTATATAATATCATAATTAAAATATCTTCATACAATATTCGAGTACAAAGTTCTAATAATACAACACACTACTACTACAATAACGCTACTATTGCAGTTATTACTAAAAATGCAAAAAGACGATAGTTCAATATTTATATAAATCAGCTAGAGAAGAAAGGGTTAAGCGAGTAGTACTATAAGGAAAGTCTAATGCAGTAGATCCTAAAAAAAATATTGACGAGAGTCATACCTCACTAAGTGAATTATTATAATATATATACATGTAACCTAAAGTCATATACAGTCAAGCATTAATATAAATATATATGTACATGCATTTCACACAGATGCTAAAAAGCATCAGTATAAAATTTACGTCATAACTGTGAAGTACTAATCTCTTATCTAGCCTCTGCATGCCGACCCAATCTGAGGAACTCTCTAGTGTACTCCTATATTGATCTATCACCTCTGGTAATACTTATCAGTTAAAGTCTATAGCTCATCTGCATAGGCTCCAGATAGAAAAGTCTCATGAATCTCTTTAGGAACTAAGCCCAGGTGAGTGTCGTCATGCGTGGCTAAATAACTTGAACAAACCAATCTAGGGTTGGTCCCTCTACAGACAGCTTGATTATCATAATCCTTTGATACTCGGCTTGAGTAGTTCAAGTCCTCATCTCAATGGCATGCAGAAAATCCAAAGGATCTGTAGTCCCTTCAAATGATATCTTGTCGACTCTAGCGTAAAAGAATGCTGCCTTAGGGTTAGACATACCCTACTAATAAATTGGTTGCATCAGCGGTGTGGCTAGAGGTATAGCAACTTCCTCAAACTCTTGCTCTACAAGTTCCTCATCTTGTAGCTCTCTTTACCTAGGGCGACCTACCGCTCCTCGAGGTCTACCTCCACCTCTACACTTGGCCAGTGACTCTGGAGGTAGAACCTTATCCTAAAAGGACACATCATCCTTGACCTCAATGATTAGTGGAATGACACATGCTCATCTCCTCATTCTTGAAAAAATAAAAACTAGTGAAATTCAGAAAAAATGGATAACAACATACAACAAATAGACATCCTAACAATTATGCAAAAAAACTAAATCAAGAAAGACTTATCGAAGACATAATCAAACCTAATTTACTGTAGTAGTTTCAAAGAAAATAGGACTATGATAACCTAGGTCCACAACACTAAAAACCTAGTCTCTAATACCAACTTTATCATGACCCAAACTAGGGAGTCATTAAGGACGCTAGGGAATAGGAATTCTTTTGAATCCGAAGCCTGTAGCAAGCCTTAAAAATAAAAAAACATGCAATAATAATATAAAAATATGCCAGAATTAAAAAATTTAAAGAATATAAAAGCAAATATTTATAACATATTATAATAAAAATATCTTCATACAATATTCAGATCCAAAGTTCTAATAATACAACACACTACTACTATAATAATGGTACTACTGCAGTGATTACTAAAAATACAAGAAGAAAATAGTTCAATATTTACATAAATCAATCGGAGAAGAAAAGGTATGGTGAATAGTACTATGACGAAAGTCTGATGCAGTAGATCTTAAAAAAATATTGAGAGGAGTCAAACTTCACTGAGTGAATTATTATAATATATATACATGCAACCTAAAGTCATATATAGTCAAGTATCAATATAAATATATATATACATGCATTTCACACAAATGCTAAAATTCACTTTTATATAATAATAAATGCAGAAAAAGTTTATTTTGGTTAAAGGATCATAGCAGAACCCTAAATAGTTCGCAACCTCCATTGATAAATCTCACTAGTCCATAGGCTTATTTAATTCCAAAATATTTCTCTTATCCATTTTTGGACAATAGATTGGCCCTGAGACACTAAATCAACCAAGCACCCGCAGTCTCATTATCAGTGTGATTAGCCTCAAGACACTAGGTTAACCGAGCTCCCACAATCACACTACTCTCTCATCATAAATCTCAATAATCAAATAATAAAGTCTCACATCCAATAATTTCATAATCTCAACCCTAAAATCTAACTCACTGGTAAGTACATAACTCTAGTGTAGCCCACTAGATAGCATGTTCTACTGCTATCTTTCAAATAAATCTTATAATTATTGAAAATAATAATATGCATAATTTAAACATGATAGCATCCATTTTTAAAGAAATATACCACTTATATATCAAACATATACTGAATATATATCAAATGTATACCAAAGATATACCAAATATATGTTGAGTTTATACCAAATATATACTAAAAATATACTAAACATATATGTCACCTATATACCAAATGTATACCAAACATATACATAATCATTTAGTAAAATAATTCATATCTAAATACATTATAAAAATATGGATGCTTATAATTATGCATTCTACATGCAATGCATATATAAAATAATAACTCACAGTTGTGCGCTTCACTGAAAGAGATAGACTAGCATGGCCCAATAGGCCTCGATCTTGATATAACTATAGAAAATAAATAAGTAATCATAATATTAGAATCAAACTCCTAATTTTATACTCCAAAAAATATTAAAGAAAAACTCAATCTAAGACATGACTCGACCAAGAATCAAAAACTCATAATAGACCAAATGTCATGTTTTATGAGAATTCTATTAAAAATTCGACAGAGTATCCTCTGTAAAATGGACATCTCTCTATTGAAAGTAGATCCAATCTTACAAGCAAACACACTTCAATATACACAAATGTGCAATTTCTCGGGTTGGGCTCCTGAACTACACAATTCACCCAATCGAGAACCAAAATACACAAAAAGCCAATAATTTAATAATAAATATTAAAAATCATTAAAATCCATAAGAATCAATAAAATACCTCATTATAATTTATTTAAATAACAAAAACATTAAAGACAATTTATTTTCAAATTAATTTAATAAAATTTCAAATAGAGTTAAATATTATTAGTAAAAATTACATTTTTCAAATACTTGAAGTTAAATAGCACAAAGTACGATTAATTACTTAAATTACTCAATTATATTATAAAAATAGCTAAAATCTATTTTTATCATAAAAATAACAAATAAGCTATTATTTGAATATATTATAAAAAATTATTAACAATTAGCTAAGAATAGTAAATAATCCGTAAAAATTATTTTAATACTATTTATTGCTCAAAATTTATCCAAAACACACTAATTAACAATAAATTCAATTAAAATACAAAATTTACTAATTTATACTAATTTTTCCAAAATATCAACTTTGACATAAACTTTCAAAATTTTGTAATAAATGATCGGATCTAAATTTCAGTATACTTTATTCACAAACTATAATCCAAATAATTTAAACAATGTACTCAAAATATAAAAACTTTATGGCAAAGGTCACAGGAATAGTGAATTACTGGAAAACCAAAATAACAAAATTCAAATAATTCATAAAAATTAAACAAAAATATTTTTGAGTAGCTCTAGCTAAACACAACAACATTTCTAAAAGAACTAAGCATGAATCATAGAAAATCAAGCTCAAAAAAATGAAAAACTAAAAATTGAAGATAATTAACTAACTGGACATTCTAAGCTTAAACCAAGTTGAGAATGAGCTTACTCGAACCTAGAGGAGTTAAAAGAGCCTAGGATCACGAGCTGCAACCACCGGAATCATTGCTAGTGTCGTGTGAAGAAGCTATTATCTTCAGTGGAATCCAATGAGGAAGAGGGCTTTAGACGACAGCGGAAGTGGAGGGAAGAGAAGAGGCGACACTAGTAAGGCAATATTGGCAGTGTGGTAGTCAGTGGTGGCGTGGGTGGTGGCTCAAGTGGTTCTACATTTTCATGCAGAAAGAAGAAGAAAAAGAAGAAGAGAAAGGAAAAGGGAGGGGGAGAGGAAAGAGAGGGAAGGAAGGAAAGAGATTTTTTTTTTCTTTTATATGTTTTTTTTAATAAATAGGAAAAAGACAAAAAAATTTTACATAAATATAATAATAATAATAATAATAATAATAATAATAATAATAATAATAATAATAATAATAATAATAATAACAACAACAACAACAATATTATTTTTAAATAAATAATCATTTTCAAATAATTCCTCTGCATATTAAAATATTTATGATAAAATAAATTAATACTATTCATGAATAATAATAATGATAATATTAATAGATAAAGAAATAATCATATACAACACTAAAATTAAATTACACAAATTAATCAAAATATATAAAAATTTAAAATATTTATTAACATTGCATATCTCAAAATAAATTTAATAATTTAAAATATCAGGTTATGACAAAATAGAGTAATACATTCCCCAACATTTTGGCTATCATTGTTTATTATGTTTAATATGATTGATTTTGATTCTTTAGTTTCATTCTTAGTGATTATATTTTAGCAATTATAATTCACTCATTATTTGATTTCTTAAGTAAGTCAAAAGCAGAATTAATAATTGGATAGGCATTTGATCCTCATGGGATCGACTTTTACTTATTCTATATTACTTGATGAACTCATATGCTTATGAGAACGAATCAAGTTTTTGGCACCATTGCTTGGGATTGAATATGTTTAACAACATAATTGGTTATGTTTTTCTTGATTTAAGTTATTTTTTTAATTTTAATTTTGGATATTAATTTTTTTAATTATCACAAGAATTATTTTGGTATGTCTAATACTCAATGAGCAAGGAAAAATCCTCTCATTTTTATTCTAGAACTTATATGTTTGAAAAAGAGAGTAGGAGGCATTCTCTATAGGAATTAAGTACTATAGTAGAACAATAGGAAGAAGAAAGAAGACTCTTAGATTTTTCCATACCAAGTTTAGATGGTACATGACAAAGTATTGCAAGGCAAACAATCAGTGCCAACAATTTCAAGATTAAACTAGCCTTACTTTGAATAATCTAGTCAAGTGTTCAATTTTATGGCTTGGCAAATGAAGACCCTAATTCTCACATTGCTAATTTTCTGGAAATCTATATTACTTTTAAATATAATAGGGTGTCAAATGTAATTCACTTAAGGCTCTTTCCGTTCATATTGAAGGATAGAGATAAAGCATGGTTGAACTTATAGCAACTAGCCTCAATCACTATGTGGGATCTTTTAGCAAAGGCTTTTCTGGTAAAATAATTCCCACCTACAAAGACAATGAATATTATCAATGATATCACTACCTTTCTATAATTTGAGATAGAATCCATGAGTGATGCATGGGAAACATTCAAAGAGTTTCTAAGGAGCTATCCTCATCATGATTTGCTAAGGGATGTTCTCATCCAAACCTTCTATAATGGTGTTACCCGATCCATTAGAGACACCATTAATGCAGCAGTTAGAGGTTCCTTAATACAACAAACATTTGAGGCTGCATTTGCACTTTTGTTAGAGATGGCAAATAATAATTGTCTTTGGCCATTGGAGCATCAAAACCCACCAAAGCAAGGAGGAAAAATTAGGTAGATGCAATGACTTCTCTTCAAGCTCAAATCACAGCACTTTCAAAGTAGTTGGGGGATTTCAACCATAGGACAACAGTGGGTGCAACAACTTTATAGTTGTCATATGAAAATTGTAATATGGTAGGGCACTTAATTAGAGAATGTGGTTGTGGCAATAATGGTATGTATGGAGATGCAAGTTTAGAATAAGTCAACTTTATGGGGAACCAATTTCAAGGAAAACAGAGTAATAATCCATTCTCGAACACTTAGAATCTAGGACGGAGGAATCACCTAAATATTTCTTGGAATAACAATAATAATTTAGGTCCCCAAAGCTTTCAAAATAATATGGAAAGGTAAGCACCTCTAGGTTTTCAATAACCTCATCAAGATCACATGGCATCAATGGAGAATAAATTGGATAAATTTTTAGAGGTTATGTTTAATAAAATAAACATCAAAATAAAAATTAGAAAAGGATGGAGGCCAAGTTTGATCATATATTACACTTAAAAGTAGTAAGGAGATAAGATCAAAAGATGAACTTAAGAAGGAAGCAGTGGAAACATTGAGTAAAGAAATTCATAATAGTGATTATGACTATATGGAAGGCATGGAGCAACAAACGAAGGACAGTGATGGGAAAGAGCAACTGTCTTTGCTAAATTCATAAAAATATAAGACAAGGATGCCTTTTCCACAAAGATTGAAGAAACCCAATAATCAAAAGAGGTTTGCTAAGTTTTTAAATACTTTTAAAAACCTTGAACTTAATATTCCTTTTACTGAAGCTCTTACAAAAATGCCAACATACAACAAGTATCTTAAGGATATTATCACTAACAATAAGATGTGGGATGATAACTAGACTGTGTAATTAATAGAAACTTGTAGTTTTATCATCACTCATAAAATACCAACTAAATTTAAAGACGCAAGGAGTTTTACTCTTTCTTATGTAATTAGTGCTCAAGAATTTCTTAGATGTTTATATGATTTAGGTGCAAGTATTAACTTTATGCCATTTTCTCTTTTAAGGAAATTGCAACTTGGCAAGTTAACCCCTACAAACATGAATTTACAACTTGTGGATCATTCTATAAAGAAACCACATGGGATCATTGAGGATGTTTTGATTAAGGTAGTTAAATTTATCTTTCTTGTAGGATTTTAAAGAGGATAGCAAGTGTCCTCTAATTCTTGGGAGGCCATTTCTAAATATTATGAGAGCTATCATAGATGCTCATAAACGGAAAATCACTTTAAAGGTTGGTAATCAAAGTGTAGAATTTGTGATGCCTAGGTTGATGAAGTACCTAATAGAAGAGGAATTTTGCATAGGAGTGGAAATCATAAATGAATGTGTGAGGGAGGTGAATTTGAATAAAGAAATTATTAATAAAAGTGTAGAGTGTGAAGTAGTTAATGAACCCTCATAAGAAGTCACTTTTGTTAAGCCTAAAATTTTTCTGCGTAATGACAACCCCGCTCCCCCATCTTTTGTTAAACCAACCAAATTAGAGCTTAAACCATTACCTGCCCATTTAAAATACACCTTTTTAGGGGAGAGAAACACATTACCTATTATCATTTCCAACAAAGTGTTCATTGAACAAGAAAAAAAGGTATGTAAGATAGTGAGAAATAGGGTAAAGTTAATTGGGTGGCAGATTTTAGACATCAAAAGGATTAGTCCTTTAATTATTATGCATAGAATCCATATAGAAGAAGGGAGTAGTGCTGTTATAGGAAGATAAAGGTACTTGAATCCAAATATAAAAGAGGTGGTTAAGAAGGAGATTAGTAACTTATTGGATATGGACATTATTTACCTAATTTATGATAGTGAATGGATAAGCCTAATGTAGTGTGTACCAAAGAAGAGTGGAATAACTATTGTGGACAATGAAGCAGGTGAGCTTATTTTAAAAAGAATGGCTGATGGGCAAAGAGTATGTATTGATTACTAGAAAATGAACTCAACCATAAGCAAGGACCATTTTCCTCTGCTATTCATTGACTAAATGTTGGATAGGATAATAGGAAATTCATATTATTTTTCTTGGATGGCTATTTCAGTTCCTACTGGATCTTTATTTTTCTAGAGGACTAGGAGAAAATGACATTCAAATGCCCATATAGGACTTTTGCTTACTAGCACATGCCCTTCAAACTTTGTAACACACTAGTTAGGTTTTGGAGGTGTATGACAACCATTTTTTGTAATTTTATTGAGAAAATCATGGAGGTATTTATGGAAAATTTCTTTGCATTTGGTGAATTTTTTAAATTATGCTTATTAACTTTGAAATTGAAAAGATTTGAAGAGGCTAACCTTGTTCTTAATTAGGATAAGTGTCATTTTATGGTAGAGGAAGGGATAGTCCTTGGTCATAAGATTTTGAGTACAAGGATTAAGGTACATCAAGCTAAAATAAAGATTGTCAAGAAGTTGTCACCTTCGACAATAATTAATGGAGTTTGAGGATTCCTAACACATGCAAGTTTTTATAGGTGTTTCATTAAAAAATTTTCTTTTATTTCTAATGCTTTAACCCAATTGTTAGTTAAATAAGATCCTTTCAATTTTAATGATGATTATTTGAATGCTTTCAATAAGTTAAAGGAGGCTTTGGTTTCAATACCAATTATACACCTCCTGGTTAGGCACTTCCTTTCAAGATCATGTGTGACACTAGTGACTATGCTATAGTGGCAATGATTGGTTAGAGGAAAGACAATAAGTTCCATGTCATATTTATGCAAGTAGAACTCTCGTAAAAGCTCAGTTGAACTATATAACAACTGAGAAAGAAATGCTAGCAGTTTTTTTTACCTTATATAAATTAAAGTCTTACTTGCTTGGATCAAAGATTATAATCTTCACTAATCATGGAACTATAAAATGTCTTTTAGTCAAGAAGGATGCAAAATCACATCTTATTTATTGGATGTTGCTTTTACAAGAGTTGGACTTGGAAATCAAGGATAAGAAAGGTTTTAAGAATGTTGTAGCCGAACATTTGTCCAGGTTTAAGGGTTATGAAAAAGTGAGGCAAGAAGAGGATATTAATAATAAATTTTTGGATGCTTCATTATTAATGGTTTAACATTTTTGTTGGTTTATAGACATCACTAACTACTTGGCATGTGGAGTGCTACTTCAAGATTTTTCCTATCAACAAAGGAAGTGTTTCCTCTATGAGGTGAAATAATATCTATAGGAGGATTTGTTTCTCTAAAAGATTTGCAGAGATGCACTAATTAGAAGATGTGTTCCTAAAATCAAAATTTTGAAAATCTTGTTTTATTCTCATGATTCTACATATCAAGGGCATTTTAAAGTGACAAAAATAATTGTAAAGGTATTAGAAAGTGTGTTTTTCTAGCCTACTTTATTCAAAGTTGCTAAGGAGTATGTCGAACACTATGATAAATGTCAGAGACATATGAATATCTATAAAAGGAATGAAATGCCAATCAAATCAATTCAAGAAGTGGAGATTTTTACATTTGGGGGTTGGGTTTTATGAGTCCCTTTCCAAACCGATATATTTTGGTGGGTAAAAGCCATTCCTTCACCCACAAATGATGCTAAAGTGGTGATAAGATTTTTAAAGAAACTGTTTAGCAGATTTGGAGTACCTTAAGTTGTGATTAGTGATGGAAGCTCATACTTTTGCAATGAGTAGTATGAGCTATTACTCAAGAGGTATGAAGTTCACTATAGAGTTGCTACCCTATATAACCTTCAAACCAGCAGTCAAGTGGAGGTCATTAATAGAAAAATCAAGAAAATTTTAGAGAAAATAGTGGGCATATCGCATGGTATACAAAGCTCCCATTGGTATGTCTTCTTACTGATTAGTCTTTAGGAAAGCTTGTCATTTACTAGTGGAGCTTGAACACAACACTTATTGGCCATTAAAGCACTAAATTTTAACATAAAAGTAACTAGTGAAAGATGTTTATTATAGCTAAATGAATTGATGAGTTTCTCTATTTCAAGCATATAAAAGCACCAAGCTCTTCAAAAAGAAAACAAAATGATGGCATAACGCTCATATTCTCAATAAGGAATTTAGAGTTGGTGATCTTGTTCTTTTATTTAATTCTATACTAAAGTTTTTTTCGTGTAAGTTAAGATTGAGATGGAGTGGTCCATTCAAAGTGCAATAATTTTTCTCTCACAGTGCACTTAAACTTATAAATTCCAAAGGAGAGTGTGAAAGTGCCCTAGATGGGGTGAATAGGGTTATCGAATAATAACAAGAAATTAAAATAGCAAGAATTAAGATGAATATTGAGAATGAAGAATGATGAACACAATAATTTAAGGAGTTTGAATTCTCAATAATCTTACGTCTCCACCTAACTTATCCCCAAGTTAGGATTTTTCAATTCCCCAAAATCTTATTTACAAGATTGAAATTACACAAGAGCTTTATGGCTCACTCTTTAACCTTACAACTTGAGTTTTCAAGGATCACTCAAAAATTGATACATAAGTGTTTTTAATGGTTAAACACTTAAACTAATTCCTTTACAATAGAACCTCACTTCCCATTTTCTAAATCCCAAAAAACAGAAGAATAATAATTTCTATTCTAACACATCACCAACTCTCACAAGAGTTATACAAAAATAAAAATGAATTTTGAAAGAGTTTACAGAGCTTAATTGAATGCTTGAAAGTATATAATAAAAAAACAAGTTTCTTAACCTTTAAATGATCTTCAAAGGTTGCATTTATACTTAAGCAAATCAATTATAGATATTAGAAATAATAATTTTGTTTCCAACACATTTAAAGTCCATTTAAATGTAGTTATCAGGATTTCATTAGTCCTGGTTAGGACAAGCATTGAATAGTTGTTATTAGTCATTGTAATTGAATTTTTGTATTGGTCTCGATCAGGATCACCTTGTACCGATTAGGATTACCTCATTCCGGGCACGATCTCAATCGGGACATTGAATCGAGATATGTTTTGCCAAAAATTGAATTTTTACTGAAGTTGGTCTACCCTGGTCCTAGTTGGGACTACCCTAGTCCTGATTGGGACGATGACAAGATTTACACTATTTTGAGCAATTTAGTCCCTATGTTGATCCTGGTCGTGAGTGTGCTCATGATCACTGTTCATAGTGATATTTCTTTGATAATTCTTCACCATTTTGACTTCCAAATAATTCCTAACTTATATACACTTGAAGCAAACACATTAGTTTCTCAAAATTAAGTTTGTTAATATCAAAATCAAGATTGATAACTTGTTAAGGTTAATAATCTCCCTTTTTTAAAATTTTAACAAACTTATTTTGAGTTTGTTAAAAATAACACAAAGTGAAATGTGTGATAATAATTATGATACCACATACCAAATGAAATAAGATATATTTCATTATTTCTGCCCTTATGAACATGGACATGATAAGAAATATAAATTTATAATTTTGTTCCATTTTCATTAAAAATAAACATAACATAAAATTTAACATGAGGGATAACAATTAACATAGCCTAACATGACAAATGTGTTAAAAACATAAAATTGTGATAACATGATTATTTAAATAATTTTTTAGGCAATTTAAAGGAAATAATTTCAAACATATATACATATAGTGCTACTAAAATGCATCATAAAAATAGTACATATAGCACTTATGTTTAAGTTTAACAAACTTAACTATCATATAATCATATAGAGCTTAGCTAGCTAATCATACATAATCATATGGCACTTAGCATATAACAAACACAAACACTAAGTATAATTATCACATCGCTTCTTCTCCCCCTTTGTCAAAGACCAAAAAAAGATAGATATAAAGGGAAATGAACCTAAAGGAATAAAAAAAATCCTAAAGAAAATAAAAGATCAAGAACCAAAACAATAAAAAACAAAGATACACCAAATCTTTATAAAATTTATGGCATATATAAACAAAGTAAGCAAAGCAAGGCCTTTTTATCACATAAGATATACGACAAAACTAGCCATACTTATAATGTTACTATGCATGCATTAACAAAATTATGTAAAAAAAAACATTCAAACAATTTTCTCACCCTCTATTTAAAATAATAAAATATAATAAGATTTTTTAAAAAATTGATATTAAGGACACTATCACATACACTATTATATATGTATATCACTAATATAAACAAAAAAAAAATATCTTCCTTATAAGAAATTAACTAAATACCCATACAAACTTAAATTATTTCCCCCCCTTTGTCAAACATATAAAACAATGAATAATAGAGAAAATTGACTTTTGAAAATAAAGTTTTCATTAATAAAGGAAAGTCATACAACACATAGATAAAATACTTAAAATAAACATGAAATATACTAAACATAAGCAAGCATAAAATGAGCCTAAAAATGAACTAATATCTAGAGGCTTAAATAAGGAAAATAAACTAAATAGATACTAAAAATAAAATAAATGAAAAATAAAAATGACATTTATTCTTGAGGAGGAGATGGAGGAGGAGGCACGAAGGATGGATAGGTGTACATATAGCCTTGTTGCTCATAAATGTGATGGACATCATGTTAAAGATGAGTAATATTGGCATCAATTTGATTGAAATGCATATTGAAATTGGATTCAACGTCATCAGAGTGAGAATTAAAGTTAGATTCCATCAAAGTCATGCGTTCAAAAATTTGGCCTACCCAAAGAGGTTCCCCACCTTGTGTTTGAACACCTTGAGTTGATATACCTCCTTCACTTCTTATCGTTTTCCTTATAGGAGCATCATGAGTTTAAAGTTCTTGTTCATCTTCCCTAATGTCTTAAGCTTATTGCCCTTTTAATTCTTTAAACGTAGCCTTAATATTTTCACTTGATCTAAGGTCATGTTTCTAAACCCAAACTTCATTAATAGAAGTGAATTATTTAGAGTTTTTGATAAAGGATTCATCAAGAAGTCTAGTCTTGGTAGAGCATAGAGTATGAAGATTAATATTGTAGAATTTAGCTAACTTTATAAAAATTTCACCAATACAAATTGTACTAGTGTTACTATCACTAATTAGCCAAATCCTCCATTGTAAAAATCATCCCAAAGCAATCTTTTCATAATGACAAAGGAAATAGAGAATGAAAAGATCATCGAAAGAAAGAGTTTCATTGGAAAGAGCTCTATCATTAATAGAATAGGTAATGAAGTGGTAAACATATTAAAATGCTTTGGATTTGATGTTTGAGGCTTTAGTATGTCTGGTATAGAATTGAAGAGCATTAGGAGCCTTGATTTCATCCTAAAAAGAATAACCAAGCCAATCAAGGTTAACTTAAATGTGTCCCTCTTAGGAAAAACCAAAAAGAGTACCAAACTCTTGATGTGTCATTGTAAACACCTAATTTTGGGATAGTTGAGTGTGTATATGATAAAGGACTCCATTGTGGATATTGACTTTTTCAATCTTAAAGCTTAATTGCATTCTTTTTTAAGACTTAATTGTATTAGTTCCTTTAGGGACCTAATTGAAAAAAATTTAATTCTTTTAGGAGTCTTTTTATAATTAAATGTTCAAAAAGTTAAAATTAAAATTCCACAATTTTGATCGGAAATCTATAATTTTGATTGGCATTTTTTTTTTATTTTTTAATGAATTTTAATTTTTGAAAATAATTTTTGTTGTTTTTTTATTGGCCAAATAATAATAATAATAATAATAATAATAATAATCATAACAACAACAATAATTAGATTTTTATCCTGATAATTTAGTTATTAGGAGAATCAAAATTTTAAAAAATTCTCTCATTTATCTATATCCTATGATTTGATAATAACGAGAGGTTGATTTGTGAGGGTTGGATAAATGTATGGGTTTGAATTCAAAATGGGGGCTTTTCTTCTATTTTTGAAACATCAATTAGAGGGAGCGGCTTCTTCCTCTTCTTCTTCTAAGGTTTATTCTTTCCTAAAAAAAACATAAAGAGAGAAAAAAAAAAGACTATTAAAAAATAGATGCAGGAAAGGAGAGAGAGTTCTTGTACATAGAGACAAAAAAAAGAAAAAAAAATTCTTTCTTTACATTGATAAGTCCATAAAATAATGCAATAAAGTAGAGCAATCAAAATCAAATCTATAGACTCTATTTCCACACTGTAAGAACCCAATTTCGGGATGCAATTGTGCACAATTACGACATAAGCCCCTATGATGAAATTCATTCAAAAATGGAACATGATTGTTGACTTTATGGACTTTATGGACTAAGTTGCAATGTTATTTTAGGGTTTGATTGCAAATAAGTCAATTTTTTAGGGGTTTTTGGTAATGCCGATCGGCATTGCACAATTCTGACTCATAAAAGTTGATTTTTTCATGTATTTTTTCAAATTTTTAGTATTTTGATTGGTTGAAAATTCAATTTTATCTTTATTATTATCTGACAAAAATTTCAACGTGTTCAAAATGCTTTAGAAATCAAAATTCTTATCAGGTTGTTTTTTAAAGAGATGAGTCTGTTCCTCCTTTGGAGGAAACCAGAACGCGTAGACTCTGCTTTAAAAAGAGGAGTCTGGATGCATGTTGGGGACTTCTTTTTCTTTTTTAGAGGATTTTTTTTTGGCAGAGGATTTTTTTCTTTCTGGAGAGTTTTTACACACAAAAAAACATAGAAACCCTAAAATTTAAATGTGAAGAATACCTCGCACACACCTTGGTCTTTAAAAAAAAACCCCAATTTTGGATACTGCCAGTGTCTTCAAAAGCAATTAAATCCTAGTCTAAAATCAACAACAATTTAATTTCAATGGTGAAAATCCTAATCTGAGGGGTCAAAAAGGGGCATTTGCACAACATCTAAATCATCAGTGTTTTTTATGTCATTTTTATTCTTTCTATTTTTTTCTTTTGCAATTTTTTATTCTATTATTCTCTTTTTTATTGTTTAATTTCATTACTAATATGATTATTTGTTTTTTTGTTTTGATATGTGCATGTGGATTAAGGAGGATACTACCTATATTTAAATTTAGTAGAAAGTCCATTGAATACCATGGAAGAACCTATATTATTTCCCAATAGGATTTAGGAATTATTTATTTATTATTATTTTTTTATTTATTGTTCATGTTCTGTGTAGTTATTTTAATTTCTGGGTGTATAATTATTTAATTTTAATTTTGTACATAGTTTGTAATAGCCCCAGTAGTGGGAATAGTGAAAACTTAATTTTCTGTACTTTAAAATTAATTAGTAATTAGGTTAAATTGGGTAAAAATCAATTAAAATCAATAGTGGTAGTAGCTTAAATTAAGGTTTGCATGCAATTAATTTTTTTAGAAAATCATTGTAATGTTTTTTTGATCCATTTTTTGTGTTTTATTTGTTTTGGGCTTGTCTTTTATGTTTTTATGTTTTTGGGCCCCAAGCCCACATTTAGATCTAACCCACTTAATAAATAGACTTAAAAAATGGTTTAGGTTTTAAATAATTAAAATCAATTTAGGCCCATTAGGTTAATTAGATTTTAGGCCCACTTAGTTAATTAAAACTTGTCTAGACTTAGCCCAACCCACTTAATTGCATTTCGTTTAAAATACATAGACCTAGGCCCACATTTCACTTAAAGTAAAAAAAATTCAAACTTAGGCCCACTAATTTAATTTTTCTTTAAAATTAAATAGACTTAAACCTATATCTTAGAAAGACTGAAAATAGATTTAGGCTCACTAATTAATAAAATGTAGGCCCACTTTTATTCCATTTCACTTGTAAAAAAAATGTAGATTTACCTAACTTATAAAATAAAATCAACATAGTTTAGACATAGGGACATTACCCTTTTGATGCATTTTTTACTTGTAATTTTATTGCTTGTTGCCCTTTTAGGTAGATGGATGTTAATTAGGGTTTAATAAAATTGCATGTAATTAGAGGATGAAATAATCATTTATAAAATTATTCTAAAAGAACACGAGACTAAGTGAAGTTAGTATTCCATATCCAGAATCTCCTGGTTGTGGTGCTAGCTTTCTTTTAAGGAATCGAGTACCACCCTTTCGATTTATCCCAGTTATTACCCTTGGTGGTGACTCCTCATCTCCACGCCATGTCTTTGTGATAGTGGTTAGTGTGTTCTCTAAGGCCCTGAGCCTAAACAGTGTCATGGT
Organism: Mallotus nudiflorus; assembly: GCA_947683625.1. NCBI lineage: Eukaryota > Viridiplantae > Streptophyta > Magnoliopsida > Malpighiales > Euphorbiaceae > Mallotus > Mallotus nudiflorus. Next base: position 270,517 of record CANTUR010001188.1, read on the forward strand.
TGCTAAAATCTTGGACGCGCACTAAACCCTGCCGTCTAGACACACGATGAATCAAAGACTCTAAGAAGCAAATCAATACAGCATCCATTATATTCATCCATTTTTATTTTTTTATTCTTTCTTTATTTTCTTTATTATTTTTGTTAATTTCATTTCTTTATCATTATTATTCTAATTCTTTTATTATTTTTTATGCTTTCTCTATGATGGCAAATGGTGGTGGGAGTACTGTGGAGAATGGAGCTCGTTATTGCATTAAAATTTATTCATGAAGATCTATGGAATGCCATGGATATAAAATCATATAGATTTTAGGTTTTTATTTTTTTCTATTTATTTTTATTTTTTATTTTGTATGTTTTATTTATTTTTTTAGTTTATTGGGTTGTGCATTTAATTAGTTTTTTTAATTCTCTATACGTAGGAATTGTAATAGCCCAAATAGTGGGAATAATGAAATCCTTTATTTACTTTTCTGAATTAAAATTAATTAGTAATTAGGATCATTTGGTAAAACCTAAATTAAAGTCAATGGTGGTTGTAGATTAATATTAGGTTGCATGAAATCAAATTACATTTTTTTAGAAGAAATAACTTAATTACTTGTTTGATCTTTTTATTTGATAGTTTTAGTTTTTTTTTAATGTTTTTGGCCTTGTTTGTTTATTTTTATGCATTTTGGGCACCAAGCTCACATTTAGGTTCAAAGTCATTAATTAATAGGTTTTTTTTTTAAATTGGATTTAGATTTAATTAACTTTAAAATTAGTTTAAGCCCATTAAGTTAACTTAGATTTATGCCTAACTTTTGGCTATTCAAATTAATTTAAATATAGTCCATTCCATTGAAGCATTTTTTTCCTTTTCCTTTAAAATAAGTAGATTTAATATCACTTTTCACTTAAATTAAAATTAATTAGAACTAGGCCCATTAATTCAAACCCAATCCAATTCATTTTCATAAAAATTAATAGACTTAGGCTCATTTCTTTAGAATTAAAAAAGTAGACATAGTTCACTACTTTAATTAAAATGTAGGCTCACCTTTAGTTCCATTTCACTTGTAAATAAAATATAGACTGACCTAACTTAAATAAAATTAACATGGTTTAGACTAATTTAGGGATGTCTCACAATATGAATGTATTGTTTATGTGCTTTTTCATGATTAGTTGCCATGGAGTTAGATGTATGCTAAATGAGGGTTTATATGAAATTGCATGTAAATAGGGAATAATTTAGCAATTAATAAGGTAATTCTAAATGAATACAAGACTAAAAGAAGTTGGTATTCTATATCTAGAATTTTCTAGTTGTGGTGCTAACTCTCTTTTAGAGAATCGAGTTATCACCACCTTTGAATTGTCACAATTATTACTCTGGGTGGTAACTCCTCATCTCCATACTATATCTTTATGATATAGTAGTGTGTTCTTTAGAGCCCTAAGCTCAAATAGTGTCATAGTTGCTAAAATTTTAGACGCGTGCTAAACCCCACCATCTACAGTGGTGACTCCACTAGGAATAAGAGATATTAATTTTACTTGTATTCTTTAGAATCACTTTATTAATTTTTTTTTTGCATTCATTTTGCATGTCCCAATTAACCGATGGCATTGGTAATAGTTCTATAATTCCACTAGCTTAATGGGATTGTAAATTAGTTAACTATCATCACTCTTAGCCTTAACTCAGTTAAAGAGAGATTATCAGGCTCATCTAACTAGAGTCTATAACCTAAGTCCTAAAGGGCAGGTAGTTTTCTCTTGAGTTTGCAAAGGATGCTAGGCTCCTCTAACCTTGGCCTGTAACTCAAGTCTTAAAGGAAGGCATCTTGCTAAGGGAACCTTAACTTTTCCATTGGACTCAACTTATGTAGAGTCCTAGTAACTTCCCTTAGGATTACCCAAGTTGCTTGTGAATTTTTCCATGAGGTATTTATATCTATAAAGGACCAAGCCCGTATTTTTTAGGCCTATTTGGGTTAATAAAGATTAGGCTAAACTTTTATACCTAGAAATACTATTTATATGCTTTACTGCTTTGAAAGACATGGCATGCTTGTCAGTTCTTGATATCCCCTATTGATATTAAGGCTAGGACCAAAAATTATAAGAAAAGAGACTTACTATTGAACCCGTGTGTGGGAGCAATAAGGTTAGAAGGATGTATATGCATTTAACTTGACTTATTGCTTGTTGCATAATACGTACATCATGCATACATGCACACATACATTTCATGCATCATACTAACACTTTATTTTATAGCCATTATAGATTTATCTAGGTCTTCACATATTTGGGAATTAAAAGGTGGTAGACTTGTTAAAATTGACCTAAGTCCAAAATCAATAACTAAAGAGATCCTTCGCAGTTTGGAAAAGAGTGATATTAATCCACTTAGTTTAAAAGCATTATCAGGACCAATTAGTCACTAAGTTGAAGAAATGAAACAACAAAAAAGAGGAAATTGCTCCATAAATGACCTGAGGGTCATGATTCAAGATAAATTAAGACTAGCTTTAGTAGGGTTAGCACCACCTTATACAATTGCACCTGTAAATGCTATTGTTATACCACCTGTTACCGCTGTCCCACTTATCATGAATGATCCACCTATTAACAATGACAATGCTATGGAACCACAACTGAATGCTACTAGGAATGTAGTTATTATGGAAATGAAATTTGAGGATGTTAAGAACTATATTATAGAGAAAGCCAAAAAAGAATCACTTGAGATGATTTAGGAACTTAAGTCCAAGCAGATGCAAGCACTGACTCAGGAAATGTCCAAGATGGATAAACTGATGGGAGGGCAAGGCATGGGCTATTCATTTGACTTTGATAGTGTGCTAAATAATTTTAAAATGCTTTAACTTCAGAAATTTAATGCTATTTAGGACCCAAGAACACATCTTTACTAGAATTCAATTGTCTTAAACACTATCAAAGTTCCTTTATTAATGGTCATTAGACTATTTGGGCTATCTTTAGAAGGCATAATGGTGAATTGGTATCAAAGGTTAGAAAGTCATACTCGAACTGACTGGAGAGAGTTATCTAATGCTTTCTTAAAGTAGTATGACCATAATACCAAGCTAGAGGTGCCTATCAGGGACTTAGAATTTTTAAATTTCTTAACAAGGTTCATGAATAAGGAAAATTTAATAAAGAATAAGCTAAATGAGAAAGAGCAAGTAAGGATGATTGTTTGGGATGTATTACTAAATCTGGTTAAAAGGTTTTAGAGGATGAATCCTAAGACATTTATAGACTTAAATGATGGATTGCAAGCTATTGAGAATGAGAAAAAGGAAAACATAAGAAGTGTAATAAAAAATAATTACCAAACTGGGGGCATATAGTAAGGAAGCACTAATCAAGCTGTGGAAGTGCATGTTGTTCAAACACTAAAGAGATTCTCTAAATTTAACCAACCTTTTTCCAAAGTCCTAGACCACCTAATGCAAAAAGGCTTGCTTCAGCCATTAACCTTTTCTAAACCACTAAACCCAAATGTCTTTGGCTATGATCCAAACAGTTACTGAAAATTCCATCAAGTCATTCGACACTTCACAAACACCTATATTCACCTCAAAAATGAAATTCAAAACCTCATAGACACTGGAAGAATCATAAACTTAGAAAACCCAAGCACCAAAAATAACCCTTTCCCAAACTACCAAAATGTACCTTCCACAACCACCATAATGATCAACTTATGAGTTAGTAAGGATAAAGTACTAAGCTCCTTTGAGAATATAAAACTTGAAACCAATGAGATATCTCCTAATGCCCTAAAAGATGTATAAAGAGTAGAAGATTTATTAGGATAGCCTTCAAGCAAGTTTGACTATAAGGTATTTTAGACTAAACCACCTTTTTTTTACATACCATTTGAGTCAATTGTGCCTCTAGGATATGGTGATGACTTTGATGATAAAAAGCTACTAGAAAAGAAAGATAAATTCATAGTTGAGGTATAGAAAGATGAAGTCATGGAGACAATTGAAGAGAAGATGAAAGAATTTGTCAGCCACCTTAAGACTTAGTGTCCCTAACATTTACATTAGAAAACAATTCTCTTGTTATTTTCTTTAAATAATATTTTGGTTTATTTAAAACTTATTTTGTTTTAGTGATTGATGATATGAATTATGATTATGCTTACTTATATAATGTACATCCTAATGGAACTGTGCATTGTAATATTGAACGCATCTATATATTTGACATAAATTGAATTCAATTAGATTCATGTAGCATTGGCACAAATGAAAATTGAAAGAACATTCATATATCATATAATGTAACTTCTCTAAAGTAAAAAAAAAATAAGAGAAAGAACAAAGAGAGAGAAAAAGAAAGAAAAAAATGGTAACTAAAAATTAGAGAGAAAAAAATTCAAAAGCCTAGCTAATGACAGGAGTTATGCCATGTGATGTAATGAATATTCTCATTTTTGCCCTAATGAATAAGTAAAATTGAATTTGAAATTTTTGTTCAAATATTGCATATTCATTTTTATCATACTACATAAGTATCTAAATGGAAAGACAATACATAATGGAAGCTAAATCAGTGGTCCAATATTTTGCATTACAACTGTTGTCTTGTAATTATTATTGCATCATCATCAAACCTCATATTATGTTCAAGAGTTCTTTGAAGAACAGGCACAATTGATTTTAGTATCAAGAACTCTTTTAGTCAGTTCACTCACTCCTCTACATCTTCAATATACGAGACTACAACTAATAGGGTTAGTAAGATAAAGGATTAACAAAAGCAGTGAATAAATGAAGAAAATAAGAATGCCAAAATAACATTGATGAATCCAATCATGATAAGAAGCATTAGTTTGACTCTATTCTCCATGATTCTAGTATAATCATCTCTATTAGAACCTGGGTAAAAAATTATCAGATTTTAGGGGCAAAATATAGCTCTAGGGGTGAAATAAAATTGGGGGCCAAAATTGAAAAATAATGGATATGCATTTAAAGATAGAACATTGAAATAAAAAAGTTAGAAAAAAACCTACAAGCATAGAGATACATTAGTTATCATACAGTAGAAGTAGTAGTAAAAAGCAAAGTTCAATAGTGCGTCGGTTAATCATAAACTCCAGTGTCAAGCCATGGATTCCACTCTTTAGTCTAGTAATTTATTTGAAAAACTGTATTAAAAGCTCTAATATTATAAGTACCAATAATGAAGCATTCAATGCTCAAACCTACAAGTTGTTGATGAAGCACCTCGTTCTCACACTCTAAGCTGTGAACATAGCTATGTTCTAAATAAAAGACCTATTAGGATCATGCATGTCATACATAACATGCATACATTTGTTATGAAGTACTTGCTTTATATAATAAAGTCTTTGAGCCCAGAAAAGATTGTACAAATACTTTACTACTAACATTCAAAATTAGTGTTGTAAAAGTGTAGAAAGGTAGTTAAAATGTTCACGTGTGAAGCATCTGAAGGACAAAAGGAAACACTATCAAGGTGAACCTAATGCTCAATAAGGCTCTAGACCAAAAGAGCTCAATAAATTATGGGCCCATCTAATAAAGGAATGTCATCGACAATGATACTTGTAAAAGCATCATCCTAGCAACCTTAGGAGGATAGGTAGAAGGCTCAAGCTCTTTAGACTTATCTCTATAGCCTATTCTGAAGCATCACCTAGAGTCTCAATAAAAGGAAACCTACTTCCATGAATTTTGAATGCAAAAGACAGTCAAAATACCTTAGATGGGTCAAAGGGAATATGCTCCAATATATGCTCCTGAATGTGTCTTTAATAGCCATAAGAATGCTTAAACAAAGACAAAGCATCAAATCCTTGAAACACCTCTCTCAATTCCTAATCAAAAGGTCCAATATACTAGTGATACATTCGTTAACCTTAAAAAGGGACGGATGCACTCAAAACTTAAAATGAATGCACTTTGAAAAATTATATGATAATGAAAAAAGACCTCTAACTTCTGAACCTTTTTTGCAAGAGAAGTCCATAAAAGGAACTAAGCCCTCTACCATAGCATTAATGGAATGGCAGAAATACAAACGTAGCCCAAAGCCACAACCCTAATGGTGGATTTCATGACCCTGTGATTAGAGACATCATCATCACAATCAAAAGGGAAGAATGCAAAAGAATAATGTTGCATTTTGATAAAATCTTTTCACTTACAAATATACTATACTACAAATATACTATACTAATTTATGGTATTTTATGCAAGAAAAATAAAGAGAATGAAGAAGGGGAAAGGAACCAATACATCAATAAGAATGGGCAAGATAACAAATACCAAACACTCATCAAAATAATCGAGGGAAGTATTATAACTTTATTTTCTTAGATTCTGTAATAATGTACAATCTCAATAATAAAATCCATAAATTGAAAGTAAATTCATCCACTTTATGAGATCATGTGCGAAAAGCCTATCTCATGACTTTTAATCATAATGGCTCTTTTTTATTAGCCTTGCAGAATTTAGATGTTTAGTTAACAGTTTTGCACTAAGATTTTATAAACTCTAATCAATTTAATGCTTGCTTTATACTTGAATAAAGGGAAGAAAATGCAAACAAAAAATTTATGGAATTGTGGCATAAATTGCTTGAGTTTGATAGTATCATTTCAATCTTTTGAATGATAAATATGCATATAATCTACTCCAATGCTCATAAATGAGTACGAGTACAAAGTCCCTTGATGTTATCCACACTGAGTAATACAAGAAAGGCAAAGGAATAGTAAGAGGAGAATCAAAATAAGAGCAAGCATAATGTACTCCAATGCTAAAAAATTAGTACGAGTATCAACGTGAACCTCTAGCGGTATCCATGCTGAATAATACAAGAAAGGTAGGGGAATACTAAAAGAGGACCACATCAAAAGCTGCTCTATTTACTTTAATGCTCTGTAAGAGTGTAAGTATCCAAAGGACCTTTCTAATGGTATCCATGTTGCGTAATATCATAAAGGTAGGGCAATACTCAGATAAGGAAGGAAAGCATAAAAATAATTCAAAGATTATTTTAATACTCAGAATTTGATATGTTTATGCTCAATTTCCATGAATTTTGTTTAGCCAATTCTCTCTGGAATTAGGAGTGGAAGTAATCTTTTCACTTGGTAAAAAATATGCTCTCAATATAAAATAGTTTACGATACATCTAACCTTTGTAAATGGAACATAAATGATAGTCTTGAAAATAAAAATTAATGAGATTCATTGAGTGCACATTATTTGTGATAAAGTAATGAATTTTCTCATAAATTTTAAAAAATATAATGTAATTTTTTGTACAATCATCATGCTGAAACTAACTTGAACAAGTCTTCACGAATAGCAAGTCTAGAAGAAGATAAACCTAATATATGGAATCGGCACTAACGCTATTCTATCAATCAAAATTAACTACAATGTAGTTAGTTTATCAAAGCAATCAGTACAAAAATTCAAAGAAATTAGCACATATTCCAATTAGTTAGCATAAAAAATTCAAGCATTCGAATCAAATAGCCAAAGATAAAAATCGCAAGCAATTATGAATTACAGTAGCAAGGGTAAACAATGAAAGAGTTACAACTAAATCATGAGCAGGTATAGGTTGTAGCATCATCAGTGAGCAATGAAAGGGTTGCAACTAACTACAAAGCAACTATGGATTACAATATCATAAACTAGAAAATAATGGATGGATTGCAGTTGATCACTTTCAAATCATAATTTGCTAGACACTATATAGTAGTTATAGCATTTTTCTTCAATCACTTTTGCTAGACACTACACAGTAGTTATAGCATTTTTTCATTAAACATTCCACAGGAAATATAGCAAAACTTTCAGCCATAGTTACTAGACATTCCACATGAACTATAGTACAATTAGTTAGACACTACATAATAGTTATAACATACTTTCAATAGACTTTCCACAGGAAATATAGTGAAAACCATAATCACAATATGTCCCATAGGGAATATAGTGTCTCTTGCTAAACATCCAATGGGAAATATAGTAGAAACTTATAACTCGTTAAATGTCCTATAAGGAATATAGCAAAATACACTGACACACAATGTTAATTGCTATTCACTGAACACAATAATAACATCATCACTATATGTTCCATCAAAATTATAGCATGTTTTCAAAATACACTGAACATAGTGTTAATCACTATTCACTAAACATAATGGTAGCATCATCGCTATATGTGTAATATTCCGTGTTTTAAAATATTTTAATACTGCATCGGGATATACAGTGTTAATAATTTTTGTATATATATTATGATATTTTTACGAGTTGATATGTATTTAAAACCTATTTTAATTATTGTGTATTATTTACAGTGATTTACGTAAAATTTTCCCGAGACTTTTATTTTCGGGGAAATTTTCACGTAAATAATTTATTATTAATTATTTTAAATATATTTACGGACTTGTATGAACACATACATATTTTAAAATATTAAACACCGTGTATACATGTAATTATTTATTTAATTAGGGTTTAATATTACCCTAATATTTTATTAATTATTTATTAGTTTTATTGTTATTTAATTATTTTTATTTAGTATAAATTATTAAAATATTAAATATTAAGTGTGTGGTGTATATTTAATGTGTGTAATTTAATATTATTTTATTATATAGTATAAAATATATATATATACATATAATATGTCAAAAATCAAGTTTTTTTGGAAAATTACCGAATTGCCCCCGATTTCTCTCTTCTTCCCCGATCACTTCCCCATCACCGTCCGGTCGCTGCAACTGTCGATTTCTTGCCGTGGGTGTGCCATCCGGCGTGTCACCTCCTTCCTCAGCCTCTTTCGTCGCCTGTAGCAGCCGTTTTTGGCCGGAGAAGCCAAACTTCTCTTCACCGTCGATCATGATGATTCCGGCCACCATTTTCAACACCGCCAGTCTCTTTCTTCTCCTTGAGCTCCGGTGAGTGTGATTCTAGCTTTGGTTTGAGCTGAAATGGTCTTGATTTGCTTAGGTTTCGAATTTTCAATTTCGGCCACATTAGGGATTTTGATTTTTTTTGAGCTTCGAATTTATTGATTCATGAAAAATTCCTTCACAAATGTTGTTCCCCTTAGCTTAATATACATATATGAATTTTTGTGGAATTTTTGGAGATTATTTAGATTTTTGCGTATTTTTGAATATTTTATTATTATTTTCTAATTTTCGAAAATTAATTAATTAAATTATGAAATTGTGTTTTATGGTAATTATAGGTGTTGAAATGAATTATAGGAATTTATTTGGAATTTTTATGAATTTCTATGTATTTATTTTGAATTTAATTAGTTTATGGAATTTTTGGAAAATTAGGTTAATTGTGTTTTTAATTGAAATTAATTGGTTAATTGAGTTTAAGTATTCATATTATTGATAAATATGTTGAGAAAATTAATTTTGGATAATTATACTATTTTTGGTGAATTTTTGAATGAATTTTAGTATATTTACATATATAGGGGTATTTTGGTAATTTTACACAAAATTCGCTAAAAATGTAATTTAATTGGTTTTAATAATTATTTAAGGTATAAAAATGATTTCTACAAATTATTTAGTATTTTTAACTAATTAAAACTATTTTTCGTGAATTATTTTTAAATATATATATAATATACGATTTTACTAATAAAATGAGTTTTTATCGATTTTTACTGTGTTTAAAGGTTAATTATGTAATTTTTACTTATAAAATGAATTTCTATGTTATAAAGGTATTTTTGGTATTTCTGAAATTATTTTGTGATTGTGGACCCCGGTCGGTAGACTGTAGTTTGGAGTCCGACCGAGGGGTTGTGGATGAGTGGTTGAGCCTATTTTTTGAAGTGTGTTTCTTTACAGGGTCGGCTCTACTCTTTGAGTAGAGAGATGTCCATTTTACAGGGGAGGTTCTGCCGAATTTTTGGTAGAATTCTCGTAAAACGTGATATCCGGTCGAACCCTACTTCTGTTTCTGTGTTTAATATTCTAGATTGAGTTTTAGGATTTTCTGTTAGGTTTATTCTGATTTTTGTTGTTATTATTTGTTTAGTTACGCCGAGACCGAGGCCTAGTGGACCAGGCCCGTCGGACCCATGTCGAGGAGCGCACTAAGTGTGAATTACTATTTTATATATATATGCTTTAGGATGCATGATTTTAGAAATATATGTTTTATTTTGATTAAAGATGCATAAATAATGTAATTAGTATTTAAGTATATCTTTAGTTTATTTTTGGTTTATTTTCGGTATATATTAAATTATATGCATGTTTTATTAATAAATCACATTTAAAATGTTTTTAAATATATTTCTAGCTTAATTTATAATTTGATTGGATTTATTTGACGTATATATACTCGAAATATATCTGGTTTACTTTTGGTATATTTCCAGTATATATATGTGGTTTATAATGTTATTTTATTTAAATTCATGTATCATTTATTTGTGAATGAATGTTTTATATTATTAATGAAGGATATCAATAGAACATGCTACCTAGTGGGCAGCACTAGGACCGAGTACGTACCGGTATGCTTATAGCAGATAGGTTATATTACTAACCATTTGTGGATATTGATTGGATATGATTAATTGATGTGTGAGATATGGTTTGGAGGTGTGATTGCTGGAGCTCGGTTGACCGAGTGTCTCGGGGCCAATCACACTGGCAGTCAGACTACTGGAGCTTGGTTGACTTAGTGTCTCGGGGCCAGTCTACTGTCCAAATGGATCAAGTGATCATATATTAGAATAAGTGAGCCTGTATGGCTAGAGTGTTGTCTAACACTGTTTGAGGTTTCGATAACATAGGGTTCTATTTGATCCTTAATAAATGATGATTTTCAGTAAAATATATAAAATGATTTTACTGCATCCGTGTGTATTTGCCTGTATATATACATATTATATATGTACTGTTGATTGTATGCATTGTCATTTAGTATGCATGTATATATACTATAGTAATTCACTCAGTGAGGTCTGACTCCCCTCCGTTGACTAATTTTTCAGGAGAGTCATCATCTTCAGACCTCAGTAGCAGGCCTGTACGCCGGATTTCTTTCACCCCGGCTTCTTTGTGTAAACTACTTATCTGAGTCTTGGGTTTATTTTATCTAGACACTACAGTAGTCATTAAATATTTAAAGAGATGTTGTATTATATTTGAACTGGATTTGTATTAAAAGATTTATATATATGAAATTATGAGGATTTGATTTAAATCCAGTTGGTGCATATGTTAGTATTATATTTATGATTTTTATTTCCGCTGCATTATATATTGTTATTACTATTGCATTTTTTATTTTATTTTTAGGCTTGCTATGGGTTCCAGATTCGAAAGAATTCCCGTTCCCTAGCGCCGGTCATGGTCCCTATTTTGGGTCGTGACAAAGTTGGTATCAGAGCGGAGTTCTGTGTCAGGGCTTAGTTATGTGAGTTGTGGTCCTAGTTTTCAGAGTTGTGTTTTCTTTTGGTAACTACTGCAGTGAATTAGGTTCGAGTACGTCTTGATAAGTATTCCTTGCTTAGTTTTCTGCGTTATTCCTCCGTTGTCTATTTTTTCTGAATCTTTCCGTTTGTCTTTTCAGTATGAGGAGGCGAGCGCATGTCGCTCCATCGGTCGTTGAGGCCGAGGATGATGAGTCTTTTTAGGATGAGTTTTTACCTCCTGAGCAGCCAGTTAGATGTAGAGGTCGTGGCAGGGGTAGACCTGGAGGAGCGGCAGGTCGCTGTAGGCAGAGAGAGTTACAGGACGAGGAGCCTGTTGAGCCTGAGTTTGATGTTCTTGTACCTCCAGTTGTTCAGCCTGTTCATCCTGCCTATCAGCAGGGTATGTCTGACCCTGAGGCAGCTTTGTTCTATGCCAGAGTTGGCAAGATTGCTTTTGATGGTACTTCCGATCCGTTAGACTTTCTGCACGCGATTGAGACTAGGACTCGGACTGCTCATACCAAGTACCAGCGGATCAAAATCGTCGAGTTGTCTGTTGAGGGACCAGCCTTAGATTGGTTTATTCAGGTGATCCAGCCTTATATGATGATGATGACTTGGGCTCAGTTTCGAGAGTGGTTTTTAAGGAGATTCTGTCTAGAGCCGCTTCGTTTGAGCTATTGTCTCCGTTTGACCAGTATTTCTCGTGGAGATCAATCGGTAGAGGAGTACACCCGAGAATTTCTTTGTCTGGGTAAATATGCAGAGGATCTGATGCGAGATTAGTATTTTGCAGTCACTACCTACGTTACTGGTTTGGGTTCAGCTTTTGCTGGTATGCCTACATCAAGCCTTACTCTCGAGTCTGTGATTGAGTTAGCTAAAGAGATTGAGTTGAGGCTAGTTAGGCAGGGAGCGATGCCTGATTACTACCAGCTAGGAGTTCAGTCGAGTGGATTGCAGGCTACTCCGTACTCTAGTTTTCATGTTGGTTCGAGTAGTCAGTAGTGAGGTCCGACTTAGCAGAGTCAGAGACAGCAGCAACGAGTGCATCGGAGCAGTAGACATGGCCGTGGAGGTCAACATAGATCGTTCAGATTCGGGTCAGGTGCTTCGAGCAGTAATAGTGGTCGTAGTTCTGGATCAGCGGCCAGTGTTTGCCAGACTTGCGGTAGAGTCCATCAGGGACCGTGTTATCTGACACCACTGACATGCTTCAGATGCGGGCAGATAGGACATTTTGCCAGATCATGTCCTTACTCCGGGTATCAGCAGTCGCAGATTCTGCGATTCCCACAGTAGTCGATTGCTAGTGTTACACCCATGCCATTTCAGTTGCCTCCAGCCCAGCATCAGAGTTCCACTTAGATTATTCCACAGCAGAGTCATGGTAGAGGTACTAAAGGAGGTGCCAGAGGTGTTGGCCATGCTTCTACCAGTCAGTAGGGAGGTCGAGGTCAGGCCAGAGTCTTCCATCTCACTCAGCAAGATGCTCAGGCATCTAATGCAGTCGTGGCAAGTATTGTTTCTGTTTGTTACCTGGATGCTTGGGTTTTGTTTGATCTGGGTGCCACGCATTCGTTTGTTTCTCCTATTTTTGCTTCTAAATCTTGTTGGCAAGCTTCAAGGATGGCTTTTCCTTTGTCTGTTGCCACTCCTCTGAGCGATTCCTTGGACACCGATATTGTTCTCTCTGGTTGTCCAGTTCTCGTGGGAGATAGAGAATTACCCGCTAATTTGATTTTGTTGGATGTGATGGAGTTTGATGTAATTCTGGGAATGGATTGGTTATCTCAGCACTATGCCGTGGTAGATTGCAGGAATAAAGAGGTGGCTTTCAGAATTCCTGATGAAGAAGAGTTTAAGTTTGTTGGTGATAGGAGTTCAGCACCTCAAAATCTTATTTCTGCTATTACGGTTAGGAAGTTGTTGAGGAAAGGTTGTCAGGGATATTTGGCATTGGTCAAGGATACTTCAGTGGAGAAGTTGTCACTCATAGATGTTCCTGTTGCTTAAGAGTTTCCTGATGTTTTTCCCGAGGAGTTGCTAGGTTTACCACCTCACAGAGACATTGAGTTCTGTATAGATGTGGTACCAGGTACTACTCCTATATCTATGCCACCCTATAGAATGGCTCCTGCAGAGTTGAAAGAGTTGAAGGAGCAGTTGCAAGAGTTGTTGGATAAGGGTTTTATCAGACCTAGTGTTTCTCCTTGGGGTGCACCAGTCTTGTTTGTGAAGAAGAATGATGGTATCCTGAGACTGTGCATTGACTACAAAGAGCTGAATAAGGTGACAGTGAAGAACAAGTATCCTCTCCCGAGGATAGATGACTTGTTTGATCAGTTACAGGGTGCACAATTCTTTTCTAAGGTTGACTTGAGGTTGGGTTATCATCATTTGCGGATTAGTGAAGCTGATATTCCTAAAACAGCATTCCACACTCGATATGGCCATTATGAGTTTCTGGTGATGTCTTTTGGTTTGACTAATGCACCAACAGCTTTTATGGACCTGATGAACAGGGTATTTAGACCGTATGTGGATCAGTTTGTGGTAGTCTTCATCGATGATATACTGGTTTATTCTAGGAGTATGGAGGAGCATGTATATCATTTGAGGACTGTACTACAGACACTGAGAGATCATCAGCTTTATGCTGAATTCTCGAAGTGTGATTTCTAGATGGAGAGTGTTTCTTTTCGTAATATCCCGTGTTTTTAAATATTTTTACACTGTACCGGGATATGCAGTGTTAATAAATTTTGAATGTATATAAATGACATTTTTACGAGTTGATATGTATTTAAAACCTATTTTAATTACTGTGTATTATTTACAGTGTTTTACGTAAAATTTTCCTGGGACTTTCATTTTCGAGGAAATTTTCACGTAAATATTTTAATATTAATTATTTTAAATATATTTTCGGAATTGCATGAACTCATGCGTATTTTTAAATTACTAAATAAAGACTATGTGTGTGAATAATTATTTAATTAGGGTTTAATATATATTACCCTAATATTTTATTATTTATTTATTTATTTATTATTATTTAATTATTTTATTTATTATTAAATTATTAAAATTATTTTATTATTATTTTATTATTTTATTTTATTTTTCTTTTTCTTTTTCTTTTTTTTTCTTTTTTTTCTTTTTTTTTTCTTTTCTTTTCTTTCTTTCTTTTTCTTTTTTTTTTTTCTTCTTCTTCTTCTTTCCTTCTCTCCCGCGCCCGACCATCACCCACCTAACCCCTCACCGCTGCAACTCCGGTCACCTACCGTCGGTGTGCCTCCTGACTTGCCACCGCCGTTCCCAGCCGTCCCCCGCCACCAGCAGCTCCCTTCCCTGGCGCCGGCAGCTCCATTTTCCATTTTTGGCCGAACTTTGTCCCTTCGCCATTTCTCCCTCCTCCGGCCACCGTTTTCGACACCGCCGGTCTCTTTCTTCTCCTTGAGCTCCAGTGAGTGTGATTCTATCTTTGGTTTGAGCTTAAATGGTCTAGAATTGCTTAGGTTTCGAATTTTCAATTTCGGTCACATTAGGGTTTTCAATTTTTTTGAGCTTCGAATTGATTGATTCATGAAAACTCCCTTCACAAATTTTAATCCTAGTAGCTCAATCTATATGTATGAATTTTTGTAGAATTTTTGGAGATTTTTTGGATTTTTGGGTATTTTTGAATATTTTAATATTATTTTCTAATTTTTGGAAATTAATTATTTAAATTATGAAATTGTGATTTATGGTTAAATTAGGTGTTGAAATGAATTATAGGAATTTATTTGGAATTTTTATGAATTTCTAAGTATTTATTTTGAATTATTTGAGTTTATGTAATTTTGGGAAAATTAGGTTAAATGTGTTTTTATTTGAAATTAATTGGTTAATTGAGTTTAATTATTGATATTATTGATAAATATGTTCAGAAAATTAATTTTGGATAATTTTATGATTTTTGGTGAATTTTTGAAGTAATTTAAGTATATTTATATATATAGGGGTATTTTGGTAATTTTACCCTAAATTGGCTAAAAATGTAATTTAATTGGTTTTAATAGTTATTTAAGGTATAAAAATGATTTCTAAAAATTATTTAGTATTTTTAACTAATTAAAACTACTTTTCGTGAATTATTTTCCATTATATATATAATATACGATTTTTCAAATAAAATGAGTTTTTATCGGTTTTTACAGTGTTTAAAGGTTAATTATGTAATTTCTACTTATAAAATGAATTTCTATGTTGTAAGGATATTTTTGATATTTTCAGAATTATTTTGTGTTTGTGGACCCCGGTCGGTGGACTGTAGTTTGGAGTCCGACCGTGGGATTTTAATTGTGCCATGTGTAGTTTTTCGAAGTGTGTTTCTTTGCAGGGTCGGCTCTACTCTTTTGAGTAGAGAGATGTCCATTTTACAGGGGAGGTTCTGCCAGATTTTTGATAGAATTCTCGTAAAACGTGATATCGAGTTGAACCCTAATTTCTAATTCTGTTTCCGTATTTAAATACTCTAGATCGAATTCTAGGATTTCTATTAGGTTTATTCTGATGTCGATTATTTATTGCTTGTTTAGTTGCGCCGAGACCGAGGGCTAGTGGACCAGGCCCGTCGGACCCGTCTCGTGGAGCGCACTAGGTGAGTTACTATACTATATATATATGCTTAGGATGCATAGGATGCATGATTTAGAAATATATATTTTATTTCGATTAAAGTACATAAATAATTTGATTATTTCTTAAGTTTATATTAAGTATATTTTTGGTTTATTTTTTGTATATATTAAATTATATGCATGTTTTGTAAATAAAATATATTTAAAATGTTTTTAAATATATTTCCAACTTAATTTATAATTTGATTGAATTCATTTGACGTATATATACTCGAAATATACCTGGTTTACTTTTGGTATATTTTTGGTATATATATATGGATTATATTGTTATTTCATTTACATTCATGCATCATTTATTTTTGTGAATGAATGTTTTATATTATTAATGAAGGATATCGATAGAACGTGCTACCTAGTGGGCAGCACTAGGACCGAGTACGTACCGGTACGCCTATAGTATTTAGGCTATAATACTAACTAAATTATGGATATTGATTTGATGTGATTATTGATATGTGTGAGATGTGGTTTGTGGGTGTGATTGCTGGAGCTCGGTTGACCAAGTGTCTCGGGGCCAATCACACTGGCAATCAGACTGCTGGAGCTCGGTTGACTTAGTGTCTCGGGGCCAGTCTACTGTCTAAATGGATTAAGTGGATATATTTTGGAATAAGTGAGCCTGTATGGCTAGAGTGTTGTCTAACACTATTTCCGAGGTTGCGATATCATAGGGTTCTATTTGATCCTTCATAAAAGATGATTTTCAGATAAAATATATAAAAATGATTTTATTGCATCTGTGTGTAATTGCCTGTATATATATATATTAGATATATACTGTTGACTGTATGCATTATCATTTAGTGTGTATGTGTATATATTATAGTAATTCACTCAGTGAGGTCTGACTCCCCTCCGTTGACTATTTTTCAGGAGAGTCAACTTCTTCAGACCTCAGTAGCAAGTCGATACGCCGGATTTCTTCCACCCCGGCTTCTTTGTGTAAATTATCTACTTGAGTCTTATTTTTATAATCTAGACACTACAGTAGTTGTGAATTAAAGTATTGGATTACATGTATTTTATTTTAAAAGAGATGTATTATATTGAAACTGGATTTGTATTAAAGATTATATATCTATGAGATGAGATTTGATTTAAATCCAGATGATGTGAATAATATTATGATATTATGATTTTTATTTCCGCTGCATATTAGATGATTATTGTTATTATTGCATGTTTTATTTTATTTTTAGGCTTGCTACGGGTTTCGGATTCGAAAGAATTCCTGTTCCCTAGCACCGGTCATGGCCCCTGTTTTGGGTCGTGACAAAGTTGGTATCAAAGCGGAGTTCTGTATCAGGGCTTAGTTTTGTGAGTGTGGCCCTAGTTTTCAAGTTATGTTTTCTGTTGAACTACTGCAGTGAATTAGGTTTGAGTATGTCTTGATAAGTATTCCTTGCTTTAGTTTTCAGCGCTATTCCTCCGTTGTCTGTTTTGTCTGAATCTTTCCGTTTGTCTTTTCAGTATGAGGAGGCGAGCGCGTGTCGCTCCACCTGTCGTTGAGGCCGAGGATGATGAGTCTTTTTCAGGATGAGGTTTTACCTCCTGAGCCGCCAGTTAGACGTAGAGGTCGTGGCAGAGGTAGACCTCAAGGAGCGACAGGTCGCCATAGGCAGAGAGAGTTACAGGACGAGGAGCCTGTTGAGCCTGAATTTGATGTTCCTGTTCCTCCAGTTGTTCAGCCTGTTCAACCTGCCTATCAGCAGGGTATGTCTGACCCTGAGGCAGCTTTGTTCTATGCCCGAGTTGGCAGGATTGCGTTTGATGGTACTTCTGATCCTTTAGATTTTCTGCATGCGATTGAGACTAGGACTCGGACTGCTCATACCGAGTACCAGCGGATCATGATCGTCGAGTTGTCTGTTGAGGGACCAGCTCTAGATTGGTTCATTCAGATGATCCAGCCCTATATGATGACGATGACCTGGGCTCAGTTTCGAGAGCGATTTATGAGGAGATTCTGTCCAGAGCCTCTTCGTTTGAGCTACCGTCTTCGACTGACCAGTATTTCTCATGGAGATCGATCTGTAGAGGAGTATACCCGAGAGTTTCTTCGTCTGGGTAGATATGCTGAGGATCTTATGCGAGATCAGTATTTCGCAGTTACTACGTATGTCACTAGTTTAGGTTTAGCTTTTGCTGGTATGCCTACAACAGGTCTTACTCTGGAGTCTGTGATTGAGTTGGCTAAGGAGATTGAGCTGAGGCTAGTTAGGCAGGGAGCAATGCCTGATTATTACCAGCTAGGAGTTCAGTCGAGTGGATTGCAGGCTACTCCGTATTTGAGTTTTCATGTTGGATTAAGTAGTCAGCAGCGAGGTCCGACTCAACAGAGTCAGAGACAGCAGTAGCGAGTGCATCGGAGCAGTAGACATGGCCGTGGAGGTCAGCGTAGATCGTTCAGATTTGGATCAGGTGCTTCGAGCAGCAGCAGTGGTCGTAGTTCTGGATCAGCGACCATTGTTCGTTAGATGTGTGGTAGAGTCCATCAGGGACCGTGTTATCTGACACCACTGACATTCTTAAGATGCGGGCAGACAGGACATTTTGCCAGATCGTGTCCTTATTCTGGGTATTAGCAGCAGCAGATTTCGCGATTCCCATAGCTGTCGATTGCTAGTGTTGCACCCGTGCCATTTTAGTTACCACCAGCCCAGCATCAGAGTTCTACTCAGTTTGTTCCACAGCAGAGTCATGGTAGAGGTACTAGAGGAGGTGCCAGAGGTGTTGGCCAGGCTTCTACCAGTCAGTAGGGAGGTCAAGGTCAGGCCAGAGTTTTCCATCTGACTTAGCAGGATGCTCAGGCATCTAATGCAGTCATGGCAGGTATTGTTTCTGTTTGTTACCTGGATGCATGGGTTTTGTTTGATCCGGGTGCCACGCATTCGTTTGTTTCTCCTGTTTTTACTTCTAAATCTTGTTGGCAATCTTCGAGGATGGCTTTTCCTTTATCTGTTGCCACTCCTCTGAGTGATTCCTTGGACACCGATATTGTTCTTTCTGGTTGTCCAGTTCTCGTGGGAGATAGAGAATTACCCACTGATTTGATCTTATTGGATGTGATGGAGTTTGATATTATTTTGGGAATGGATTGGTTATCTCAGCACTTCGTCGTGGTAGATTGCAGGAATAAAGAGATGACTTTTAGAATTCTTGGTGAAGAAGATTTTAAGTTTGTGGGTGATAGGAGTTCAGCACCTCCGAATCTTATTTCTGTTATTATGGCTAGGAAGTTGTTGAAGAAAGGTTGTCAGGGATATTTGGCATTGGTCAGGGATATGTCAGTGGAGAAGTTGTCACTCACAGATGTTCCTGTTGCTTGTGAGTTTCCTGATGTTTTTCCCGAGGAGTTGCCAGGTTTACCACCTCATAGAGAGATTGAGTTCTGTATAGATGTGGTTCCAGGTACTACTCCTATATCTATGCCACCCTATCGTATGGCTCCTGCAGAGTTGAAAGAGTTGAAGGAGCAGTTGCAAGAGTTATTGGATAAAGGTTTCATTAGACCTAGTGTTTCTCCTTAGGGTGCACCAGTCCTGTTTGTGAAGAAGAAGGATGGTACCCTGAGATTGTGCATTGACTACAGAGAGCTGAATAAGGTGACAGTGAAGAACAAGTATCCTCTCCCAAGGATAGATGATTTGTTTGATCAGCTACAGGGTGCACAGTTCTTTTCTAAGGTTGACTTGAGGTCGGGTTATCATCAGCTGCGGATTAGTGAAGCTGATATTCCTAAGATAGCATTCCGCACTCGATATGGTCATTATGAGTTTCTGGTGATGTCTTTTGGTTTGACTAATGCACCAGCAGCTTTTATGGATCTGATGAACAGAGTATTTAGACCGTATGTGGATCAGTTTGTAGTAGTCTTCATTGATGATATACTGGTATATTCAAGGAGTATGGAAGAGCATGTATATCATTTGAGGATTGTACTACAGATATTGAGAGATCATCAGCTTTATACTAAATTCTCGAAATGTGATTTCTGGATGGAGAGTGTTTCTTTTCTTAGACACATAGTGTCTAAAGAAGGTATTCAGGTTGATCCACATAAGATTGAGGCAGTATCTTAATGGCCTAGACCTACTTCTGTCACAGAGATTCAGAGTTTTCTGGGTTTAGCCGGGTATTATAGGCGGTTTGTGCAGGATTTTTCCAGGATAGCAGCCCCTATGACTCGCTTGACTCAAAAAAATGTTAGATTCGAGTGGTCAGAAGCTTGTGAGAATAGTTTTCAGTTATTGAAGGAGAAGTTGACCACAGCGCCAGTATTAGCTTTGCCTAATAGTGTGGATAAGTTCACAGTTTACTGTGATGCCTCTAGAATTGGTCTTGGTTGTGTGTTGATGCAAAATGGAAGGGTGATAGCCTATGCTTCGAGGCAGTTGAAGAAGCATGAGCAGAACTATCCTACACATGATCTTGAGATGGCTGCAGTGATTTTTTCTTTGAAGATTTGGAGACATTATTTGTACGGGGTGACTTATGAGATATTTACTGATCACAAGAGCCTTAAGTACATTTTTCAGCAGCGAGATCTGAATTTGAGGCAGAGAAGATGGTTGGAATTGTTGAAGGATTATGACTGTGAGATTCTATATCATCCGGGTAAAGCTAATGTGGTAGCAGATGCCTTGAGTAGAAAGTCCTCAGGTAGTCTTGCTCACATCAGTATTGAGAGGAGACCATTGATCCAAGAGTTGCATCTGTTGGTGGATCAAGGTCTGATAATGAAGATTAGTAGATCAGGTGGACTGTTAGCTCAGTTTAAAGTATGATCTGTACTGAGGGATAGGATTAAAGCAGCTCAGAGCCGAGATCCTATTCTGGAAGAGCTTGCAGAGAATGTTCGAGCAGGGAAGTTCACTGATTTGACACTCGATGATGATGGTGTGTTGTGGATCAGTGGTAGATTGTGTGTTCATGATGTGGATGATTTGAGAGAAGAGATCCTAGAGGAAGCACATTCTACAGCTTACAGCGTTCATCCAGGTGTCACTAAGATGTACCACAGTATCAGAGATTTATACTGGTAGGATGGATTGAAGAAAGATGTCGCTGATTATATTGCTAAGTGTTTGACGTGTCAGCAAGTGAAAGCCGAACATCAGAAGCCTTCTGGGAAGCTTCAGCCTCTTCCTATTCCCGAGTGGAAGTGGGAAAGGATAGCTATGGATTTTGTGGTCGGTTTACCTCGTTCGAAGGATGGATACGATTCCATCTGGGTGATTGTAGACAGATTGACGAAGTCTGCACATTTCTTGCCTGTGAAAGCCACCTATTCAGTTGCTAGATTGGCGAAATTGTACGTGAAGCATATTGTGTGCCTTCATGGAGTACCTGTGTCCATTGTGTTAGATAGAGGTTCGGTGTTTACTTCTCGTTTTTGGCAGAAGTTGCAGGAAGCGATGGGCACTAGGTTGGATTTCAGTACTGCTTTTCATCCTCAGACAGATGGCCAGTCTAAGAGGATGATCCAGACACTGGAAGATATGTTGAGGATGTGTGTCTTGGATTTGGGAGGTAGCTGGGATGATCATTTGTCGCTTGTTCAGTTTGCATATAATAACAGCTACCATAGTAGTATTGGTATGGCACCGTATGAGGCATTGTATGGAAGGAAGTGTAGATCTCCGTTGAGTTGGGATGAGATTGGTGAGAGAGCTTTGACTAGACCTGAGATGGTTCAGGATGCTGTAGAGAAAGTCGCCGTGATTAAACGAAGATTAGAGACCGCAGTTAGCAGACAAAAGAGTTATGCGGATCCTAGGCATAGAGATGTGGAGTTTCAGGTTAGAGATTTTGTTTTTCTGAAAGTATCTCCGATGAAGGGTGTGATGAGATTTGGTAGGAAGGGTAAGTTAGCACCGAGATACATTGGACCGTTTGAGATTCTGGAGAGAGTTGGCACTGTTGCATATCGGTTGGATTTGCCTCCGAGTATGTCACAGGTGCATCCAGTATTTCATATCTCGATGTTGAGGAAGTATATCTCAGATCCTTCACACGTGTTGTAGCCATACAGTGTAGAAGTGAGTGAAGATTTGACGTTTATGGAAGAACCTGTGGCGATCGTTGATTATCAAGTTTGACAGTTGCGATCGAAGCAGATTCCGATGGTCAAGGTTCTGTGGCGCAATGACAGAGTTGAAGAGCATACGTGGGAGACTGAAACTGAGATGCGAGCTTCTTACCCATATCTCTTTCCTTCTTGATCTTGTTTTCTGGAATTCGGGGACGAATTCTTGTAAGGGGGGAAGACTATAATATCCCGTGTTTTTAAATATTTTTACACTGTACCGGGATATGCAATGTTAATAAATTTTGAATGTATATATATGATATTTTTACGAGTTGATATGTATTTAAAACCTATTTTAATTACTGTGTATTATTTACAGTGTTTTACGTAAAATTTTCCCGGGACTTTCATTTTCGGGGAAATTTTCACGTAAATATTTTAATATTAATTATTTTAAATATATTTTCGGAATTGCATGAACTCATGCGTATTTTTAAATTACTAAATAAAGACTATGTGTGTGAATATTTATTTAATTAGGGTTTAATATATATTACCCTAATATTTTATTATTTATTTATTGTATTTAATTATTTTATTTATTATTAAATTATTAAAATTATTTTATTATTATTTAATTATTTTATTTTCTTTTTCTTTTTCTTTTTCTTTTTTTTTTTCTTTTTTTTTCTTTTCTTTTCTTTCTTTCTTTTTCTTTTTTTTTTTCTTCTTCTTCTTCTTTCCTTCTCTCCCGCGCCCGACCATCACCCACCTCACCCCTCACCGCTGCAACTCCGATCACCTACCGTCGGTGTGCCTCCCGACTTGCCACCGCCGTTCCCAGCCGTCCCCCGCCGCTAGCAGCTCCCTTCCCCGGCGCCGGCAGCTCCATTTTCCATTTTTGGCCGAAATTTGTCCCTTCGCCGTTTCTCCCTCCTCCGACCACCGTTTTCGACACCGCCAGTCTCTTTCTTCTCCTTGAGCTCCGGTGAGTGTGATTCTAGCTTTGGTTTGAACTTAAATGGTCTAGAATTGCTTAGGTTTCGAATTTTCACTTTTGGTCACATTAGGGTTTTTGATTTTTTTGAGCTTCGAATTGATTGATTCATGAAAAATCCCTTCACAAATGTTGATCCTAGTAGCTCAATCTATATGTATGAATTTTTGTAGAATTTTTGGAGATTTTTTGGATTTTTGGGTATTTTTGAATATTTTAATATTATTTTCTAATTTTTGGAAATTAATTATTTAAATTATGAAATTGTTCTATATGGTTAAATTAGGTGTTGAAATGAATTATAGGAATTTATTTGGAATTTTTATGAATTTCTAAGTATTTATTTTGAATTATTTGAGTTTATGTAATTTTGGGAAAATTAGGTTAAATGTGTTTTTATTTGAAATTAATTGGTTAATCGAGTTTAATTATTGATAAATATGTTGAGAAAATTAATTTTGGATAATTGTATGATTTTTGGTGAATTTTTGAAGTACTTTAAGTATATTTATATATATAGGGGTATTTTGGTAATTTTACCCTAAATTGGCTAAAAATGTAATTTAATTGGTTTTAATAGTTATTTAAGGTATAAAAATGATTTCTAAAAATTATTTAGTATTTTTAACTAATTAAAACTATTTTTCGTGAATTATTTTCAATTATATATATAATATACGGTTTTTCAAATAAAATGAGTTTTTATCAGTTTTTACAGTGTTTAAAGGTTAATTATGTAATTTCTACTTGTAAAATGAATTTCTATGTTGTAAGGATATTTTTGGTATTTTCGAAATTATTATGTGTTTGTGGACCCCGGTCGGTGGACTGTAGTTTGGAGTCTGACCGTGGGATTTTAATTGTGCCATGTGTAATTTTTTGAAGTGTGTTTCTTTGCAGGGTCGACTCTACTCTTTTGAGTAGAGAGATGTCTGTTTTACAGGGGAGGTTCTGTCGGATTTTCGATAGAATTCTCGTAAAACGTGATATCCAGTCGAACCCTAATTTCTAATTCTGTTTCCGTATTTAAATACTCTAGATCGAATTCTAGGATTTCTGTTAGGGTTATTCTGATGTCGATTATTTATTGCTTGTTTAGTTGCGCCGAGACAGAGGGCTAGTGGACCAGGCTCGTCGGACCCGTCTCGTGGAGCGCACTAGGTGAGTTACTATACTATATATATATGCTTAGGATGCATGATTTAGAAATATATATTTTATTTCGATTAAAATGCATAAATAATTTCATTATTTCTTAAGTTTATATTAAGTATATTTTTGGTTTATTTTTGGTATATATTAAATTATATGCATGTTTTGTAAATAAAATATATTTAAAATGTTTTTAAATATATTTCCAACTTAATTTATAATTTGATTGAATTCATTTGACGTATATATACTCGAAATATACCTAGTTTACTTTTGGTATATTTCTGGTATATATATATGGATTATATTGTTATTTCATTTACATTCATGCATCATTTATTTTTGTGAATGAATATTTTATATTATTAATGAAGGATATCGATAGAACGTGCTACCTAGTGGGCAGCACTAGGACCGAGTACGTACCGGTACGCCTATAGTATTTAGGCTATAATACTAACTAAATTGTGGATATTGATTTGATGTGATTATTGATATGTGTAAGATGTGGTTTGTGGGTGTGATTGCTGGAGCTCGGTTGACCAAGTGTCTCGGGGCCAATCACATTGGCAATCAGACTGCTGGAGCTCGGTTGACTTAGTGTCTCGGGGCCAGTCTACTGTCTAAATGGATTAAGTGGATATATTTTGGAATAAGTGAGCCTGTATGGCTAGAGTGTTGTCTAACACTATTTTC
This sequence comes from Mallotus nudiflorus, assembly GCA_947683625.1. Taxonomy (NCBI): domain Eukaryota; kingdom Viridiplantae; phylum Streptophyta; class Magnoliopsida; order Malpighiales; family Euphorbiaceae; genus Mallotus; species Mallotus nudiflorus. The sequence goes on from CANTUR010001188.1 coordinate 295,582, forward strand.
GAGGTTGCGATATCATAGGGTTCTATTTGATCCTTCATAAAAGATGATTTTCAGATAAAATATATAAAAATGATTTTATTGCATCTGTGTGTAATTGCCTGTATATATATATATTAGATATATACTGTTGACTGTATGCATTATCATTTAGTGTGTATGTATATATATTATAGTAATTCACTCAGTGAGGTCTGACTCCCCTTCGTTGACTATTTTTCAGGAGAGTCAACTTCTTCAGACCTCAGTAGCAGGTCGATACGCCAGATTTCTTCCGCCCCGACTTCTTTGTGTAAATTATCTACTTGAGTCTTATTTTTATAATCTAGACACTGCAGTAGTTGTGAATTAAAGTATTGGATTACATGTATTTTATTTTAAAAGAGATGTATTATATTGAAACTGGATTTGTATTAAAGATTATATATCTATGAGATGAGATTTGATTTAAATCCAGATGATGTGAATAATATTATGATATTATGATTTTTATTTCCGTTGCATATTATATGATTATTGTTATTATTGCATGTTTTATTTTATTTTTAGGCTTGCTACGGGTTCTGGATTCTAAAGAATTCCCGTTCCCTAGCGCAGGTCATGGCCTCTGTTTTGGGTCGTGACACTTTTCTTGGACACGTAGTGTCTAAAGAAGGTATTCTGGTTGATCCACAGAAGATTAAGGCAGTGTCTGAGTGGCCTAAACCGACTTCTGTTATAGAGATTCATAGTTTTCTATGTTTAGGCGGGTATTATAGGCGGTTTGTGCAGGATTTTTCCAGAATTGCGGCCCCTATGACTCGCTTAACTCAGAAGAATGTTAGATTCAAGTGGTCAGAGGCTTGTGAGAACAGTTTTCAGTTGTTGAAAGAGAAATTGACCACAACGTCAGTATTAGCTTTGCCTAATAGTGTGGATAAGTTCACAGTTTACTGTGATGCCTCTAGAATTGGTCTTGGTTGTGTGCTGATGCAGAATGGAAGGGTGATAGCCTATGCTTCAAGGCAGTTGAAGAAGCATGAGCAGAACTATCCTACATATGACCTAGAGATGGCTGTAGTGATCTTTGCTTTGAAGATGTGGAGACATTATCTGTACGGGGTGACTTGTGAGATATTTATTGATCATAAGAGCCTTAAGTACATTTTTCAGCAACGAGATCTGAATTTGAGGCAGAGGAGATGGTTGGAACTGTTGAAAGACTATGATTACGAGATCTTATATCATCCAGGTAAAGCTAATGTGGTAGCAGATGCCTTGAGTAGGAAGTCCTCAGGCAGTCTTGCTCACATCAGTGTTGAGAGGAGACCATTGATCCAGGAATTGCATCTGTTGGTGGATCAAGGTCTGATGATGAAGATCAGTAGATCAGGTGGACTACTAACTCAGTTTAAAGTATGATCGGTACTGAGGGATAGGATTAAAGCAGCTCAGAGCTGAGATTCTATTCTAGAAGAGCTTACAGAGAATGTTCGAGCAGGGAAGTTCACTGATTTCACACTTGATGATGATGGTGTGTTATGGATCAGTGGTAGATTGTGCATTCCCGATGTGGATGATTTGAGAGAAGAGATCCTAGAGGAAGCACATTCTACAGCCTACATCGTTCATCCAGGTGTCACTAAGATGTACCACAGTATTAGAGATTTATACTGGTGGGATGGATTGAAGAAGGATGTCGCTGATTATGTTGCTAAGTGTCTGACGTGTCAGCAAGTGAAAGCTAAACATCAGAAGCCTTCTGGGAAGCTTCAGCCTCTTCCTATTCCCGAGTGGAAGTGGGAAAGGATAGCTATGGGTTTTGTGATTGGTTTACCTCATTCGAAGGATGGATACGATTCCATATGGGTGATTGTAAACAGATTGACGAAGTCTGCACATTTCCTACCTGTGAAAGCCATTTATTCAGTTGCTAGATTGGCGAAGCTGTATGTGAAGCATATCGTTTGCCTTCATGGAGTACCTGTGTCCATTGTGTCAGATAGAGGTTCAGTGTTTACTTCTCATTTTTGGTAGAAGTTGCAGGAAGCAATGGGCACTAGGTTGGACTTCAGTACTGCTTTTCATCCTCAGATAGATGGTCAGTCTGAGAGGACAATCCAGACACTGGAAGATATGTTGAGGATGTGTCTTGGATTTGGGAGGTAGCTGGGATGATCATTTGCCACTCGTTGAGTTTGCATATAATAACAGCTACCATAGCAGTATTGGCATGGCACCGTATGAGGCTTTGTATGGAAGGAAGTGTAGATCCCCTCTGAGTTGGGATGAGATTGGTGAGAGAGCTTTGACTGGACCTGAGATGGTTTAGGATGCTGCAGAGAAAGTCGCCATGATTAAGCGAAGATTAGAGACCGCAGTTAACAGGCAGAAGAGTTATGCGGATCCTAGGCGTAGAGATGTGGAGTTTCAGGTTGGAGATTTTGTTTTTCTGAAGGTATCTCCGATGAAGGGTGTTATGAGATTTGGTAGGAAGGGTAAGTTAGCACCGAGATATATCGGACTGTTTGAGATTCTGGAGAGAGTTGGCACTGTTGCATATCAGTTGGATTTGCCTTCGAGTATGTCACAGGTGCATCCAGTGTTTCATATCTCGATGTTGAGGAAGTATGTCTCAGACCCTTCTCACGTGTTGCCGCCTGACAATGTAGAAGTGAGTGAAGATTTGACGTTTGTGGAAGAACCTGTGGCGATCGTAGATTATTAAGTTCGACAGTTGCGTTCGAAATAGATTTCGATGGTCAAGGTTCTGTGGCGTAGCGACAGAGTTGAGGAGCATACGTGGGAGACTGAAGCCAAGATGCGAGCTTCTTACCTGTATCTCTTTCCTTCTTGATCTTGTTTTCTGGAATTCGGGGACGAATTCTTGTAAAGGGGGAAGATTGTAATATCCCGTGTTTCTAAATATTTTAATACTGCATCGGGATATGCAGTGTTAATAATTTTTGTATATATATTATGATATTTTTACGAGTTGATATGTATTTAAAACCTATTTTAATTATTGTGTATTATTTACAGTGATTTACATAAAATTTTCCCGAGACTTTTATTTTCGGGGAAATTTTCACGTAAATAATTTATTATTAATTATTTTAAATATATTTACGGACTTGCATGAACTCATACATATTTTAAAATATTAAACACCATGTATACATGTAATTATTTATTTAATTAGGGTTTAATATTACCCTAATATTTTATTAATTATTTATTAGTTTTATTGTTATTTAATTATTTTTATTTAGTATAAATTATTAAAATATTAAATATTAAGTGTGTGGTGTATATTTAATGTGTGTAATTTAATATTATTTTATTATATAGTATAAAATATATATATATAAATATAATATGTCAAAAATCAAGTTTTTTTGGAAACTTACCGAATTGCCCCCGATTTCTCTCTTCTTCCCCGATCACTTCCCCATCGCCGTCCGGTCACTGCAACTGTCGATTTCTTGTCATTGGTGTGCCGTCCGGTGTGCCACCTCCTTCCTCAGCCTCTTTTGCAGCTTGTAGCAGTCGTTTTCGACGTCTGGAAGCCATTTTTGGCCGGAGAAGCCGAACTTCTCTTCACTGTCGATCACGATGATTCCGGCCACCATTTTTGACACTGCTAGTCTCTTTCTTCTCCTTGAGCTCCGGTGAGTGTGATTCTAGCTTTGGTTTGAGCTGAAATGGTCTTGATTAGCTTAGGTTTCAAATTTTCAATTTCAGCCATATTAGGGTTTTTGATTTTTTTGAGTTTCTAATTGATTGATTCATGAAAAATTCCTTCACAAATGTTGTTCCCTTAGCTTAATATACATGTATGAATTTTTGTGGAATTTTTGGAGATTATTTAGATTTTTGCGTATTTTTGAATATTTTAATATTATTTTCTAATTTTCGAAAATTAATTAATTAAATTATGAAATTGTGTTTATAGGTGTTGAAATGAATTATAGGAATTTATTTGGAATTTTTATGAATTTCTATGTATTTATTTTGAATTTAGTTAGTTTATGGAATTTTTGGAAAATTAGGTTAATTGTGTTTTTAATTGAAATTAATTGGTTAACTGAGTTTAATTATTGATATTATTGATAAATATGCTGAGAAAATTATTTTTTGATAATTATACTATTTTTGGTGAATTTTTGAATGAATTTTAGTATATTTACATATATATGGGTATTTTGGTAATTTTACACAAAATTCTCTAAAAATGTAATTTAATTGGTTTTAATAGTTATTTAAGGTATAAAAATGATTTCTACAAATTATTTAGTATTTTTAACTAATTAAAACTATTTTTCGTGAATTATTTTCAAATATATATATAATATACGATTTTTACTAATAAAATGAGTTTTTATCGGTTTTTACTGTGTTTAAAGGTTAATTATGTAATTTCTACTTATAAAATGAATTTCTATGTTATAAGGGTATTTTTGGTATTTCTGAAATTATTTTGTGATTGTGGACCCCGGTCGGTAGACTGTAGTTTGGAGTCTGACCGAGGGGTTGTGGATGAGTGGTTGAGCCTGTTTTTCGAAGTGTGTTTCTTTGCAGGGTCGGCTCTACTCTTTAAGTAGAGAGATGTCCGTTTTACAGGGGAGGTTCTGTCGAATTTTTTGATAGAATTCTCGTAAACGTGATGTGCCGGTCGAACCTTACTTCTATTTCTATGTTTAATATTCTAGATCGAGTTCTAGGATTTTCTATTAGGTTTATTCTGATTTTTGTTGTTATTGTTTGTTTAGTTGCGCCGAGACCGAGGCCTAGTGGACCAGGCCCATCGGACCCATCTTGAGGAGCACACTAAGTGTGAGTTACTATTTTATATATATATGCTTTAGGATGCATGATTTTAGAAATATATGTTTTATTTTGATTAAAGATGCATAAATAATGTGATTAGTATTTAAGTATATCTTTAGTTTATTTTTGGTTTATTTTCGGTATATATTAAATTATATGCATGTTTTATTAATAAATCATATTTAAAATGTTTTTAAATATATTTCTAGCTTAATTTATAATTTGATTGGATTTATTTGACGTATATATACTCGAAATATACCTGGTTTACTTTTGGTATATTTCCAGTATATATATGTGGTTTATAATGTTATTTTATTTAAATTCATGTATCATTTCTTTGTGAATGAATGTTTTATATTATTAATGAAGGATATCAATAGAACGTGCTACCTAGTGGGCAGCACTAGGACCGAGTATGTACCGATACGCTTATAGCAGATAGGTTATATTATTAACCATTTATGGATATTGATTGGATAAGATTAATTGATGTGTGAGATATGGTTTGGAGGTGTGATTGCTAGAGCTCGGTTGACCGAGTGTCTCAGGGCCAATCACACTGGCAGTCAGACTGCTGAAGCTCGGTTGACTTAATGTCTCGGGGCCAGTCTACTGTCCAAAATGGATCAAGTGATCATATATTGGAATAAGTGAGCCTGTATGGCTAGAGTGTTGTCTGACACTGTTTGAGGTTTCGATATCATAGGGTTCTATTTGATCCTTCATAAACAATGATTTTCAGTAAAATATATAAAATGATTTTACTGCATCCGTGTGTATTTGCCTATATATATACATATTATATATGTACTGTTGACTGTATGCATTGTCATTTAGTATGCATGTATATATATTATAGTAATTCACTCAGTGAGGTTTGACTCCCCTCCGTTGACTAATTTTTCAGGAGAGTCATCATCTTCAGACCTCAGTAGCAGGCCTATATGCTGGATTTCTTCCGCCTCGGCTTCTTTGTGTAAACTGCTTATCTGAGTCTTGGGTTTATTTTATCTAGACACTGCAGTAGTCATTAAATATTTAAAGAGATGTTGTATTATATTTGAATTGGATTTGTATTAAAAGATTTATATATATGAAATGATGAGGATTTGATTTAAATCCAGTTAGTGCATATGTTAGTATTATATTTATGATTTTTATTTCCACTGCATTATATATTGTTATTACTATTGCATATTTTATTTTATTTTTAGGTTTGCTACGGGTTCCGGATTCAAAAGAATTCCCGTTCCCTAGCGCTGGTCATGGCCCTTGTTTTGGGTCGTGATAATATGTTCCATCGGAACTATAGCCTATTTTCAAAATACACTGAATACAGTGTCAATCGTTATTCACTAAATATAATGATAGCATCACAACTATATGTTCCATTAAAACTATAACATGTTTTCAAAATACACTAAACACAGTGTCAATCACTATTCATTGAACACAATGATAGCATCATCGCTATATGTTCCATCGAAACTATAGCCTGTTTTCAAAATGCACTAAACATAGTATTATTTGCTATTCACTGAACATAGTGATAGCATCACCACTATATGTTCCATCAGAATTATAACATGCTTTCGAAATATAGTGAACGTAGTGTCAATTGCTATTCACTAAACATAGTGATAGGATCACTGCTATATGTTCCATAGGAACTATAGCCAATTTTCAAAATACATTGAACGTAGTGTTAACTACTATTTACTAAACACAATGATATCATCACCGTTATATGTTCTATAGGAACTATAGCCTGTTTTCAAAATACATTAAATGTAATGTCAATTGCTATTCATTTAACACAATGATAGCATCATTGTTATATGTTCCATTAGAACTATATTCCTTTTTGAAAATAAACTGAACACAGTGTCTATCACTATTCACTAAACACAATGATAGCATCACAGCTAGAAATTCCATAGGAATCTACTGTTCCTTAAATCACATTCTACACTGTATAGTCATGGCATACCGGTAAGTGTTTTTACTCTTTGCTTTGAAATTGTTTGCTTATTTACTTTGCTCTAATTTGTCAAGTAAACAACAATAAAGGAAGGTAATTAGAAGCACCCAATTTTGGGCTAGTTGAGTGTGGATGCAATAGAGGACTCCATTTATGAAATTTTGTTATAAACACATCTATGGATATTTATTTTTTCAATCTCAAGGCTTAATTGCAATCTTTTTAAGGACTTAATTGCAATATTTTCTTTAGGGACCTAATTGAAAATTTATTAATTATTTCATAAGTATTTTTTATAATTAAATTTAAAAAAAATTAAAATTACTGATAAAAATTATGGAATTTTGATTGGAATTCCACAATTCCAATCGGAAATCTACAATTCAGATTTGAATTCTAGAATTTCGATTAGAATTATACTATTTCGATTGGTGTCTTTGCATCTTTTAATGAATTTTTATTTTAAAAAACAATTTTTGTTAAAATAATAATAATAATTAGTTTTTATACTGATAATTTAGTTATCAAGATATTCAAATTTTTTTTTAAAAAAAAAAACTCTCTCATTTATCTATATACTGTGGTATGATAATAACAGGAGGTTGATTTGTTGGGGTTGGATAAATCTTTGGGTTTGAATTCAAAAAAGGGGCTTTTCTTATGCTTTTGAGACATCAATCAGAGGGAACGGCTTCTTCCTCTTCCTCTTCCTCTAGGGTTTCTTCTTTCCTTAAAATAACATAGAGTGAGAAAAACAAAAAAAGAGGAGAGACTATTAAAAAAAGAGATGCAGGAAAGGAAAGATAGTTCTTGTACACAAAAACAAACAAAAAACACAAAAAAAATTCTTTCTTTATGTTGATAAGTCCATAAAATAATGTAATAAAGCTAGAGCAATCAAAATCAAATATACAAACTCTATTTCTGTCACGACCCAAAACAGGGGCCATGACCGACGCTAGGGAACGGGAATTCTTTCGAATCCGGAACCCGTAGCAAGCCTAAAAATAAAATAAAACATGCCATAATAACAGTAACAATATGATATGCAGCGGAAATAAAAATCATAATATCATAATATTATCCATATCAACTGGATTTAAATCGAAATCTCATCTCATAGATATATAATCTTTTTAATACAAATCCAGTTTCAACATAATACATCTCTTTTAAGATAAAATACATGAAATCCAATACTTTAATTCACAACTACTGCAGTGTCTAGATAAAATAAATAAGACTCAAGTAGATAATTTACACAAAGAAGCCGGGGCGGAAGAAATCCGGCGTATCGACCTGCTACTGAGGTCTGAGGAAGTTGACTCTCCTGAAAAATAGTCAACGGAGGGGAGTCAGACCTCACTGAGTGAATTACTATAATATATATACATACACACTAAATGATAATGCATACAGTCAATAATACATATCTAATATGTATATATATACAGGCAAATTCATACAGATGCAGTAAAATCATTTTTATATATTTTATTGAAAATCACAGTTTATGAAGGATCACATAGAACCCTAGAATATCGCAACCTCAGAATAATAGTGTTAAACAACACTCTGGCCATACAGGCTCACTGAATCCAAATATATCCACTTAATCCATTTAGACAGTAGACTGGCCCCGAGACACTAAGTCAACCGAGCTCCAGCAGTCTGACTGCCAGTGTGATTGGCCCCGAGACACTTGGTCAACCGAGCTCCAGCAATCACACCCACAACCACATCTCACATATCAATAATCATAATCAAATCAATATCCATAAATAATTTAGTAATATAGCCTAAAGCTATAGGCGTACCGGTACGTACTCGGTCCTAGTGCTGCCCACTAGGTAGCACGTTCTATTGATATCCTTCATCAATAATATAAAACATTCATTCACAAATAAATGATGCATGAATTTAAATAAAACAACAATATAAACCATATATATACCGGAAATATATCAAACGTAAACCAGGTATATTTCGAGTATATATACGTCAAATAAATCCAGTCAAATCATAAATTAAACAAAAATATATTTAAAAACATTTTAAATATATTTTATTAATAAAACATGTATATAATTTATTATATACCAAAATAAACCAGAAATATACTTAAATACAATCATAATATTTATGCATTTTTAATCAAAATAAAACATATATTTCTAAATCATGCATCCTAAGCATATATATATAGTATAGTAACTCACCTAGTGCGCTCCACGAGACGGGTCCGACGGGCCTGGTCCATTAGCCCTCGGTCTCGACGCAACTAAACAAGAAATAATTAACCGATATCAGAATAAACCTAACAGAAATCCTAGAATTCAATCTAGAGTATTAAACACAGAATCAGAATTTAGGGTTTGACTGGACATCACGTTTTACGAGAATTCTACCGAAAATCCGGCAGAACCTCCCCTGTAAAACGGACATCTCTCTACTCAAAAGAGTAGAGCCGACCCCTGCAAAGAGATACACTTCGAGAAATAGGCTCAACACAATCAAAATCCCACGGTCGGACTCCAAACTACAGTCCACCGACCGGGGTCCACAAACACAGAATAATTCCAGATATACCAAAAATATCCTTAAATCACAGAAATACATTTCATAGGTAGAAATTACATAATTAACCTTAAAACACTGTAAAAATTGATAAAAACTCATTTTATTTGAAAAACCGTATATTATATATATAATTGAAAATAATTCACGAAAAATAGTTTTAATTAGTTAAAAATACCAAATATTTTGTAGAAATCATTTTTATACCTTAAGTAACTATTAAAACCAATTAAATTACATTTTTAGACAATTTAGGGTAAAATTACCAAAATACTCCTATATATATAAATATACCTAAATTACTTCAAAAATTCACCAAAAATCATATAATTATCCAAAATTAATTTTCTCAACATATTTATCAATAATATCAATAATTAAACCCAATTATCTAATTAATTTCAAATAAAAACACATTTAACCCTAATTTCTCAAAATTACATAAACTTCAATAATTCAAAATAAATACTTAGAAATTCATAAAAATTCCAAATAAATTCCTATAATTCATTTCAATATCCAATTTAACCATAAACTCCAATTTCATAATTTAAATAATTAATTTCCAAAAATTAGAAAATAATATTAAAATATTCAAAAATACCCAAAAATCCAAAAAATCTCCAAAAATTATACAAAAATTCATACATGTAGATTGAACTACTAGAATCAACATTTGTGAAGGGAGTTTTCATGAATCAATCAATTCGAAGCTCAAAAAAATCAAAAACCCTAATAGGCCGAAATAGAAAAATCAAAACCTAAGCAATTCTAGACCAATTCAACTCAAATCAAAGCTAGAATCACACTCACCGGAGCTCAAGGAGAAGAAAGAGACTAGCGGTGTCGAAAATGGTGGCCGGAATCGGCGTGATCGACGGTGGATCGATTTTCGGCTTCTCCGGCCAAAATCGACTTCCAAACGCCGGAAACGGCCTCCTCAGGCGGCGGAATTGGTTGGGGAAGACGGTGGCACACCGGACGGCACACCCACCATGAAGAAACGGCGTGACAGATGCCCGGACAGCAAGGGGAAGGATCGGGAGGAAGAAGGAGACTCAGGGGGGCAAATGTGTAATTTTCCAAACTTTTGTAATTTTGACAAATATATGTATATATATATACTTTATACTATATATTAAAATAATATTAAATTACACACATAAAATTTAATATTTTAATAATTTATACTAAATAAAATTAATTAAATAACAATAAAACAAATAAATACTTAATAAAATATTAGGGTAATAATAAACCCTAATTAAATAAATATACACACACAGGCTTTATTTAATAATTTAAAAATACGCATGAGTTCATGCAAGTCCGTAAATACATTTAAAATAATTAATAATACATTGTTTACGTGAAAATTTCCCCGAAAATGCAAGTCCCGAGAAAATTTTACGTAAAGCACTGAAAATAATACACAATAATTAAAATAGGTCTAAAATACATATCAACTCGTAAAAATATCATGTAATATACAGAAATTATTAACACTGCATATCCCGGTACAGTGTAAAAATATTTTAAAAAAAAACACGGGATATTACAATTTCCATATGGTAAATTAAAGACTCTAAGGAGCAAATCAATACAACATCCATTCTATTCATCCATTTTTCTTATTTTCTTCTTTCTTCATTTTCTTTATTATTTTTGTTTATTTTATTTCTTTATCAATAGTATTCTAATTATTTTATTATTTTTTCTATTTTCTCTATAATGGCAAATGGTGGTGGGAGTACTGTGGAGAATAGAGCCCGTGATTGAATTAAAATCAATTCATGAATATCCATGAAATGTCATGGATATAAAACCGTATAGATTTCAGGTTTTTATTTGCTTATATTTTTTTCTATGTTTTTTATTAATTTGGTTTATTGGGCTGTGTATTTAATTATTTTTTTATTCTCTATATGTAGGAATTGTAATAGCCCTAGTGGGAATAGTGAAATTCTTTATTTACTTTTTGGAATTAAAATCAATTAGTAATTAGGATTATTTGGTAAACCTAAATTAAAATCAATGGTGGCTGTAGATTAATATTAGGTGCATGAAATCCAATTAGGATTTTTCTAGAAGAAATAACTTAATTGCTTGTTTGATCTTTTTATTTGATTATTTTAGTATTTTCTATGTTTTTGAGCTTGTTCATTTATTTTTATACATTTTGGGCTCCAAGCCCACGTTTAGGTTCTAACTCATTAATTAATAGGTTTTTTTTTTAATTGAATTTAGATTTAGTTAACTTTAAAATCAAATTTAGCCCATTAGGTTAATTTAGATTTAAGTCCACCTTTTAGCTATTAAAATTAATTTAAACATAGCCCAATCCTTTAAAGAATTTTTTCCTTTTCCTTTAATAAATAGATTTAAGATCATTTTTCACTTAAATTAAATTTAATTAGAACTAGGCCCATTAATTCAAACCCAATCCAATTCATTTTCATAAAAATTAATAGACTTAGGCCCATTTCTTTAGAATTAAAAATGTAGACTTAGTTCACTACTTTAATTAAAATGTAAACCCACCTTTGTTCCATTTCACTTGTAAATAAAATATAGACCTAGCTAACCTAATTGAAATTAACATAGTTTAGACTAATTTAGGAATGTCTCGTTATATGAATGCATTATTTATGTGCTTTTTCATAACTAGTTGCCTTGGAGTTAGATGTATGCTAAATTAGGATTTATATAAAATTGCATGTAAATAGAGAATAATTTAGTAATTAATAAGGCAATTCTAAATGAACACAAGATAGAAAAAAGTTGGTATTTCGGATATAGAATTTCCTGGTTGTGGTGTTAACTCTCTTTTAGAGAATCGAGTTACCACCACGTTCGAATTGTCCCAGTTATTACCCTGGGTGGCAACTCCTCATCTCCACGCTATGTCTTTATGATATAGTAGTATGTTCTCTAGAGCCTTGAGCTCAACAATGCTATAGTTGCTAAAATCTTAGATACATGCTAAACCCCGCCATCTATAGTTATGAAGTAATCTCTTCCTCCCAATTTGAATCTCATAGAGAAGTAGGGATTAGCATCATCATACTTGACGGAACAAAGAGTGTATAGTGAAAGAAATTCAATAATGAGAGAAGGATAATATGGAAAATGTGTGAGAGCAAAATCATATATCCCACCTTTTAGAAGAAGATTTGCAACTTCATCATAGTAACCAATTTCTTTGAAATTTAGTTCATCTATGAATCTTAAAGGAATAAAAACTCTCATTTCGAATTGTGACACTCTCTTCTTGAGATCTTAAGAAGAATATGAGACTGGAGAGTGTGTTCTTTTAGATTTATCCTTCTTTAAAGGAGAATTTTAAGAAGAGGAAGGAATCTTACTTGGTTTCTTAGGACCCATAATGAGAGAGAAGAAAATATAAGAAGAAATTTATAGAAAAAGAAATATTGATTAAGTAGAAAAATAAGTTGAAATAGAATGGTATTTATAGGCAAGAGATTAGGGTTAGAAATAATTCAAAATTTGAATTTGAATTGAATAGGAACCTCAAAAATCATTCTTGATAATGACTGGGGAGTCAAAGAGGTGAAAAGATTAAAAATCCTAATCTTGTCAGGATCGATGTCCAGGTTGGGGCATGCTCTTATCCTAGTCGGGACATAATGTCTCAAGTGACATCACGATCAGGATATTTTTTAGGATCAATTTTATGTAAAGACACAAAATAGACATATTAATGTCTCGTTCAAGGCAAGGTTGATCCCGAGTGGGACTGAGTCCGTGATAACAAAAGATTGTAAAATCTTTACAATTAAGTCCTTGCAAATTAATTTTATTTAAATTTCAATTAATTGAAGATTTTAAGAAGGATTAAATGAGTACATGAAATAAACTAATTTAAAGAAGTATATAGTTTACTAAAATTAAAATAATTAATTGAATGAATAAAAGTTTCATTAATTAGTTTTTAATTTTGCAAAATAGGGAGAACAAAAACATAAAAAATAATTTTATGAAATATTTTGAAAATAAAGAAGATTAAAATCAAAATAATTAATGTAATTTTGATAAAAACCACATGATTTCACATAAGAAAAATGAAGGTACTAAAACAAATACCAAAAATATACTTATAAACAAGTGTTATATACCAAAAATAAACATGAAGAAAACTTAAATGAAACCAATCATTAAAGTAGCAATTTAAATAAAATCAAGTCAAACTAGAACAATCAATCATGTCAAGTTCATGTTTAATGAAATTCAATCTCTCTTTATTGAGAGGTTTTGTGAAGATATCAACAAGTTGATTATATATATCAACAAAATCAAGTGAGATATCACTAATTTGAACATGATCATGTAAAAAATGATGTTGAATGTCTATATGCTTAGTTCTAGAATCTTGAATGGGATTCTTGCTAAGGTTTATAGCACTTGTATTGTCACATTTGATAGGAATGTGATTAATTTTTATACTATAGTCCAACAATTGTTGTTTTTGCAATAAGACTTGTGACCAATAAAGACTTACTGTAATATATTTAGTTTCAATAGTAGACAAGGCAATCAAAACTTATTTCCTACTAAACCAATAAACTAAACACTGTCTTAAAAATTGATAAGTTCTAAAAGTGCTCTTTCTATCTAGTAAGCTACCAATAAAGTCTACATCCGAATAGCTAATTAAGTCAAATAAGGAATTCTTAGGATACAAAATCCTAAATGCATTATTCCATAAAGATGTTTAAAAACCCTTTTGATAGCATTTTAATGAGACTCTCTAAAACGATATTGAAATCTAGCATAAAAGCAAGTAGCAAACATAATATTGAGTCTACGAGTAATTAAATAGAGAAGGGATTCGATCATACCTCTAAATCACTTTTCATTAATAGGTTTACCATTCTCATTCTTGTTAAGTTTGGTTGTGGTGCTCATGAGAGTTTTTCTTGTGTTAGCTCCATTCATGCCAAACTTTTTAAGAACATCTCTTGCATATTTGGTTTGATTGATGAAAATCCCATCTTTACATTACTTCATTTAAAGTCTAAGAAAGCCCTTAAGTTCTCACATTATACTCATATTAAATTCTTCTTGCATTAACTTAGAGAATTACTCACACAAGTAATGGTTAGTAGCACCAAAAATAATATCATCAACATATATTTGAACAATTAATAAATCATTTTTAGATATCTTTATGAAAAGAGTTGTGTCAACTTTTCCTTTAAAGAACCCTTTCTTTAGTAAAAAGTTGCTCAATCTTTCATACAAAGCTCTTGGAGCTTGTTTCAACCTATATAATGCTTTTGAAAATTTAAAAAATCATTTGGAGAATCCAAATTTTCAAAAGGCAGAGGTTGCTTAACATATACCTCCTCTTCAATGAAACCATTTAGAAATGCACTTTTAACATCCATTTGATAAAGTTTAAAATCCACGAATGGTGCAAATGCAAGTAGCTTTCTAATAGCTTCTATCTTTGAAATGGGGGCAAAGGTTTCATCATAATCAATGTCTTCCTCTTTAGCTACTAGTTTAGCTTTGTTCCTAGTTATGAAACCTTGTTCACTCATCTTATTTATAAACACCCATTCAGTGCCTATAATAGGATGATCTTATGGTTTAAGAACCAAGGTCCAAACCTTGTTTCTCTCAAATTAGTTTAACTCTTCTTGTATATCAAGGACCCCAAATTCATCAATCAATGCATCATCAACATTTTTAGGTCAATTTGAGAAATGAAGGCTAAATTAACAATATACTTTAATTTAGATCTAGTAGTTACCCCTTTTGTAGTGTCACCTATAATGAGGTCTTGATGATGAGCTTTCTTAAATTTTCAATCTTTTAGAAGTTCATCCTTAAAGTAGGTTGAAATATATCCTCATTCTCCTCCTTATTTGGACCTTTAGGTTTTAAAGGCCTAATAGCATTTTCCTCTTCAGTATCCACAATTTAATTATTACTTACAAGATCATCAACACTACAAACATCATTTCTAGAATTAAATGAGTTTGATTCATCAAAGACAATATGCATTAACTATTCAACTACTAAAGTCTTCTTATTAAACACTCTACATGCTTTATTAGAGGTGGACTAGCCTAGGAAAATTCCTTCATCAGCTTTAGAATCAAATTTCCCAAGATTATCCTTAGTATTCAATATAAAGCACTTACATCTAAATACTTTTAACTATGAGATTTTAGGTTTTCTATTGTTCTATAACTGATAAGAAGTTTTATTTAGAATTGGTCTTTTGAAAACTCTACTTGAAATATAATAAGATGTGTTAATAGCTTCTGTCCAAAAGTATAAAGGCAAATTATACTTATGAAGCATTGTTCTAGCTCTTTCCACAAGATTTTTATTTTTCCTTTCAACTACCCCATTTTGTTAAAGAGTTCTAAGCGAAGAAAATTTATGTGAAATACCATTTTCATTGCAATAGGTTTTAAAAGATTCATTTTTAAATTTGGTTCCATGATCACTTATAATATAAAAAATACAAAAAAACCTTTTCTTTTCTAACTTTTTTTATAAAATTTTCAAAGGCTTTAAATGCATCATTCTTATGAGCAAGAGAATATACCTAAAGTAATCATCAACCAATACATATACATAGTGCATTCTATCAAGACTAGCAACTCTAGTTGGTTTAAATAAATCTATATGTATAAGTGCAAGTGGTTCAGAAGTGGACATTACATTTTTTAGCTTGAATGAGGACTTGGATTATTTTCCCTTTTGACAAGCATCATAAGGTTTATCATTAGTGGATTCAAGCTTAGGTAAACTAATCATAAGTTCATATTTACAAAGATCATTTAAAAGCTCAAAATTTACATATCCTAACCTTCTATTCCATGCCCATGTGTAATAAGAAATAGACATTAAGCATTTAATGATTTGGTTATCAATATTGTTCAAATCAATAACATAAACATTGTCTATTTTTTAACCACTAAAAATTATTTTGTCTTCACCAAGACTACTAACAAAGCAATTTCTAGGATAAAAAGTCACCTTATTTCCTATATCACATAATTAAATTATACTAAGAAAATTACATTTAAGACCATCAACAAGCAACACATGATGTATAGATAAGGATTTAGGATTATCTATTTCTCCAATGCCCACTATCTTTCCTTTAGCATTGTCTCTAAATGTGACATGTCCTTCATCCTTTATATCAAGCTTGTTGAATTGCTCCTTGTCTTCCATCATGCGCCTTGAACATCCAATATCAAGATACTACTTGCTTTTTGTTCTTATGGATTTCAAGCATACCTACATAAAATAATTTAAGTGTTCTTTTAAATCCAAAGCTTTCTCAGTCTAGGTTGGTTAGTCTTAAGATAATCCAAAGGAAGAAAATTCATGTGTAGTCTTCTATAAAAACATACATTACTGGTATGTCATTTAATCATGCAATATAAACATACAATATTTTGAAATTTATTTCTTTTAGGATGATATGCTTTCCTAGTATGTGAAACATGCCTTTTGTGTTATGGTGGTGTGCGTCTGCTATTATTCTAAGTCATAGTATGAGACATGTATTAACAATGGCAATGTGTATTTTGATAGGTTTTTGCAACACATTTAGGTGTATTATGTTATATAACAAACTTATAAGTGTTGTGCCTAGTGTACATGTAAGCATGCTTGGGTTGTGCTTTTCTAGCATAGGACTTATCTCTTTATGTCATATAGGATTAAGTTTTATGAGACTTTCCTTTACTATTTGACATGTGGGACTTGTTAACTTTGAAAGCCTGAGTCTTAATCAGTTTAGAGGTAAAATGAATGGAATTGTATGATGCTTTAACAAATTTAATATATGATGATGATGAAGATGAGACCATTCTATTAGCATATCCAATTCCATAAGTATTTCCATAATATTTTTGAGCGTCAAGAAAATTATCTAAACTCTCTTTTCCTTTTTGGAATTTTAATATGGAATTTTTTAGCTAAACTACTTCATTAGAAAGTTTATGATTTTCATTACTTACTTTTTTGAGTTGCTCTTTTAAAGAATTTGAATTTTTCAAATCATTACACAATTTATCATTTGATTTAACAATATTAGAAACTAATTTCTGAAATTCCTTAGTTATGTTAGATAACTCATTCTTATAATGCTCTTTTATAAATAATAAGTTTTTGCAATTAAGCAAGAGTTTCCTTACCATAGAGCTCTCAATATCATTATCTTCATCATCATATTCATTATAATTATAATATTCATCATAAAAAGAGTTAGAGATAGATGGTACCTCTTTTTCATCTTTAAGAGCCATGAAGTAGAGATTAGTCACTTTTTGTTGTTCCTTTTCCTTTTCAGATTCAAATGAGTCATGATCCCAAGTATCTTTGAAGGCCTTCCTTTTATCTTTTGCTCCTTTGTTCTTGAATTTGATTTTTGAGCACTCACTTCTAATGTTTCCTTATTTCTTGCATTCATAGCAAGTGGCTTCTTTGGTTTTCTTCTTGTTTTCTCTTTCATGCTTCTTTTTAGAGTCTCTAATTCTTAAGAAATTTTTCTTTCTCAAGATTTTTTTAAAACTTCTAATAAGCATGGCAATATCACCATCTCTCACTAAAGTCTTGAAGACTTTTATCTTCACTTTCATTTTATGAAGATTTTAGTGCAATGCTTTTCTTTTTCTCCTTTTCTTTTTGTTATTCTCCTCTTTACTTTATTGTAAGCTCAAGTGTTAGGAGCTTTCCAATAAGCACATTGGTGGAAAGAGTCAAAAGGTCTTGAGCTTCCTCAATTGAAGTAACCTGAGATTCCTAATCCTTCTTAGGTTGGATTCCTAGAATCTTGTTGTTTACCTCTTCCTTGGTGAAATATTTATCAAGTTTCTTGAGGGTTGTTAAAAGAGCATTGAGTCCATTTGTCATCTCCATAATTGACTTTTGAGGCTTCATTTTGAAGAGTTCATATTTATACATATGAAGTTGAACCTTTTTGCTTCTAACTTGCACGTTACTTTATGATTTTCTAAGGTCTCCTACATTTCCTTAGCTGACATACAATATTGAAGCTTGTCTCTTCCTTCTCTTATCATGAAAAAGACTAGAGTGATCATTGCCTTTTTATTTTATAATTTTCATCCTTTTGTTCATTATTCCATTGGCTCTTAGTTAAAGTAATTACCACACCATCAATGGTAGTTGTATGTGGTTTTTAACATTTTAGGATAATATTTCAAAGTTTGATGGAATCATAATCATGGTATAGATCTAGTTTGGACTTTTAATAAGGATAGTTACTACCATTGAAGAATGGTCTAAGTGAAAAAATATTTTATGATTTACTTCCCATGATCTTATATTCTAGTAGTAAAGTTTCTAAAATTCAAGCTCTGATACCAATTAAAAGTGTCATAAAAGGGGGGTAGATAGGGTTATCAAACAATAACAAGAAACTAAAAGATTTGAGCAATAATTAAGATAAATGTTAAGAAAGAAGAATGATAAACATAAGAATTTAAGTAGTTTAGATTCTTAACAATCCTATGTCTCCACCTAACTTATCCTTAAGTTAGGTTTTTTTCAATTCCCCACAATCTTATTTATAAGATTGAGATTACATAAGAGTTTTGTGGCTCACTCTTCAACCTTACAACTTGAGTTTTCAAGGATCACTCAAAAACCAATACACAAGTGTTTTCAAAGGCTCACACTAAAATCAAATTCCTAAGTGTTTTAATGGCTAAACACTTAAACCAATTCATTTAGAATAGAATCTTATTTTCTGTTTTCTAAATTCCAAAAATATAAGAATAAGAATTTCTATTCTAATACTCACTAACTCTCACAAGAGTTATAAAAAAATAAAATGAATTTTGAAAGAGTTTAGAGAGTTTAATTAAATGCTTGAAAGTATATAATGAATAAACAAATTTCTTAACCTCTAAATGATCTTCAAAGGTTGTATTATACTTGAGCAATTCAATTATAGCTTTTAGAAATAATAATTTTGTTTCCAATACATTCAAAATCCATTTGAATGTAATTTGGACTTTTGATTTGTGATTACTCAGGTTCCGATTGGGATTTCATCAGTCCTAGTCGAGATGAGCATTGAATAGCCATTATAAGACATTGCATTTAAATTTTTGCATTGGTCCTAGTTGGGACTACCTCATCCCAGGCACGGTCCCGATTGGGACATTGGATCAAGATATATTCTGCCAAAAATTGAATTTTTTGCTGAAGTTAGTATGCTCTGGTCCTAGTCAAAACCATGACAAGATTTACACTATTTTAAGCATTTTAGTCCCTGTGTTGATCCTAGTCATGAGCGTGCTCATGATCACTATTCATAGTGATATTTCTTCAATAATTCTTCACTATTTTGACTTCCAAATAATTCCTAACTTATACACACTTGAAGCAAACACATTAATTACTCTAAATTAAGTTTGTTAATGTCAACAGAGCATTTTCGAGTAAATGGACAAATGTGCAAAGTGTATCAAGGAGGACTTATTTCCAAGGAGAAGGAAATTCTTTTCCTTCAACAACCTCAGTGAACAATTACAGTTTGGTCAAGCTAAAGACCTAAAAATTAGCATTTTATTTCATTTTATTCATTGGTTTATATTTTTCATTCTTCATTTTCGATTTATTTTATTCATTACTTATCTTTGTCTTTTAAATTTAAGTTGTTTAAGCAAAAAAAAAAAAATTAAATAATTAAGTGCTTTGGATTTTTTGTAGGTATAGTGGTAAATTGTAGTGCAAATGTGGATATAAATTTGGTTAAGTCAGTTTGGTCAGGCTTGAAGTGTTTATGCAATCATAAACTTGTCAATTCAACTCACGTTTTTGGCCAAAGATGCTTAAGATTCTCCTAATTTGGCACTTTATATCATTTCTTTATTTTATTTTAGATTTTTATTAATTATTTTCTTTATGTGATTTGTTTTTATGATGCTTTGGAATTTTTAATGAATTCATTAAGTTTGTTTGTGTGTATTTTAGGTTCAGTAGGAAAATAATTAAGTCTTCTTAATCTATACAGGTCCAGCTTCTATCACTGTAGTGGCTTTGCTACAATCGCAACTTCAATCAAAATTTAGGCTACTTCATTTACTATTACATTGAAGCCTAGTTGTTATCATAACATTGTAAGCCATTAAGGGAGTTTTTCACTTTATTCATTTAGTTGTTTCTTTAATTTTCTTTTTAGTATTTATTTATTTTGTGTATCATGTTTGCATTTCACATTGAGGGCAATGTGAAATTTAAGTGTTGGTGGGGGGTTGCATTTTACATAGGCATGGCATTTTGAGTTATTGAAAATTCATGTGTTTTATTTTGCATTTGATGTGTTTTGTTTTATTTTGTTTTGTTTTGTTTTATTGTGTTTTATTGCATTATATTCATGCATGGTATAGGAATATGATCAATTTTCTCCATAACTTTGATGCTTACCACTTATCAATTTCGTGAGCTTAGCATGTTGATATAGTTTTATTGATTAGTTGATTTAATCTCCATTCAATGTTTGATTTGAGGGTTTTAAGCATTATGAGCATTTTTTGTTAAGGACACATTTTTATACTCTAATGAATCTAATACTTACTCTCTTTTTAAATGTGTAAATGTGCATAATGCAAGAGGAATTAAATAGGTTGCAGGTTAAATAACTTAAGTCATTGGAATTGCCCAGAGCTGACACTTAGTGAAAATAAAATGATGTGGAAGGGAGATGATATCTTTCATTCAAATTTATAGATGCTCCTTGACTTAAATGCTCTTAAAAGAGTATAAGTATCCTGAAAGGACCTTTTGGAAGGTTCCATGATGAGTAGTACGGGAAAAGCGTGGGAATTTTGATGATTGGAATATCCATAACCAAGGTTTTCTTTTAACTTTAAAATAAATAAATAAATGTATATTATCTTTTTTGTGTCTTGTTAGAGGTAGTTCTAGTAAAAGAGTTGTTTGGCTTGTATTCTTTCTTTAAGAATCTTGATTTGTGCATATTTGTATATTCAACAAGAAAGTTTGCTATACACTTGGTAATCTTTATACATGTTCTTCATCATGAATTGCTTATTTTTTTTATTCATTAAACCTTATATTAAGTGGAGATTTTGTTAGTTGGACAAGTTAAAATTGATTAATGTGTTGAGTTCATGTTATTGATACATATTATTTTCATTTTTCTTGATGATAAGCAAGAAGCTAAGTGTAGGGGTATTTGATTATGTGGTAGGTGTAATAGTTTTTAGGTTGGTTTAGTGCATATTATGGTGTTTTTTATTTCTATTTTTATTAGAATTTGGTTAATTATATGTTTATTTTTGTTTTTGTAAAAAGGGCAATGAAGAAAGGAATTTGTGGCCACATACGATTTTATTATTCAAATTTAAAGTGCCCTAATTGATGGGATTTGTTAGAGATAAGTTAGTTGGGAATGAGACAAACTTAAGTGGATACAAAAAAACAACAATTATGAATAAGTCATACTTAAGTGGGGAGAAAAAGAAACAATTATGGAAGGAGACATACTGAGTAAGAGCCAATGCAGCAATTATGAAAAAAACAAAAAAGAATATAAAAAGGAGGGGAAGGTAACAAGGAGGAGAAGCATTATGGAAGAAGGGACTGCAATTCAAAGATTGTCATCTTTTCTTTTTCACTCTTTCTATTTCTTTAATATATTTCTCTGTTGCACTTGAGAAGGTGTTGGTTATTATGTTTTGCTAAATTTATTTATGTTAGGGATTATAAAACTCATTTGATTTAAGTAATTCATTTATTTTCTTTCTATTTGAATTGTATAAAGTATACATTGTGATTCATCGTTTATGATTTGGCCAATCATATTTGATTTTGAATTAAGATTGACAATTGAGAAATATTGATCTTAATGGATTGTGGATGCTTGTTGAATGATTTGAATCTAGAAATAGTTTGAATTAATTCAATTCCAATTGGTTGTGGTTTATGATTTATTTACTGAAATTGATTAGGCTTGAAATTGATGAGAATCATTTGACGTCTTCATATTTGATGTAAATAAATTAGGTAATTTCTACTTCAGAAAGATTATACACCTCTTTTGAATTCCTAGGATTTGCAATTTACGAAAAGACTCCTTTTATATGTATTGCTTAGAGAAAATAGAGTAATACATTCCCCAACATGTTGGCTATCATTGTTTGTTAAATTTAATACGATTGATTTTAATTCTTTAGTTTCATTCTTAGTTAGTAGATTTTAGCAATTATAATTCACTCAATATTTGATTTCTTAAACAAGTTAAAAACTGAATTAATAGTTGGATAGACATTCAATCATTGTGGGATCGAATTTTAATTTTTCTATATTACTTGACGAACTCATATTGCTTGCAAGAATGAATTCGTATGCTTTCAACCTTCATACAAACATTCCAAAAAAAAAAACCCTGCTTTTAAAACCCTTTTGTCCATTGGGGTTGGCGGTGCTAATGTTAACACTTTTGCTTCAATGGCTAGCCAATCTATGTCAAGGAAATTGTTCATCTATTCATCGATTAAATAAGCAAGATTACAAATTTCATGGCCTTGAGTTGACTAAGACCCTCCAAAAACTACTGAAATGAACAATTTTAGATGAATAGAGAAGTGGAAACAGAAGTGGAAAACTCTGGCAAGCGACTACTGCTTTTATCTACGACAGTTCTGTACTTGTATGACCACTCTACTTCTGTTTTGTCCCAATTCAAGTTATATCAAACAGCTTGGACTAGATCAACCTAATGGCTTATGACTTCTATGGTCTTGGTTGGTCCCCATTTAGCACCGGACCACCTGCTACATTGTACAATTCTGGCCATAAAAAAAGTGGAGATAATTGGCTCGAGTCCTGGATCTGGCAAGGTTGTCTGTGAAGAAATTAGTCCTTGGTTTTCCCCTCTGTGGTTAGTCATTGATGAATGCTAATTTATTATTATTAATTTTTTTTAACATTGTTTAAAGGGAGATCATGGAGGGAATGGGGGATTGAAGCAAACCAATGCTTTAGCCCTATAATAGGAGGTAAACCATCTATCTTAGGTGGGTTAGGCGAATACTAATTTAATTTAATTTTTACTTGTTTAAGTTAATTGTAGATTGTTTCATTGTAGTAAGGAGTCAGATCTATTTTGGATTAGTGAAGGCTGGAATAGCTGAGACTGTAGGATTTCGGGAAGCTCTCAATTGGATTAAGAGCAGACAACATTCTAAAGTAATAGTTGAGATGGATGCCTAGAAGTGGTTCATGAACTTCAAGTCTCAGATGCTAATTTAGCTCCATTTCGAATTATTATAGAGGATTGTAGGTTATTGTTACCTCAACTGTGTGATGTCAAAGTTGTTTTTGTCAGAAGATCTGTGAATTGTGTTGCTCATTGTCTTGCAAGGGCAGCAAATTCTTTGTCAAGTCTGATGATTTGTGAAACTTTAGTTCCCAATATCATCTTTGAATTGTTGTATTTGGATTTGCAGTAATGAAGTTTCCATTTATTAAAAAAAATTATAGTTTTCTAGTGAAATTTGGTTTGGATTAGATCAGCATTTAGTCAAAAATTTTATTTTCTTCATACCTCTACTATATGTGCTTTTCGTGATTTTAAGATAATCTAGTAATTTTGGTGGGCTAAAAATGTCAGAATTTTTTGTTTGGATGAGAATATGTCGAGCTGCAGCACTACATGTCATTTTGAAAACTGGATAAAGACAATTTTAGTGGTTAAACTTTCTAAAATTTGAGAATTTGGTACATTAACTTTTCATTGTAACAATTAAAACTTATAAAAAAATGATAATGGAGTGTATATAGCACGTCACCAATGAGTTACCATTCAACAATGCACTATTTCAAAATTAAAAATTTTCTTGTCTCTAAACTTAAAAAAGCATCATAATAATAATAACAACAACAATAATAATAATAACAATAATAATAATAATAATAATAATTATTATTATTATTATTATTTGTTTTTATTTATTTATAATTTATCTTTTAGTTGTTTTTAGTTAATAAAAAATTTATAAATTTTTTTAATTTGCAAAAAATTAAAAAATTAAAATTTTTGTCTATTTTTATATTCTATTTCATTTTATCTTTTAATTTTCAATTTTTAGTAAATTTAATAAAATTGAGGAGTAGAATTGATGATTTAAATAATTTTCTTTTGAAAAATACGTATTTTGTTGGTTTATTATGATTTTAACAAAAAAAATTAAAATATTGTTGTTTTTAGGTAAATTTAAATCATAGTTATGGGTAGTTTAGTCATTTTTTATGTAACATGCTATATAGATTTTATTGTTATTTTTTTACAAGTCACAACACTTAATTATTATAAAAAAAAATAGTTAAAATACTAAATTATTAAATTGTAATAAGTTCCATCACCAAAAATATCTTTATCACATTTGAAAACTCTCAAGGCCTAAATTCTTCCCTTTTTGAGCTGTAGTTTTTGGGTGAACAGATGTATATTGCCCCACTTAAGTAGGATATAAATATGAAGATATTGGAGATAGTTTTCCTAAGTTCTAGACGGCTACAAATCTATTGAACGTGCAATTGAAGAGCACAAACGTGAAGATTGAAGATTTGGAACACTTGATCAAAACGCGTTTTTGTTACTCTTCTTTTATTTATCTTATGTATTCCATGTTAGAATCCTTCGTAGTGCTAAGATTTTCATTATTAGTGATCAATTTTAGTTTAGGATTTAGTTTTGGAGTAGCTAGTTAAAAAGTTAGTGGGATTTCTATTTCTATATTAATGAAACTGAATGTATTAGTTAATTTTATGAGTTGTCCATAATATTTTATATTCAATTAAGGGCTTGATTGATTGTGTATGGATAGATTGCCATCAACAAAATCTAAGTAATTTATTAGCTTATAGAAAATAATAAATTATTAAAAAACTTAATAAGTTGTTATTAACTAATAAGTATGAAAATAGGTTAGTAATTAGTCTTAGTATGCTTAAATAATGTCGAAAAATGCTTTAGCAACACTTTATAGAAGAATTTACCATTCATTGAAATCAATGATATAATAGTTCAATTTAATTATGCAATTCAAGATCAAACTATAGTGAAATAAACTCAAACTCTAGTGTGTCCTATTGATTGAATTTAAAGTCAATTGATTTTAGTTATTTGTTTAGCTATTAATTTAAGTTTTTTTTATCCTGAATTTAAATTTGCTAGCTTAAAAAAGATATTAATTAGTTAGTATTTATTAAGTTAATCCTAGTGGGATCGATATTTTGCATCCTGTTTTACTACTTGAAGAATTTGTGTTAACAATCATGGCGTCTAGGTTGATATTAATAATCATGGTCCTTATCTACCTGCTAATGGAGCAGGTCTAGCAGGAGATGATGAATTGGTTATAATCAAATCAAGCAACAATAAATAAAATAATGTTGCTAAAGTGTTCAATAGAACTGTTGTTACAGATTATTGCTATAGTGGCACGACATGTACAGGATATGATGATGTCCAGTGTATCTCTACCAAGGTTTCTTATGCTAAAGGAAAAGGAATACTCGGTTGTTTTACTTGGCTTGTTGGTGCTGATAACAATCGAGCACTTTCTGCTACTGGTTAGTATTGATTTTGCATGCAGCGCTGATGAAAAAAATTCACAGATTTTGTTTTAAGATACTCTACTTTGAGGGTTTTGTGATATAATATGTAATGTTAAACAAGTCAAACTGCTCACGAATAGTTTGATAAAAATTCATTTGAACTTATATACTACAATTTATTTAATTAACAAATTGAGTTTAAAATATACAAACTTAATTAGTAAATCTGGTGAATAAATTTGAATAGAAATTTTCAAATCGGTTCGTAATTTTAATATATAATAATTGAATTTTAGATGTATAATATATAAATTATTATTATTGTAAAAATATTTTAGAAAATATATTATTAAAATAAAATTATAATTTTTATTAAATATATTATAATTTATTTAGAAAATAATTAATTTTCATTTTTAAGTTATAATTTACAATTTTTTTTAAAAAAATTTTAAACTCGGAAAAAACTCATAAACACAAATAGTATAATGAGTTCAACTCAATTATAAATAAATTAAATTTAAATTAATTAAAATTCAGCTTGACTTGACTTAATTACATCTCTATATATATCAATAAATTTTTTTCTGTACTAACTAAAAATTAGAAGTTCTGAAACTTGTCAAATTCAAAGACTTGATGCCTAACCATGGATTTCAAAACTGATATCATATTATTTTTCTGTTTGATGTGTCATTTTGTATTATGATTTGTAATGATTATAGTTTTTGCATTATGCTGATATGAAATTTTCTTTGCTTTGTAATAAATAGCCACATGATATATATTGGACTTTATGTGATTAAAATAAGGGAGGGATATGAATTCATATACTTGGACATGATTCAAATCCAACTCCATAAAGCTTATCTCATTTGTAGGCATTATGTTAGAGTTATTTCCGTTTGAATTGGTCAACTTAATTGACTTTGACTGACACTTTGCTTAAACTTGTTAGATTCATCTTTCTCGACTCAAAATAGATTTCAGATTTTCTTCTCTGACAAAGTGTCCACAAATATATTTTAATTGTTTCTTGAGTTCAAACAGACGCAATATATGATTCTATATTATATTAATTTAATTATTAAAAAATTATATTATTTTTATAATTTTATATAAATTGAATTACATCAATTAATATTTAACAAATTTTAAATATTTACGAATTCAATAAAGATGGAATTTATAAAAATTTAACTCGACTCGATTTTGTCGTCTCTTCACTCACCAACATTAGTTGCAATTATCATTTTTATATTTAATGATTTGTAAGAAAAAAGTTCTCCTAATATTATCATGTATATATCTTGAGCTCCTAATTTTTCTTTGGCCACATCTAATTGCCTAAAATTTTCAAAAATTTCTCAAACTTTTCCCTATTTTCAACATTGCTTTTCAAATATATCAATAGATTGGTGATAATTTCAACTGGCATTTTACATTTTAATATAAAGAAATCATCAGAATGAAAACTCCATAACTTGACGATATGTATAAGATAAAGAATCAAGTCTTTCCCAAATTATGCTGACAATTGACAAACAGAAAATAGAAATACACAACAAATTTACTTGCAATTCTGAATTCAAACCCACAAATCGTGCATGAATTAATCCATAACTAAGTAGTCATTTGATCGTTGTTCTTGATAAATTATTAAATTTTCTAAGCTGGGTATGCAATATTTGACACGCAAATGAGATCTCAAATTTTCTACCAAGTTTAAAGTCAAAACCAATGCGTACAAATCTGAAAGATCTAAAAAAAATAAAAAATTAAAAATTAAAATTTATATTGCAAATTAAGAGTTTCATCATAATTAATTCCTGTCTAGCTTCTCATCAATGGCTGCCAAATCCTTTCTGTTGTTTTCTGTTCTACTTCTTCTTCATCTCCAATCCTCTGTGGGACAAAATGTTGTTCGAGCTGCTTATTGGTACTACGGTACAGAATTTCCAGTTTCAGACATAGATTCTACGCTTTTCACCCATCTTTTTGCCGCGTTTGCTGATCTTGATAATGAGACTTACCAAATTACAATCCCATCATCATATCAAGCTCAATTCTCTACCTTCACAGAAACTGTCCAACAGAAAAATCCTTCAGTCAGGACCCTTTTATCCATTGGTGGAGGTGGTGGAGAAGAGATTGCTGCTGCCTTCGATTCCATGGCAGGACAAGCAAGTTCACGCAAGATATTTATTGATTCTTCGATTAATGTAGCAAGATCTTATAATTTTCATGGCTTGGACCTTGATTGGGAGTACCCTAACACCACTACAAAGATGACCAACTTGGGTTTGCTTCTTAATGAGTGGAGAGCTGCTATAGCCAATGAATCTGCCGTCACAGGGAACACTCCGTTGCTTCTATCAGCAGCAGTTTTTCACTCATCTGATTATTTCACGGTTGACTATCCAGTTCAGGATATATCAAACAGCTTAGATTGGATCAATGTAATGGCCTATGATTTCTATGGTGCTGGGTGGTCAGATGTTACAGGACCACCTGCAGCATTGTATAATCCGGGTACTGAAGTCAGTGGTGATTATGGGGGTAACAACTTGGATTCAATCTGGTTTAGCAGCCAATAAAATAGTTCTCGGATTTCCCTTCTTCGGCCGAGCTTGGCAGCTTGCAAACGCTAACGACAATGGTTTTTTTTGCACCAACTGTTGGAGCTGCTCTCACCGATGCCGTAGTATATGCACAGATCAAAGATTTCATTGCTCAAAATGATGCTATAGCACTTTACAATGCAACTTATGTTTCAAATTATTGCTACTCTGGCACAACATGGATTGGTTTTGATGATACAGAAAGTATTTCTTCTAAAGTTACCTATGTTAAGGAGAAAGGACTGCTTGGCTACTTTGCTTGGCAAGTTTCAGGCGATGATAATTGGGCTCTTTCTCGACAAGGTCAGTATATAAATTTACTTTAATATTAAAATATAAATTTTTAACAATATTATTTAGAAATATATGAAAATATAAAATTCATAAAACAAATATATTTTTTTGATTTAAATCATCAATATTCAAAACTCAAACCCACTGAATTTTAACTAATCTCATTTGATTCGGGTATAACCATAAAGGCGATAAAAATTTTCTAACAACTAATTCTATCATAAGATATTTAAATGTAAGACCACAGCACTAATTTTGTCAACCACAAGTAGAATAGCTATAGTCAATTATATATCTTCAAATTAATTTTAAAAATATGCATGCCAATCAATTATGTATATGTATATTCAAAACTTGCTTTTTTAATGGTAGATTTTATTTTATTTTTGTTGTAATGGCAGCATCATCTACATGGGGAGCATAGATAAATGTTGCTGGCGAGATAAAATGATGAAGTGTACTTGAAACTTTGGCTATTGTAATAATCTTTCACTCCATAGGAGTCACTCTCCAAATGAACCTGCAAAATAATTGAATAACATGAATGTATGTACATATTCAAGAGTTTGATTTTGTATGTAATACTTATTATAATTTATTAATATATGATCAGCTATATATATACAATTATATGCCTAAAATACAAAGATTTGCTTCCTAATTTATGGATACAATATAGGAAATATGTAGCTGTAGTACAATCATTTTAGAATAGTGAGATAATTGAGGATCCCTATAATGACACTCTTACATGACCCCGCAAGTGCAAGGATCCGAAGAGGATATCGAGCCTGGACCTGTGAGATTCTTCCTAGCAAGCCGTTTTGTGAGTGAGTCTGCAAGTTGGTATGTGGTATGGACATGGGACACACGCAGCAATCTCTTAGCAACTTGATAACGCACAAAGTGGAAATCAATGGCAACATGCTTCATGCAAGAGTCAAAATTTGGATTAGAGCCTAAATATGTTGAACCCACTTTATCACAGTAGATAGTAGGGCAAATTTGAAAAGGAAAACCGAGTTCATGGAGAAGGTGAGATAACCAGTTCACTTCGGCTATGGTGGAAGCAATGGCCTTGTATTAAGCCTTAGTAGAGGAACATACTATAGTAGACTATTTTTTTTTTTTTTTTAACTCTAGCTGATAATATGGGCACCAAAAAACACAAAATAGGTTGAAGTAGATGACCAACTATCAACATCAGCAGCCCAATTAGCATTTGCAAATGCAATAAGAGAATTTGAAGATTGAAAACACAAGAACAGCCCATAATCTGAGGTACCTTGAAGATACTATAGGACGCGTTTGATGACATTCCAATGAGTTATGGATCGTCTATGCATATATTGAGATCATTTATTAACCGTAAAAGGAGACATTTGGGCAAGTAAGGAATAAATATTGTAGTGAGCCAAGAACCTGACAATACTCGATGGCATTATGTGAAGGAGAACTATCATCAAGTTTCATTATTTCACTAAAGCACATTGAAGTGCTGGCTGGACGAGCCTCATGCATATTGGTCTTGACTTATTGACTAGATGATCACAAAGTTATATCTATTAAGAAAGAAATAGGTCGGAGCTAGTACGAGTGGCTTCTACTCCTAAGAAGTAACCAAGATTGCCAAGGACCTTCAAGGAAAACTTTTGACCAATTGATTGAATAAATGCATCAATGGAGGCAACATGAATGCCAGTTAGAATAATATCATCAACATAGATAAGCATAGAAATAACGTGACAAGCATTGCGAAAAATAAAGAGAGATGCATCACATATAGAGTTAATAAACCTTTGACTCAAAAGGAAAAATCGCTGCTCATTGTACCAGGCTCATGGAGCTTAACAAAGACCATAAATAGCTTTCTACAATTTTCACAGTTGAGCTACGAATTATTGGTGAATGAAACCTTGAGGTTGTTGAATGAAAACATTTTTAGTGTGTGTACGCTGCAAAAATGCATTATTAACATCTAATTTTTTCAAAATCCAACCATGGGACACTACTAGATGAATAGTCATAAGCTTCACAATCAGGCTAAAGGTTTCATTAAAATTAGTGCCCAACAATTGATGAAATCTTTTGGCTAGAAGACAAGCCTTATAGTGAGCAACAGAACCATTTAGATTTTTTTTTATTCGATAAACCCATTTACCCTAATAATATTTTGTGTAGAGTTATAGGGAATAAGGGACCATGTGTTATTGTTACATAAAGCTTGGAACTCATCAGACATGGTTGTTTGCCATTCTAGAACTTTTTGGTCTTGGGTAAATGGGGTAGGCTCAAAGGAAAGTGTTAGGGATATGGTGGTGTGAAGAGTGAAGAGTTTTTTTAGTTTAAAGATCCAGTTTTATGCTCATGTTATCATATGTGAGGGTTAAGGTGGTTGAGGGGTAGGGGATGGTTCAATGTGGGATAATGAAGATTAAGAAGGGAGAGGACTTACTTACAAGGAAGAAGACGGAGCAGCGGTCGAGGAGGGAGATGAAATAGTATCAACGGTAAAGGCATGGTTAGATGAAGTAGCACTATTGGGTGAAGGTTATTGGGTGTGATTAGGCTATAGTGGTGGGTAAGACAACAATTCAGGATTGAGTTGTGAAGGAAGAGATTCATATAATTGAGAAAATGAGTGAAAGGACCCACTAAAGATTCTATAAGGTTTCTTGTTATAAATAAGGAAAGTAATTTGTCATAGAATTTATTAGTAACATGTGCTTCAGCAAATAAAAGTTTGGTAAAAGGAAAAAAAAAATTCAAAGAAAACAACATGCCATGAAATGAAAATTTTATGAGAGTGAAAATCATAAAATTAAAAAGCATGATGTTTGATTGAATAACCCAGAAAGGCGCAGGGTCTGGAATGTGGTTCCAATTTGTGAGCATTATAAGGTTGCAACCAAGGGTAGCATAAGCTCCCAAATACTTGCAAGGATGTATAACTGGGGTGATAATTAAAAAGTTTGTGATATGGTGTATCATTATTTATAGTGGGTGTGGGAAGGTAATCAATAAAGTGTGTGGCTATTTGGAACGCAAAATACCAAAATTTAATAGTAATAAAAGCGGCATGAAGTAAAGTAAGACCAGTTTCGACAATAAGTCGATGGTTGCATTTGGCTGAGCCAGCATGTTTATGAGTATAAGGCAGTGAAGTCAGATGTTGAATGCTCAGTCGAGAGAGAATGTGAGAAATAGATTGATACTCACTACTACCGTCACTGTACACAGTTTTGATTTTAGTGTCAAAAAAACTTTCAATAAATTTTTGAACTGTTCAATTTAATAGGCATCTGATTTCAATTTCAAAGGATAAAACCATATATATTTAGTGAAATAATCAACAAAAATAATATAATAGTAGAAACCGTCAAAAGATTTAATATAGGTAGGACCCCAAACATATGAACAAACAATCTGGAAAGGTTTATCACAAATAGTTGATGAAGATTTAAAGGAGAGTTTGTGACTCTTAGTGCAAAGACAAGAATCACAGTGTTCAATATTATTCAAAATAGAAATATTATGACTAGTAACTAACTTCCTTTGAATGGATTGTGAAGGATGACCAAGATACTTGTGCCATAATTATGAAGAAAAAGCAAGAGAGGCATGAGGCTGAGAGGTATTAATATCAGGATGAGGATGGGATGGCCACTCATACAGGTTGTTCCTATTCCGGCCTCGAGCCAAAGATGCTTAAATCCTTCACAAGAAAATGGTTAGAAAAGAATTCTACAAAGGTGTTATTTTGTTTGCAAAATTGTGAGACAAAAATGAAGTTCTGTTTAATTGAATGTGCACACAAAACATTGTCTAATGTAAATGTAGTTGTTATAACCAATATTTTAATTTATTAAAATTTAATTTGGAATATATAGTGTTAATAATATTTTAAATTTTTATATATTATAATTATTTGTGTATAATTAATTTTAGTGTGTATATGATTATTTATTCATCTATTAATACTATTATTATTATTGTGTGAATAATATTATTTTATTTTATTTTAAATTTTTTATTACGTAGAGGAATCACTATGAAAGGAATTATTATTATTATTATTATTGTTGGGATTCCGTGATACAAACGCAGCGGAAAAATTAAAATTTTGTCACGTTCCCAAGCCAGGATCCATATAATTCGACTAATAGATTAAATCTAGGGTTTTTAATAATCTTACCAAAACGCAGAAGAGGCAAGATTCTCTGGAAGGGTGAGAGGAGGTTCACACCGGTGACACCTTACCTCGAGCTTTTTGGCTTGGTTGTTCGGATCAAGACGTCTCCAAAATGATGTGTCCTCTATAGGTATCCACACGAACAACCCTTCACAAAACGAATTTGAGTGTGTGTGCTAGCAACCTCTTGACTGTCTCACAAATCAAGAACAAAAGGAAAAACTCTGTCTTTGTTTTCTAAGAGGAAAGAAAACGAATTTGGAGGCAAAAAACAAGTGTGTGAAACCCTAGAAAATATAACATATTTATAGACTCCAAGTTAGGGTTTCACTTACCAATAACCTTTTTGGTAATTTTCCATTTATTATATTCTGATTTTGTTTAAAAATAAATCAAAAATAATATCTTATTTATTTATTTAAAATAACATTTATCTTAAATAAATAAACAAATAAATAAATAAATAAAACACTTTAATTATTTATTTCCACAGAGTTTATTTTGGGCTTATTAAACCCATATCCGTTTTGGGCTTGTTCTAAGTGTGTGACCCTGTAGGTTCACATAACATTGGCAGTGGGCCTAAATCTCTATATAGGCCTACAAGCCATAAGTGGCCTCTAGCAAGACATTATGACTACCCAAGTCATGTGAAGTCAATAATCCGACATAACCTAATTACAATGAATTTTATTGTCCCTTTATCACATGATATCTTAATTGAACATAAGGCATAGAATGTCATCCTTATATAATTCAATATTATGACTTGATTCTAAGTAGACTGAAAATGATAACTCTTTGTCAATTCATTTTAGCATGGCCATGCATTTTATTCAGTCTATCTCATCAAGGGGCCTTTAGATATCTTTCTCATATTAATGAGGGATAAATTCCTTCTAAATCACTCACATTCCTCACATAACTAATTTTATATCCAACAACATTCTTTTAATCATCCGGTTAAAGACAATGTTAGAATGTGTCAAAACATAAAATAGCTATGTAGAAATCCATGATGATTTCAAGGTCAAAGGACAGAAATAAAATTACTGTGATAAGAAATACTTATGACAATAATCTATGTAGTATTCTCATAGTGGGTCAATCCAGTACATGATCTCTCATCATGTACCTATGAGTTGACTTAATATCTCATATTTATGATTAGTAAAACATAATCATCAGTCAACATCATACTAGCCTTAATACTTTAATATTCATATAATGAATAAATGGCTAGGGATAATTAGAATAGAACTCTTATTTTAATCTAAGGGTTTTACTATCAAGTCATATACTTGGTGGCCTTAGTAAGAATTAACCATTCATGTAATTATCATAAAATCAAAAGATAATATAATACCTCTTTATTAATAAAATAAGAAAATCAATACATAATCACAAATGATTGACCTAGTGCATATCACTAACAATTATTATTATTATTATTATTATTATTATTATTATTATTATTATTATTATTATTATTATTATTATTATTATTATTATTATTATTATATATGTGTATGGGTATTTTTATCTTTTCCTATTTTTATAGAAAAAAACAGGGTATATATTTTTTGGGTTTTCTCTCTCCTTCCTTTCTTTTTTCTTTTCTTTTCTTTTTCTTTTTTTTTTCTTCTTCCTTCTGTGCGAGTTACAAACCCACCGTGCACCACTTGAGCCTCTGCCAACCACCACCAAGCCTCATCGTCACCTCCTCCCTCTTCCTTCTCTCTTCTGTAGTCGACAAAGTCCCTTTCTCCCTAGTTTTCGGTGCAATACAGAATAGGCAACAACAACTTGCAAGAGTTATACCCGACGTTTTCAGCAGTTCCAACTCGAGTTTTTGACTCCATCAAATTCTCTTGGTCCGAGCAAGCTTATTCTTAGCTTAGTTCAAGCTTAGAGTGTCCAAATTGCAAGTTATCTTCAAGTTTTAATTTAGGTCAACTTTGGTTTTTCAATTTTTTGAACTTGATTTCTTGTGACTCATGTTTGATGCCTTTAGAAATGTTGTTGTGTGTAGCTTGAGATATTCAAAAAAAATTTTGTTTGATTTTTTCGAATTATATTTGATTTTTGGGCATTTTGGTTTCTGGTAAGTCACTGTTCCGGTGACCCTCATCGGAAATTTTTTTTTATTTTCAATAAAATTTTTAGGTTATTTGGAGAATAGTTTGTGAAGGAAGTATATGAAAATTGTGATCCGATTATTTATTACAAATTATTGAAGGTTTATGTAAAAAATTAATTTTTGAAAAAATTAACATAAATTAGTAAATTTTGTGTTTTAATTGAAATTATTTTTAATTAGTATGTTTTGAATAAATTTGGAATAATAATTAGTATTAAAATAATTTTTACGAATTATTTACTATTTTTAACTAATTAATAATAATTTTCAGAAATATATTCAAATAATAATTTTATTTATTATTTTTGCGATTAAATGAATTTTTAACTATTTTTATTATATATTTGAACTATTTAAATAATTATTTGTGAATTTTACTATTTAATTTTGAATAATTGAAAATTAGATTTTTACTAATATTATATAATTTATTTGAGATTTATTAACTAATTTGAAAAATAATTAACTTTAAGGTATTTAATATTTAAATAACTTGAATTGATGTATTTTATTGATTTTTATGGATTTTAATAATTTTTAATATATTATTATTAAATTATTGATTGTTGTGCATTTTAGTTCTCAGTTGGGCAAATTGTGTAGTTCGGAGGTCCAACCCGAGAAGTTGCGATTTTGTGGTTATTTGAAGTGTGTTTGCTTGCAGGGTCGGCTCTATATTCAGTAGAGAGACATCCATTTTACATAGGAGACTCTGGTGAATTTTTGGTAGAATTCTCATAAAACGTGACATTAGGTCGATCCTGAGTTTTTGATTTCGCAGTCGAGTCGTGTCCTAGATTAAATCGTTCTCTAGAAATTCTAGAAGTATAAATTAGGAATTCGATTCTAATATTATGATTATTCATTATTTTCTATAGTTGCACTGAGACCGAGGCCTATTGGACCATAGCAATCTACTCTGTTTAGAAGAGCGCACAACTGTAAGTTATTATTTTATATATGCATTATATGTAGAATACATAAGTATGAGCATCCATATTTTCATAATGTATTTAAATATGAATTATTTTACCAAATGATTATGTATAGGTTATATACTTTTGGTATATTTTGGTATATATGCTTGGTATATTTTTTATATATACTTAGTATATATTTTGTATATTTTGGGAATATATTTTGTATATATTTTTTTATATATACTCAGTATATATTTCGTATATGCTTGGTATATGTTTGGTATATAAGTGGTATATTTCTTTAAAAATGGATGTCATTATGTTTAAATTATGAATTTTATTATTTCTAACAATTATATGATTTATTTGAAGGATAGCAGTAGAACATGCTACCTAGTGGGTTGCACTAGAACTGTGTACATACCAGTACATTAGATTTTATGGTTGAGATTATGAAATTATTTTGATGTGAGACTTGATTATTTGATATTGAGAATTGTGGTGAGAGAGTAGTATGATTGCGGGAGCTCAGTTAACCTAGTGTCTTGGGGCTAATCACACTGACAATAAGAATGCGGGAGTTCAATTAACTTAGTGTCTCGGGGCTAGTCTACTATCCAATAATGGAAAAGAGAATTATTTAGGAATTAAGTAAGCATGTTGGCTAGTGAGATTTATTGAGGGAGGTTGTGAACTATTTAGGGTTCTACTTTGATCCTTCACTCAAATAAACCTTTTTTGCATTTATTATTATGTAAATGTGAATTTTAGTATCTGTGTGAAATGCATGTATATGTATATTATTATATTGATGCTTGACTGTATATGACTTTTAGGTTGCATGTATATATATTATAATAATTCGCTCAGTGAGGTCTAACTCCCCTAAACATTTTTTTACAGGATCTTCTATATTAAACCTCCCACGTAGTACTATTCACCGAACCCTTTCCTCCTCGCCTGATTTGTGTAAATATTGAATTGTTATTTTCTTATGTTCTTAGTAATCACTATAGTAGTGGCATTATTGTAGTAGTAGTGTGTTGTATTAATTAAAGACCTTGTACCTGAAGCTTTATATGAAGAGATATTTTAATTCTAATATTATGATTATTCATTTACTTTCTATAGTTGCTCTGAGATCAAAGCCTATTGGAATAAGCCAGTCTACTATGTTTAGAGGAGCGCACAACTGTTAATATTATTATTATTTTATATATGCATTGCATATATAATACATAAGTATAAGCATCCATATTTTCATAATGTATTTAAACATGAATTATTTTACCAAATGATTATGTATAGATTGGTATACTTTTGGTATATATGTGGTATATATGCTTGGTATATTTTTAATACATACTCAATATATATTTTGTATATTTTGGGAATATATTTGGTATATTTTTTTATATATGTTTGGTATATTTTTGGCATACAATTGGTATATATTTTGTATATGCTTAGTATATATTTGGTAAATAAGTGGTATATTTCTTTAAAAATGGATGTCATTATGTTTAAATTATGCATTTTATTATTTCCAACAATTATACGATTTATTTGAAGGATAGCAATAGAACATTCTACCTATTGGGTTGCACTAGAATTGTGTACGTACTAGTGTGTTAGATTTTAGGTTTGAGATTATAAAATTATTTTAATGTGAGACTTAATTATTTGATTATTGAGAATTATGGTGAGAGAGTAGTGTGATTGTGGGAGCTCAGTTGACCTAGTGTCTCGGGGCCAATCACACTGACAGTGAGACTGCGAGGGCTCAATTGACTTAGTATCTCGGGGCTAGTCTACTATCCAATAATGGAAAATAGAATTATTTTGGAATTAAGTAAGCCTGTTGACTAATGAGATTTATTGAGGTAGGTTGTAAACTATTTAGGGTTCTACTTTGATCCTTCACTCAAATAAACTTTTTTCTGCATTTATTATTATGTAAATGTGAATTTTAGCATCTGTGTGAAATGCATGTATATGTATATTATTATATTGATGCTTGACTGTATATGACTTTAGGTTGAATGTATATATATATTATAATAATTCACTCAATGAGGTCTGACTCCCCTCAAAATTTTTTACAGGATCTTCTACTTCAGACCTTTCTCATAGTACTATTCATCAAATCCTTTCCTCCCCACTTGATTTGTCTAAATATTGAATTGTTGTTTTCTTGTATTCTTAGTAATCACTGTAGTAGTGGCATTATTGTAATAGTAATGTGTTTTATTAATTAGAGACCTTGTACTTGAAGCTTTGTATGAAAATATATTTTATTATGATATGATATATAAGATTTGCTTTTATATTCTTTAAATTTTTAATTTTGGTTTGTTTTTATATTATTATTGTATGTTTTTTTTTATTTTAAAGGTTTGCTATAGGTTTTGGATTTGAAAGAATTCCCATTTCCTAGCACCGGTCATGACTCCCTGGTTTGGATTATGACAAAGTTGGTATCAGAGTCTAGGTTATTAACGTTGTGAACCTAGGTTATCAGAGTCTTATTTTCTTTGAGACTACTACTATAAATTAGGTTTGATTATGTCTTCGATAAGTTTTCCTTGATTTAGTTTTTCGCATAATCATTAGGATGTCTGCTTGTTATCCTTTTTGACTGAATTTTATTGGTTTTTATCTTTTCAGAATGAGGAGGCGAGCACGTGTTGCTCTACTGGTCATTGAGGCTAAGGATGATGAGTCATTCCAAGATGAGGTTTTACCTTTTGAGCCGCCAGCCAGGCGTAGAGGCAGAGGTAGAGGTAGACGCGAGGAGTAGTAGGTCACTATAGGTAGAGAGATCTACAAGACAAGGAACCTATAGAGCAAGAGTTTGAGGAAGCTACTATACCTCTAGTCGCACCGCAGATGCAGCCTAATTATCAGCAAGGTATGTCTGACCCTGAGGCAGCATTGTTTTATGCCAAAGTTAGTAAGATATCCTTTGATGGGACTACAGACCCTCTAGATTTTTTGCATGCTATTGAGATGAGGACTCAAATTGCTCACACCAAGTATCAGCGGATCATGATAGTTGAGTTGTCTATAAAGGGACCAACCCTGAATTAGTTTGTTTAGGTTATCTAGCCACACATGACTACACTCACATGGGCTCAGTTTTGAGAGAGGTTTATGAGACATTTCTATCTAGAGCCTATGCAAATAAGCTACAGACTTTGTTTGATGAATATAACTGGAGGTGACAAATTAGTAGAGGAGTACACTAGAGAGTTCCTTAGACTGGGTCGGTATGAAGAGGATCTGATGAGATATCAGTATTTTACAGTTATGACATACGTTACTAGACTATGTTTTGCATTTGTTGGGATGCCTACTACAGGCCTTACTCTTAAGTCGGTGATAGAGTTGTCCAAGGAGATAAAACTCATATTGTTCAGGTAGGGAGTTATGCCTGATTATTATCAATTGGGAGATGTCCAATTAGGAGGATCGCAGAGTACTTAGTACACCATTTTCTATATTAGCTTTAGCAATCAACAAAGAGGATTTTATCAGTAAAGCCAGAGACCTCAATAGAGAGTCCATATGAGTAGTAGACATGGTCATGTTGGGTCGTATAGTCCTATCAGATTTATTTCTGGTGCTTCAAGAAGTAGCAGTGGTTAGAGTTTAGGATATAGCAGCACAGGATCAACAACCAGTGCTTGCCAGATATGTGGGAGAGTCCATTAGAGATTGTGTTACATGACTCCTAGAGCTTGTTTCAAATGCGAATAGACGAGGCATTTTGCTAGAGCGTGTCCATATTCTAGCTACCAGCAGCAATTTATCATTAGTTTAGCTCTAGCTCCTTATCAGTTACCTCCAGCTCAATATATGAGTATGACATAGATTGTTGCCTAACAAGGGCATGGCAGAGGTAGTAGAGGAGGTGCCAAGGGTTTTGTTCAGGCTTCCATAAGCCAGTAAAGAGGTCAAGGTCAAGCTAGAGTTTTCACCGTCACCCAGTAGGATGCTCAAGCCTCTAACTTTGTTGTTGTAGGTATACTTCCAATCTATTACTTGGATGCTAGAGTTTTGATTGCTCTGGGTGCCACACATTCTTTCATATCCCCTATTTTCACTTCGAAGTCATGTTGGCAAGCTTTGAGGATGGCTTTTCCTTTATCTGTCACCACTCCTCTAAGAAATTCATTACACATCGATATGGTTCTTTCTAGTTGTCCAGTGTTAGTAGGAGGTAGAGAATTTCCAATGGAATTGGTGTTGTTGGATGTGATCCTTGGTATGGATTGGTTATCTCAACACCATGCCATTGTGGCTTATTGGAGTAAATAGGTGTTTTTCAGAATTATGGATGAAGAAGAGTTTAAGTTTATGGGTGATATGAGTTTTGCACCTCATAATCTCATTTCTGCTATTACAACTAAGAAGATGTTAAGGAAAAGCTGTCAGGGATACTTGGCACTAGTCAAGGATACTTTAGTGGAGAAGTTGTCTCTCATAAATGTTCAATAGTTTGTGAGTTTTTTTGTGTTTTTCTTGAGGAGTTTCTAGGCTTACCACCTCATAGAGAGATCGAATTCTATATAGATGTGGTCCTAGGCATAACTCCTATTTTGATGCTACCCTACATAATGGCTCCTATAGAGTTTAAGGAATTAAAGGAATAGTTGCAAGACTTGTTGGACAAGGATTTTATTAGACCTAGTGTTTATCCTTGGGGTGCACCAGTCCTATTTGTGAAGAAGAAGGATGATACACTAAGATTGTGTATTAATTATAGAGAGTTTAATAAGGTGACAGTGAAGAACAAGTATCCTCTTCCGAGGATAGATGATCTATTGATCAACTTCAAAGTGCATAGTTCTTTTCCAAGGTTAACTTTAGGTCGGGTTATCATCAGTTGTGGATCAGTGAAGTCGATGTTCCTAAAATGGCATTTCGCACTCAATATAGCCATTATGAGTTTCTAATGATGTCCTTTGGGTTAACTAATGCACTAGTTGCTTTTATAAATATGATGAATATGGTATTTAGACTATTTATGGATCAGTTTATGGTTGTCTTCATTGATGGTATACTGGTGTATTAAAAGAAAATGGAAGAGCACATATATCACTTGAGAACAGTACTGCAGACACTAAAAGAACATCAATTTTATGCTAAATTCTTGAAGTGATATTTCTGATTGGAGAGTGTTGCATTCCTTAGACACGTAGTGTCTAAAGATTGTATTCAGGTTGATCCATAAAAGATTGAGGAAGCGTCTGAGTGGCCTAAACTGACATCAGCCATAGAGATTTAAAGTTTTCTAGGTTTGGATGGGTATTATAAGAGTTTTGTGCATGATTTCTCAAGAATTGCAACTCTTATAACTTGCCTAACTCAGAAGAATATGAATTTTATGTGTTTAGATGCTTATGAGAACAGTTTTCAGTTACTGAAGGAGAAGATGATCACAACTCTAATTCTGACATTACCTAATGGGGAAGACAAATTTATTATGTATTATGATGCCTCTAGAGTCAGCCTAGGTTATGTGTTAATGCAAAATGGTAAGGTGATAGCTTATGCTTTGAGGCAATTGAAGAAGCATGAATAGAATTATCCTAGTCACGACTTAAAGATGGCTATAGTGATATTTACTCTCAAGATTTAGAGACATTATTTGTATGGGGTGACTTGTGAGATTTTTACGAATCATAAAAGCCTGAAGTACATTTTCCAGCATAGAGATTTGAACTTGAGGTAGAGGAGATAGTTAGAACTCTTGAAGGATTATGACTGTGATATTTTTTATCATCCATGCAAAGCTAATGTGGTAGTAGATGCTTTAAGTAGGAAATCCTCAGGTAATCTTGCTCACATTAGTGTGGAGAGGAGACCTTTGATCCAAGAGTTGCATTAGTTAGTGGATTAAGGTTTGATGATGAAGATTAGCATATCAAGTGGATTGCTAGCTTAGTTCAAAGTCCAATCAGTGTTGAGAGATAGGATTAAGGTAGCTCAGGATTGAGGTCTTATTCTAGTAGAGCTTAAGGAGAATGCTCATGAGGGGAAGTTCACTGATTTTACACTTGATGATGAAGGTGTTTTATAGATTAGTGGTAGATTGTATGGTCCTGATATGGATAATTTGAGAGAGGAGATCCTTAAAGAAGCACATTCTACAACTTACAGTGTACATCTAGGTGTTACTAAGATGTACCATAGCATCTGAGATTTATACTGGTGGGATGGATTGAAGAAAGATGTGGCTGATTATATTTCTAAGTGTTTGACTTGACAGCAAGTGAAAGCTAAGCATCAAAAGCCTTTTAAGAAGCTTCAGCCTCTTCCTATTCCTAAGTGGAAATGAGAGAGAATTGCTATAGATTTTGTGGTAGGGTTACCTCATTCAAAGGATGGATACAATTCAATCTGGGTGATTGTAGATAGGTTAACCAAATCAACTCACTTATTGCCAGTTAAAGCCACTTATTATGTAGCTAAGTTGGTTAAGTTGTATGTTAAGTATATTGTGTGCCTTTATGGAGTACTTGTGTCCATTATATCTGATAGAGGTTTAGTGTTTACCTCACGATTTTAGCAAAAATTACAGGAAGCAATGGGTACGATGATTGATTTCAGTACTACTTTCCACCCTCAGACAGATGGTCATTCTGAGAGCATAATCTAAACGCTTGAGGATATATTGAGGATGTGTGTATTAGATCTTAGAGGTAGTTAGGATGATCATTTTCCACTAGTAGAGTTTGCTTATAACAATAGCTACCATAGCAATATTGAATTGACACCATATGAAGCTCTATATGGAAGGAAGTGTAAGTCCCCTCTATATTGGGATGAGATTAGAAAGAGAGCATTGAATGGACTTGAGATTATTTAGGATGCAGCAAAGAATGTTGTTATGATTAGAAGGAGATTAGAGACTACAACTAGCAGACAGAAGAGCTATACAGATTCAAAATGTAGAGATGTGGAGATTCAAGTTGGAGACTATGTGTTTCTGAAGGTGTCTCCAATGAAGAGTGTGATAAGGTTTGGCAAGAAGGGAAAATTAGTACTGAGATATATTATATCGTTCGAGATTCTTGAGAGAGTGGGCATGGTTGCATATTGGTTGGCTTTGCCTCCGAATCTATCTCAAGTGCATTCGGTGTTCCATATCTCGATGCCGAGGAAGTATATTTTAGACCCTTCATACGTGTTATAGCCTGAGAGTGTGAAAGTGAACGAAGACATGATGTACGAGGAGGAGCTAGTCGTAATAGTGGACTATCAAGTTCGTCAATTGCGTTCCAAGCAGATCTCGATGGTCAAGGTGTTATGGAGGAGCAACAATGTGGAGGAGCAACAATGTGGAGGAGCACACATGGGAGACTGAGGCTGAGATGCGAGTGGCCTACCCTTCCCTTTTTCCTCGATGAATTCCTATTTTTTGTACTTTTATTTGAAAATTCGATGACATATTTTTGTAAGGGGGGAAGATTGTTAAAACCCAATAT
Source organism: Mallotus nudiflorus (assembly GCA_947683625.1). Classification (NCBI taxonomy): domain Eukaryota; kingdom Viridiplantae; phylum Streptophyta; class Magnoliopsida; order Malpighiales; family Euphorbiaceae; genus Mallotus; species Mallotus nudiflorus. The sequence goes on from CANTUR010001188.1 coordinate 339,217, forward strand.
TTTAATTTATTAAAATTTAATTTGGGATATGCAGTGTGAATAATATTTTACATTTTTATATATTATAATTATTTGTGTGTAATTTAATTTTAGTGTGTATATGATTATTTATTCATCTATTAATATTGTTATTATTATTATGTGAATAATATTATTTTATTTTATTTTAAATATTTTATTATGTAGAGGAATTACTATGAAAGTAATTATTATTTAAAATTATTATTATTATTATTATTATAACTACTACTACTACTACTACTACTACTTCTACTACTACTACTACTACTACAACTACTACTACTATATGTGTGTGGGTATTTTTGTATTTTCCTATTTTAATAAAAAAAATGGGACATATATTTTTTGGGTTTTCTCTCTCCTTCATTTCTTTTTTCTTTTCTTTTCTTTTTTGCAGGAGTTGCCAGCAGTTCCAGCTCGAGTTTCTAGGCTCAATCAAATCCTCTTGATCCTAGCAAGCTTGTTCTTAGCTTGGTTCAAGCTTAGAACGTTCAAATAATGAGTTATCTTCAAGTTTTAGTTTATGTCAACTTTGGTTTTTCAATTTTTTTAGCTTGATTTCCTATTATTCATGCTTGATGCCTTTAGAAATATTGTTGTATATAGCTTGAGTTATAAAAAAAATAGTTTTTTGTTTTTTTTCAAATTATTTTGATTTTTGGGTATTTTGATTTCCAGTGAGTCATTGTTATGATGACCCTCGTCGGGAAAATTTTTTATTTTTCATAAATTTTTTAGATTATTTGGAGAATAGTTTGTGAAGGAAGTATATGGAAATTGTGATCCGATTATTTATTACGAATTTTTCAATGTTTATGTGAAAAATTGATTTTTGGAAAAATTAATATAAATTAGTAAATTTTGTGTTTTAATTGAAATTATTGTTAATTAGTATGTTTTGAATAATTTTGGAATAATAAATAGTATTAATAATTTTTATGAATTATTTACTATTTTTAACTAATTAATAATAATTTTTGAAAATATATTCAAATAATAATTTTATTTACTGTTTTTGCGATTAAATGAATTTTTAACTATTTTTATTACATATTTGAACTATTTAAATAATTATTTGTGAATTTTACTATTTAATTTTGAATAATTGAAAATGGATTTTTACTAATGTTATATAATTTATTTGAGATTTATTAACTAATTTGAAAAATAATTAACTTTAAGGTATTTATTATTTAAATAACTTGAATTGATGTATTTTATTGATTTTTATGGAATTTAATGATTTTTAATATATTATTATTAAATTATTGGTTGTTGCGCATTTTGGTTCTCGGTTGGGTGAATTATGTAGTTTAGGGGCCCAATCCGAGAAGTTGTGTTTTTGTAGTTATTTGAAGTGTATTTGCTTGCAGGATCAACTCTACTTTCAATAGAGAAACATCTAATTTACAGAGGAGACTCTACCAAATTTTCGGTAGAATTCTCGTAAAACATGACATCATGTCGATTTTGAGTTTTTAATTTTGTGGTTGAGTAGTGTCCTAAATCGAGTCGTTCTCTAAAAATTCTAGAATTATAAATTATGAATTCAATTCAAATATTATGATTATTCATTTATTTTCTATAGCTGCTCTGAGACTGAGGCCTATTAGACTAGGCCAGTCTACTATGTTTAGAGAAACGCACAACTGTGAGTTATTATTTTATATATGCATTGCATATAGAATACATAAGTATGAGCATCCATATTTTCATAATGTATTTAAACATGAATTATTTTACCAAATGATTATGTATAGGTTGGTATGCTTTTGGTATATTTTGGTATATATGTGGTATATATGCTTGGTATATTTTTAATACATACTCAATATATATTTTGTATATTTTGGGAATATATTTGGTATATTTTTTTTACATATGTTTGGTATATTTTTGGTATACAATTGGTATATATTTTGTATATGCTTAGTATATATTTGGTAAATAAGTGGTATATTTCTTTAAAAATAGATGTCATTATATTTAAATTATGCATTTTATTATTTCCAACAATTATACAATTTATTTTAAGGATAGCAATAAAACATGCTACCTAGTGGGCTGCACTAGAACTGTGTATGTACTAGTGTGTTAGATTTTAGGTTTGAGATTATGAAATTATTTTGATGTGAGACTTAATTATTTAATTATTGAGAATTATGGTGAGATAGCAGTGTGATTGCAGGAGGTCAGTTGACCTAGTGTCTCGGGGTCAATCACACTGACAGTAAGAATGTGGGAATTCAATTAACTTAGTGTCTCGGGGCTAGTCTACTATCCAATAATGGAAAAGAGAATTATTTTGGAATTAAGTAAGCCTATTGGCTAGTGACATTTATTGATCGAGGTTGCAAACTATTTAGTGTTCTACTTTGATCCTTCACTCAAATAAAACTTTTTTGCATTTATTATTATATAAAAGTGAATTTTAGCATCTGTGTGAAATACATGTATATACTGATACTTGACTGTATATGAATTTAGGTTGCATGTATATATATTATAATAATTCATTCAATGAGATCTGACTCCCCTCAACATTTTTTTTACAGGATCTTCTACTTCAGACCTCCCCTGTATTACTACTTGCCGAACCCTTTCCTCCCTGGTTGATTTGTGTAAATACTAATTGTTGTTTTCTTGTATTCTTAGTAATCACTACAGTAGTGGTGTTGTTGTATTAGTAGTGTGTTGTATTAATTAGAGACCTTGTACTTGAAGCTTTATATGAAGAGATATTTTTATTATGATATGATTTATAAAATTTGCTTTTATATTCTTTAAAGTTTTAATTCTGGTGTATTTTTATATTATTATTATATGTGTTTTCATGTTTAAGGCTTGCTATTCAAAAGAATTTTCATTCCCTAGCGTCGGTCATGACTCCTCGGTTTGGGTCGCGACAATAGTATTGTCACAACCCAAACCAAGAGTCATGACCGGTGCTAGGGAACTGGAATTCTTTCGAATCTGGAACTCGTAGCAAGACTTAAAATGAAAACATGCAATAAATAAATAAAACACATTGTAGACACCCAATTTTAAGATGATGTGTTATGGATGCAGTAAAGGACTCCAGTGATGAAAATGTCTTCGATACTTAATCTTTAAAATTTTGAGTTTTTAAATGCAGCTTTTAAAGGAAGGATTTAATGTTTTTAGGACCTAATTGCAAAATTTAAATTCTTCCAAGGGTCTTTTTGTAATTAAATGTAAAAAAAAGGGAATACATGTCGGAATTCCATAATTCCAACCGGAATTATGTAATTCTGATTGGAATTACATAATTTTGATCGAAATTATATAATTCCGATCGGGATTATGTAATTTCGATCGGAATTACACAATCCCGATCGGAATTGAATTCTTCCATCTTTGTTTTCCTATTTTTAATTCAGTTCTAAGTGGTTGATCGAAATTACACAATCCCGGTCGGAATTGAATTCTTCCATCTCTGTTTTCCTATTTTTAATTCAGTTCTAAGTGGTTTAAAATTCCTAATTAACTCAATCCTAACTGATTTAAAATTCCTAAATATAATTTTAAGTATTAATCTTATACTTTAGGAATTAGAATCATATTAGGATTGGGGCTAGGCTTCCTAGTTCCACTATATAAAGGGTGAAGAGGAAAAGAGAGAAGGAAGAAAAAGAAGGAAAAGAAGGAGAAAACGTTATTTTATTTCTTTTGAGTTATTTTTTTCTACAAAAAATTCCTTTTAATTTAATAATTAATTCAAGATTCGTGAAGAATTTTTGAAGAAGAAGATTTGAAGATTTATCAAGAACAGTGAACTACCAATCTAAGGAGTACCCCAAATCATTCATAAGCATCATTATCTTTTTCTTATTTCTTTTTTTATTTTTTTATTATTTATTATTTTTTCTTTCGTGTTATTATCATAATTTATCCATTAATTACAATTTTATCTTTTTATTTTTGGTGAGTATAGAGGAAAACACATGGTGATCTAGTGGAAGGGGTGAATTCATGAAAAGTCCGTGAAAAATTAGGGATAAAGCCTCGCAGAAACTTAGTTTCTAGGGTTATTTTATTTTATTTTATTTATTGCTTTTATTTTTTATTTTTATTTTATTAATTTTTTTATGAATTAATGTAATAGCCTTAATAGTGGGAGTAATAAAATTATATGTATGGTTATTTGTTTATTTTTTGATTAAATTGATTAGTAAAATTAGGTTTCAATTAGGTAATTATTTAAAATCAAGGGAGGAAGTAAATTAATTTAGGTTGCATATTAATAAAATTATTGTTTTAGTAAGGATTAATTTAATTATTTGTTTGACCTTATTTAATTATTTTTTTATGTTTTTATTTGTTTTTGGGGTTTATTTATTATTTCTATATGTTTTGGGCCTTAAGCCCATTTTAGGTCTTGATTTATTTATTTAAGTTTAAGTAATTCTTTTAACCCATCTCACTTAATAATTAATTAGGTTTAATTAATTAAAATATATTTTTAGATCCATAATTAATTAGATTTTAGGTTAGAAATATCCTTAGGCCCATTTAGTTAATTAGACATAGGCTCACCTAATTTAATTTAATTAATTTAGACTTAGCCCACTTAATTTAAGTTTTTTTTCTTCATAATTTGTAGATTTAAGATCACCATTTAATTAAAACATGTAGAATTAGGCCCACTAATTTAAATATTCCATAATTTGTAGATTTAAGCTCATATTTAGAATTAAAATTAGTAGACTTAAGTTCATTTAATTAAAATCAAAGGGAATTATGTCTTTAGGTTCACATATAAATTAAAACATGTAGATTTAACTCAATTATTTAAAATCCATGTAGATTAAACTAACCTAGGGATTATGTGATTTATTGAATGCATTATTTACTTGTATATTTCATGACTAGTTTGCCTTAGAGTTGATTGTTTTTTAGGGTTTATATGAAATTGCATGTAAATAGAGAATAAGATAATAATTCATGAAGAAATTCTAAATGAACACAAGACTGAAAGAAGTTGGTATTCTGTATCTAGAATCTCTTGGTTGTGGTGCTAGTTTTATTTTAGGGAATCGAGTACCACCTTTTTGAATTGTCATAGTTATTACCCTGGGTGGCGGCTCTTCATCTCCACGCCATGTCTTTGTGACAGTGGTTAGTGTGTTCTCTAGAGCTCTAAACTCAAATAGTATCGCGGTTGCTAAATTCTTGGATGCACGCTGGACCTCGCCGTCTACAGTGGCGACTCCATTGGGAATAAGAGATACTAATTCTACTTATATTCTTTAGAATTATTTTATTCTTGCATTCATTCTGCATGTCCCAATTAATCGATGGCATTCGTTTATGATTCCATGATTCCACTAGCTTTATGGGGTTATAGATTGGCTAACCATCACTCTTAGCCTTAACTCGGTTCAAAAGAGATTACCAAGCTCATCTGACCAGAGCCTATAACCCAAGTCCTTAAGGGGGTTAGTCTTCTCTTGAGTTTGCAAAGGATGTCGAGCCCCTCTGTCCTATCCTTGGCCTGTAACTCAAAGTCCATAAAGGAAGGCATTTTGCTAAGGGAACCTTGACCTTTTTACCAGACCTTAACCACATATAATGGCTTAGTTATTTCCCCTAGGATCTATCCAAATTGCTTATGAATGTTGCCATGAGGTATTCCTATCTGTAAAGGCCCAAGCTTATACTTTAGAAACCTGTTTAGGTTAATAAAGATTTGGCTTATCTTTTACACTTAGAAATGTTGTTTCTATGCTTTTATTACTTTGAGAGATTTGGCATGCATGTCAGTCCTTGATATCCTTTGTTGATATTAAGACTAAGACTAAAAATCCTAAGAAATCGAGATTTGCCATTGAATATGAGAGCGGGAGGTATAAGGTTGGAAGGATGTATGTATACCTAACTTGTTACTTGCTACTTATTGCATAGCACGTGCATCATGCATACATGCATCTCATGCATACATGCATCTCATGCATATGCTAATAATTTTTCTTTCAACCATCATAGATTCATTCAGGTCTTCCTATGTTTGGAGTCAAAAAGGTGGCAGATTGGTGAGAATTGATTCAAGCCTCCAATCGATCACGAAAGAGATCCTTAGTATACTAAAAAAGAGCCACATTAATCCACTTTGCTTAAAAGCTACACAACTTGAATAAAATGAAGGAATGGAACAACAAGAGGGAGGAAACTGGACCCTAGAAGACGTTAAAGGAGCATTGATGGATGATATGAGTGTAATGATGCAAGAAGAGTTAAGACAAGCTTTAGCAGGACTGATGCCACCACATGCTGCTACTGCGCCACCCACAGCCAACCCACCTACTATGGGTCCATTACTTGTTAATAATGATAATACTGGGGAAATGAAGTTGTATGATGTTGAGAGTTATATGATTGAAAAAGCAAAAAAAGAATCACTTGAGCAAGTTCAAGAGCTGGAATCCAGACAGATGAATGCATTAACTTAAAAGATGTCTAAGATGGAGGAGGTGATAAGGGAACAAGGCCTAGGATACCCATTTGACTTTAATGATGTGATGCAATTTGAGGAGGACAAACTACCTGAAAAATTCAAGATGCCACAATTGCAGAAGTTCGATGGTACTGGGGACTCGAGGATTCACCTTAGTTAATACACAACCACTATGAGTACCACTAAGGCTCCTTTGTCTGTGGTTACCAAGTTGTTTGTATTGTCCTTGGAGGGTATGACTGTTAATTGGTATCATGGGTTAGAGAAGTCTATCCGAGTAGATTGGAGGGAGTTGTGCACTCCTTTTCTAAAGCAATATGACTATAATACTAGGCTTAAGGTGTCCATAAGAGATTTAGAACTAACAAAGCAGAAGCCCAATGAATCATTTTCAGATTTTCTAACTAGGTTCATGAATAAGGCGGTAATGATGAAAAAAAATTGGCAGAGAAGGATCAGGTTATGATAATATTTCATAATATGTCACCTAACCTAGTGGAGAGGTTACAAATGATGAACCCCAAGACATTTGTAGACCTTTATGATGACAGGTTACAGGCTGAAGAGATCAAAAATGAGAAAAAGAAGGCTATTGTGAACACTAAAGCAAGAAACTACCCAACTGGAGGCATACAACAAGGAAGCACTAGCCGGGTTATAGGAGTCCATGCTGTTTAACAACCAAAGAGGTTTTCCAACTTTAACTAACCTTTGTCAAAAGTCCTAGAGTGCCTAATGGAAAAGGGCTTACTTTAACCTTTACCTACTCTAAACCCACTAAATCCAAATATCCCAGGCTATAACCCAAATAAACATTGTAAATTCCACCAAAACCTCCAATACTCCACAGATAACTGCATCCGCCTCAAACATGAATCCAAAACCTTATAGACTTCGAAAAAATCACAGATCCTGAAAACCCAAGCACCAGAAGCAATCCTTTCCTAAACTACCGAAACATGCCATCCCCAACAACTATGATGATCAACTCAGGAGTAAGCGAGAAAGAAGTGCTAAACTCCTTTTAGGACCTAGACCTTAAAACCAATGAGAAATCTCCTGATGCCCCTAAAGATATAGAGTGAGTTGAAGATTTGTTGGGTCAGCCCTCATGCAAGTTTGACTACAAGGTGTTTTACACAAACCACATTCTTTTGACATACCCTTCGAGTCAATTATATCTACAGGATGGGGTGAGGAGTTTGATGATGAGAAATTGCAAGACAAGGAAGAAACATGCATAGTGGAGGTACAAAAAGATAAAGTCATAGAGACAATTCGCAAGAAAATGTAATAATAACTGTTATGTCAACCATCTGAAAGATAACCACTATAAGACTCAGCATCCCTATCATCTAGAATAGGAAATAAAATTTGTTATTATCTTCTTTAAATAAGATTTTAGTTTCTTTAGAACTTGTTTTATTTTAGTGATCGATGATATAAATTTTGATTATGCTCACTTATGTAATATGCATCCTGATAGTACTACACATTGTAATATTGATCACATGTGCATGTTTGACAAAAATTTAATTCAATTAGATTCATTCAGTAGATGGGCACAAATGTAAACTTAAAGAATAGTCTTATATCACATAATATAACTTCTAAAGAGAGCAAGATCTGAGGAAAAATAAGAAGAATGATAAAAAAGAGAAGAAAAATAAAGAGAGAGAAAAAGAAAAAGAATAGTAAGGTGAAAAATTAGAGAGAAAAATTCAGGATTAATTGGTTATAAGAGTTATGTTATGTGATGTAATGAATGTTCTTATTTTCGCCCTAATGAATGAGTAGAATTGAATTGGAGATTTTTGTCAAATATCGCATATCCATCTTTATCATATTGCATAAGTATCTACATGGAAAGACATTATATAATATGAAAGCTAAAATCAAAGCTATGAGATCACTATTTTAGTTATGTTTCCTTTGTAATTTTCCTTATAAGCCTAGGGTCCCCTTATACCTTGAGAATTCAAATGGCTCAATAACTTGCATTGCAAGTCTTATCCTATAACTATCATCAATCATTGCATTAATATCAAGCTTCATATTCTGCTCAAGAGTTTTTTAAAGTGCAAGTTCAGTTGATTTCATCATTAAGAACTAGCTTCGATCAGTTTGCTCATTCCTCTACATCTCCAATGCATAAGATTGCAACTAATAGGGCTAATAAGTTAAAGGATCAATAACATCAGTGAATGAACTGGGTCTCTTGTACATAAAAATGAAAAAAGACTGCTAGAATAGCATGAATGAATCTAGAATGGAACTGGGGGAAAAATACAACTCAGGGGGCAAATGGTGTCTGCATTCAAAAGCGAAGATGGATGCTAAAATGTAAGAGCTAATACCTCAATCATTATATAGAAAAAATAGTAACAAAAAGAAAAGTTCAACAATGCATCGGTTAATCACAAGCTCTATTGTAAAGCCATGGACCCTACTTGTTAGCCTAGTAATCAATCTGATGAATCGTATGGAAGCTTCAACATCAGAAGTACAAATAATGAACCATTAAATGCTCAAACTGATAGGCTATTAATGAGTGGCTCTATTCCAAACAGGAGACCCATTAGGATCATGCACATCATACATAGCATGCATACACTTGCATAAATTTTGGGAAATAATTGTTTTGTATAATAAAAGTCTTTGAGCCTATACAAGATTGTGCAAATACTCTGCTACTAACATTTGGAATTAGTGTTGGAAGAACATGAAAGTAGTCAGAGTATTCGCATGTAAAACATCTAAAATAATGAAAATAAGAGGAGTGACACTACTAAGAAGCATTATCTTGGAAACTTCAAGAGGCTAGATAGGATGGTCAAGCTCCTTAGATTCAATATGCTAGGGAAGAATGCACTCAAAACTTGAGATGAATGCACTCAAAACTTGAGACGAATACACTTTAAAAACTTCTTTGATTATGAAATAAAAACCTCTAACTCCTAAATATTTTCTTTTGTAGGAAATACTGGGAAGAGAAATGAAGCCCTCTGCCATAGCATTAATGGAATAAAGCCACAACTTTGATGGTGGAGCATCACAACCCTGTGATCAGAGACATTATCACCATAATGAAAAGGAAGGATGCACAAGAATAACATTGCATTTTGATAAATTTTTTTACTAGCAAATAGGCCATACTAACTTATGATATTTTGTGCAGGGAAAATAAAAGAGAACGAAGAAGGGAAAAGGAACTGATACATCAATAAAAATGGGCAAGATAGCAAATGCCAATCGCTCGTTAAAACCTCACCCTGTGCAAATACCAAAGGGAAGTAGTACAACTCTATCTCCTTTGATTCTGCAATAAAATAAATCCTCAATAAGAAAATTCATAAATTGAAAGGAAATTCATCCACTTCACGAGATCATGTGCGAAAATTTATCTCATGACCTTTGATTTTAGTGGATTTCTTTTATTAGCCTCGTAAAATTTAAATGTCTTATTGATAGTTCTATGATGAGAATTTCTAAACTCTAATAAATTTAATGCTTACTTTGCACCTAAACGAGGGGAAGAACATGCAAAGGCAAAATCTATGGACTTGTGTATAAATTGATTGAATTTTAGGGTATCATTTCAGTCTTGTGAATGATAAATATGCATGTAATCTACTCCAATGCTCATAAATGAGTATGAGTACAAAATCCCTTGACGATATCCACGTTGAGTAATGCGAGAAAGGTGGAGGAATACTAAGAGGAGAATAGAAAAAAGAGAAAGCATAATTTACTCCAATGCTCATAAATGAGTAAGAGTATCAACATAAAACCTCTGGCGGAATCCATGCTAAGTAATACAAGAAAGGTAGGGGAATACTAAAAGAGGACCATGCCAAAAATTGCTCTATTTACTCCAATGCTCTATATGAGTATGAGTATCTAAAGGACCTTTCCAATGGTATCCACGCTGAGTAATATGAGAAAGGTGGGGAATACTCGAATAAGGAAGAAAAGCACAAAAATAATTAAAAGACTGTTTTGATACTTAGAATCCAATCTATTTATGCTTGAATACCATAAGTTTTGTCTAGTGGATTCTTTCTAAATTTAGGTGTAGAAGTAAGCTCTTCACTTGGTAAAAAAATGCTCTCAATATAAAATGGTTAACGATGCCTCTGCCCTTTGTGAATGGTAAATAAATGATAGTCATGAGGATCAAAATTAAGGAGATTGGTTAAGTACATATTATCTCGTACAAAGTGATGAATTTTCTTATAAATTTTCAAAATAGTAATGTACTTTTGTACATTCATCTTGTTAAAACTAACTTCAATAATTTTGTAGGAATTTCAAATCTAGAAGGGGGTATACTCAACTTGTAAAGTCAATCAACACAATAAAATTCAATGTCAGTCAACAAAAGTGCTAATTAGTCAGCATAAAGAATCCGAAGCATTCAACTCAAATAACTAAAGATAAAAATCAATGAATAGTTATGGATAGTAGCATCATCAAAGGCGAGCAATGAAAGGATTGTAGTTAATTTACAAGCAATTATGGATTGCAGCATCATCAGTGAGCAATAAAAGGGTTGCAGCTAATCGTGAGCAGTTTTGGACTGTAGAATCATCAGTGAGCAACGAAAGGGTTGTAGCTAATCGCGAGTAGTTTTGGACTATAGCATAATTAATGAGCAACGAAAGGGTTATAGTTAATCGCGAGCAGTTTTGGACTGTAACATCATCAATGAGCAATGAAAGGGTTGTAGCTAATTGCGAACAATTTTAGACTATAGCATCGTCAGTGAGCAACGAAGGGTTGCAGCTAATCTTGAGCAATTTTGGATTGCAGCATCATTAATGAGCAATGAAAAGGTTATAGCTAATCACACGGTAGTTGTGGACTATAGCATCGAAAGTGAGCAATGGAAGGGTTACAACTAATCGTGAGCAATTATGGATTGTAACATAATCGTATAATTAATTAACATCATACAACCAAATGTGATGTTTCTTTTAAATCAAACTATACGACTCAGTGTAGTCATCATTGTATGACATAGTGCAATGTATCTCCAATCGATTATACGACCAAGTATAATCAGCATCATACGACTGAGTATGATGTTTCTTTTCAAATCAGACTATACGACCGAGTGTAGTCAGCATTGTATGATCGAATGCAATGTATCTCCAATTGATTATATGACCAAGTATAATCAACATCATATGATTGAGTATGATGTTTTCCTTTCCAATTGATTATACGACCGAGTATAATCAGCATCATACGATTGAGTATGATGTAATTTTTCAATTTAATGATATACGTCTGAGTATAGTCAAACATTGTACGACTGAGTACAATGTGTTTCATTCACCCAAAGGTTATATGACCAAGTATAATCAATATCATACGACCAAGTATGATATGTCATTTGAAATGTTATACGTTCGAGTATAGCAAATTCATAAGCATAAGCTTCAAGGAGTACAGGTAAGTATCCTAACATTCAATTTAGAAATTGGGTGCTATTTTGCTTTGCCACAATTTGTCAAGCAAACAGCGACAAATGGGGGCAATTGTAGACACCCAATTTTGGGATGATGTGTTATGGATGCAGCAAAGGACTCCAGTGATAAAAATGTCTTTGATACTTAATTTTTAAAATTCTAAGGGTTTAAATGCATCTTTTAAAGGAAGGATTTAATGTTTTCAGGGACTAAATTGCAAGATTTTTTAGGACCTAATTGCAAAATTTAAATTCTTCCAAGGATCTTTTTGTAATTAAATATTAAAAAAAAGTAATACATTTCAAAATTCCATAATTCTGACTAGAATTATGTAATTTCGTTTGGAATTATAAAATTTCGATCAGAATTACGATCGAAATTATGTAATTTTGATCGGAATTACGATCGGAATTATGTAATTCCGATCGGGATTGTGTAATTCCGATTGGAATTACATAATCCCAATCGGAATTGAATTCTTCCATCTCTGTTTTCCTATTTTTAATTCAGTTTTAATTGGTTTAAAATTCATAATTAACTCAATCCTAATTGGTTTAAAATTCCTAAATATAATTTTAAGTATTAATCTTATACTTTAGGAGTTAGAATCACATTACGGTTAGGGCTAGGCTTCCTAGTTCCACTATATAAAGGGTGAAGATGAAAAGAGAGAAGGAAGAAAAAAGGAAAAGAAGAGAAAGAAGAAGAAGAAAATGTGATTTTATTTTTTTTGAGTTATTTTTTTTTCTACAAAAAATTCCTTTTAATTTAACAATTAATTCAAGATTCATGGAGAATTTTTTAAGAAGATTCGAAGATTTATCAAGAACGGTAAACTATCAATATGAGGAGTATCTTAAATCATTCATAAGCATCATCATCTTCTTCTTATTTCTTTTTTTTTTTATATTATTTACTATTTTTTCTTTTGTGTTATTATCATAATTTATCCATTAATTACAATTTTATCTTTTTATTTTTGGTGAGTATGGAGGAAAACAAATGGTGATCCAGTGGAAGGGGTGAATTCATGAAAAGCTCGTGAAAAATTGGAGATAAAACCTCGTAGAGACTTAGTTTCTAGTGTTATTTTATTTTATTTTATTTATTGCTTTTATTTTTTATTTTTATTTTATTAATTGTTTTATGAATTAATGTAATAGCCTCAATAATAGGAGTAATACAATTATATGTATGGTTGTTTGTTTATTTTTTGATTAAATTGATTAGTAAAATTAGGTCTCAATTAGGTAATTATTTAAAATCAAGGGAGGAAGTAGATTAATTTAGGTTGCATATTAATAAAATTAGGGTTTTAGTAATGATTAATTTAATTATTTGTTTGATCTTATTTAATTTTTTTATGTTTTTATTTGTTTTTGGGGTTTATTTATTATTTCTATGTGTTTTGGGCCTTAAGCCCATTTTTGGTCTTGATTTATTTATTTAAGTTTAGGTAATTCTTTTAGCCCATCTCACTTAATAATTAATTATGTTTAATTAATTAAAATATATTTTTAGGTCCATAATTAATTAGATTTTAGGTTAGAAATATCCTTAGGCCCATTTAGTTAATTAGACATAGGCTCACCTAATTTAATTTAATTAATTTAGACTTAGCCCACTTAATTTAAGCTTTTTTTTTTCATAATTTGTAAATTTAAGATCACCATTTAATTAAGACATGTAGAATTAGGCCCACTAATTTAAATATTCCATAATTTGTAGATTTAAACTCATATCTAGAATTAAAATTAGTAGACTTAAATTCATTTAATTAAAATCAAAAGGAATTAGGTCTTTAGGTTCACATAAATTAAAACATGTAGATTTAACTTATTTATTTAAAATCCATGGAGATTAAACTAACTTAGGGATTATGTGATTTTATTGAATGCATTATTTACTTGTATATTTCATGACTAGATTGCCTTAGAGTTGATTGTTTTTTAGGGTTTATATGAAATTGCATGTAAATAGAGAATAAGATAATAATTCATAAAGTAATTCTAAATGAACATAAGACTGAAAGAAGTTGGTATTCCGTATCTAGAATCTCTTGGTTGTGGTGCTAGCTTTCTTTTAGGGAATCGAGTACCACCTTTTCGATTTGTCCCAATTATTACCCTGGGTGGCAACTCCTCATCTCCACGCCTTGTCTTTGTGATAGTGGTTAGTGTGTTCTCTAAAGCCTTGAGATCAAACAGTGTCGTGGTTGCTAAAATCTTAGACGTGCACTGAACCCCGCTGTCTATATACACCATAATTAAAATCTAAAATCAATATAAAAATAAATAATCATGTCATATCATAAAATAAAAATATTTCATACAATATTCAAAGAAAGGTCTCTAACATTATAAACCACTATACAAATACAAAGTACAACTACTACTGCAGTTTTCTAAAGTACAATAAAAGTTAGATAAGTAATTTACATAGACTAGCCGAGGCTGAAGAAGTCCAGCGGATGGGCCTTGATTTAATGTAAATATGCATGGCTATTTAGGGTAGTTTAGCAGTTATTTCATGTGATTTTTGTTATTTTTGTGTGTTTATTTGATTATGCAATTGTTATTTTTATTTCCAAGTGTCTTTATTAGTTGCTTGTGTGTTTTATACATGTTTTTAGCCTTAATTGGTGCATGAAAAGAGTTTCAGAATTGTTAGAATGAAGAATGAAGCTTTTGAAGCCAAAGGAAGCAAGTTGGAATCCTTAAAAAGTCTTCACCACCTTCATGAGTCGTCACCAAATCCTTATGTGATGAGTCATCAAGTATTCACGAGTCGTCACCATGCATTACTTCTACAAAGGGTTGCAACTTTTCAGCTTTGAGCGGTTTTTGTATTTCAGCCATAACTTTGTCTAACGATGTCCAAATTCAGTGATTCAAGTTGCTATGGAAAGATAATACAGATTTATATAACTTTAATGAAGGAAATTTTAAGAAATAAAGTCATTTGGATGGACGAAAATGCCCTTGAAGTTACAGCATCTGCATAGGATGGTGACCTTTGGTGTCAAGTTGTGCCTTTCCAAGTTCAATCATATTCTAGACACTTCATGTAATATCCCGTGTTTTTAAATATTTTTACACTGTACCGGGATATACAGTGTTAATGATTTTTGTATATATCTTATGATATTTTTACGAGTTGATATGTATTTAAAACCTATTTTAATTATTGTGTATTATTTACAGTGCTTTACGTAAAATTTTCCCGGAACTTTCATTTTCGGGGAAATTTTCACGTAAATAATTTATTATTAATTATTTTAAATATATTTTCGGACTTGCATAAACTCATACGTATTTTTAAAACTACTAAACACCGTGTATGTGTGCGATATTTATTTAAATAGGGTTTAATATATATTACCCTAATATTTTATTATTTATTTATTAATTTATTTTTATTTAATTATTTTATTTATTATTAAATTATTAAAATATTAAGTGTGTGGATGTAAATTTTTCTAAATATTTTATTAAAATTATTTATTTATTTTATTTATTTTTCTTTTTTCTTTTTCTTTCTTTTTCTTTTCTTTCTTTTTTCTTCTTCTTCCTTCTCCCGTGCGCCCGACGACCCATCCCTCACCGCTGCTACTATGATCACCGGCCATCAGAGTGCCTTCCCTTGCGTGCCACCGTTCTCCTCGATTGCCTCGCCGTCCCAACCGTCTTCTCCGGCAGTGGCTTGCTCGGTTTCTGCCATTTTTGGCCGAAATCCTCTCCTCACCGTTTCTTCCTCTTCCGGCCACCATTTTCGACACCGCCAGTCTCTTTATTCTCCTTGAGCTCCAGTGAGTGTGATTCTAACTTTGGTTTGAGCTTAAATGGTCTAGAATTGCTTAGGTTTCTATTTTTCCAATTCGGTCACATTAGGGTTTTTGATTTTTTTGAGCTTTGAATTGATTGATTCATGAAAACTCCCTTCACAAATGTTGATCCTAGTATCTTAATCTACATGTATGAATTTTTTTGGAATTTTTAGAGATTTTTTGGATTTTTGGGTATTTTTGATTATTTTAATATTATTTTCTAATTTTTGGAAATTAATTATTTAAATTATGAAATTGTGTTTTATGGTTAAATTAGGTGTTGAAATGAATTATAGGAATTTATTTGGAATTTTTGTGAATTTCTAAGTATTTATTTTGAATTATTGGAGTTTATGTAAATTTGAGAAATTAGGGTTAAATGTGTTTTATTTGAATTTAATTGGATAATTGGGTTTAATTATTGATATTATTGATAAATATGTTGAGAAAATTAATTTTGGATAATTGTATAATTTTTGGTGAATTTTTGAAGTAATTTTAGTATGTTTATATATATAGGGGTATTTTGGTAATTTTACCCTAAATTGGCTAAAAATGTAATTTAATTGGTTTTAATAGTTATTTAAGGTATAAAAATGATTTCTACAAATTATTTAGTATTTTTAACTAATTAAAACTATTTTTCGTGAATTATTTTCAATTATATATATAATATACGGTTTTTCTAATAAAATGAGTTTTTATCGATTTTTAATGTGTTTAAAGGTTAATTATGTAATTTCTACCTATAAAATGTATTTCTATGTTATAAGGGTATTTTTGGTATTTTCAGAATTGTTCTGTGTTTGTGGACCCCGGTCGGTAGACTGTTGTTTGGAGTTCGACCGAGGGGTTGTGGTTGAGTGTTGAGCTTGATTTTTTTCGAAGTGTATTTCTTTCCAGGGTCGGCTCTACTCTTTTGAGTAGAGAGATGTCCGTTTTACAGGGGAGGTTCTGCCGAATTTTCGATAGAATTCTCGTAAAATGTGATATCCCGTCGAACCCTAATTTCTGATTCTGTGTTTAATACTCTAGATCGAATTCTATGATTTCTGTTAGGATTATTCTAATGTCTGTCGTTATTTGTTTGTTTAGTTACGCCGAGACCGAGGGCTAGTGGACCAGGCCCGTCGGACCCGTCTCGTGGAGCGCACTAGGTGAGTTACTATACTATATATATATGCTTAGGATGCATGATTTAGAAATATATATTTTATTTCGATTAAAATGCATAAATAATGTGATTTGTATTTAAGTATATTTTTGGTTTATTTTTGGTATATATTAAATTATATGCATGTTTTGTAACTAAAATATATTTAAAATGTTTTTAAATATATTTCTAGCTTAAGTTATAATTTGATTGAATTCATTTTACATATATATACTCGAAATATACCTGGTTTACTTTTGGTATATTTCCGGTATATATATGGTTTATGTTGTTATTTTATTGAAATTCATGCATCATTTATTTTTGTGAATGAATGTTTTATATTTATTAATGAAGGATATCGATAGAACGTGCTACCTAGTGGGCAGCACTAGGACCGAGTACGTACCGATACGCCTATAGTATTTAGGCTATATTACTAACCATTTGTGGATATTGATTGATTATGATTATTTGATGTGTGAGATGTGTTTTGGGTGTGATTGCTGGAGCTCGGTTGACCAAGTGTCTCGGGGCCAATCACACTGGCAGTCAGATTGCTAGAGCTCGGTTGACTTAGTGTCTCGGGGCCAGTCTACTGTCCAAATGGATTAAGTGGATATATTTGGAATAAGTGAGCCTGTATGGCTAGAGTGTTGTCTAACACTATTTCCGAGGTTGCGATATCATAGGGTTCTATTTGATCCTTCATAAAAGATGATTTTCAGATAAAATATATAAATGATTTTTATTGCATCTGTGTGTAATTGCCTGTATATATATATTAGATATATACTGTTGACTGTATGCATTATCATTTAGTGTGTATGTATATATATTATAGTAATTCACTCAGTGAGGTCTGACTCCCCTCCGTTGACTATTTTTCAGGAGAGTCAACATCTTCAGACCTCAGTAGCAGGTCGATACGCCGGATTTCTTCCGCCCCGGCTTCTTTGTGTAAATTACTTATTTGAGTCTTATTTTTATAATCTAGATGCTGCAGTAGTTGTGAATTAAAATGTGAGATTTCATGTATTTTATTTAAAGAGATGTATTATATTGAAACTGGATTTGTACTGAAAGATTTTATATATATGTGAAGAGATGAGATTTGATTTAAATCCAGTGATGAAAATGTTATTATTATATTTATGATTTTTATTTCCGCTGCATATAATATTGTTATTATTATTATTGCATGTTTTATTTTTATTTTTAGGCTTGCTACGGGTTCCGGATTCGAAAGAATTCCCGTTCCCTAGCGCCGGTCATGGCCCTTGTTTTGGGTCGTGACACTTCATGCAGCTTTTAAAAGTTATATATATGCATCAATTATGTCCTAAAAAAAGGGGGAGAACAGAGAGGAGATATATATACAAAAAATAATAAAAAAAAGGAAAAGAAGAGAGAGAGAAGAAGAACAACAAAGGAAGGGAAGATATTCTACACCAAGCAAGTGTTAGAAGATTGTAAAGGGTTTTATCTATTCACTTTCTTTTCTATCCCTTTTCTATGTTGTATTTGATTTCCTCTCTTTGTTCTTTAAGTATGTATCTTGGCTAAATCTTGTATGAGAATTGCAATTATGAATTAAGTAAGAGCTACATTTCTATCTTATTTTATTTATGATTTAATTTCAATTAGTGCTTAATTATATTATGTATGCTTGATCACCATATATAACTTGTTAATTGAATTACTTACAATAAGAATTGGAGTCATTTGGTGGAAAATAATTGGAATTACTTAAGATCAGAATTTTACTGGGTATCGTAAAGGGAATTCATCTTAAGAGAAATATAATTAGTATAATATGCTTTTTGGTTTTCTCTTATCTCTGCAATACAACGAGAGTGCTTGTAGACTCTAGGAGGAAAAACCTTTAATTGACAATGAGAATTGCTCTTAAAGATTATATACTAATTTCCAATCAACATGTTTATATGATGTAATTTTACAAGTTCTTATTTATATTCTAAATTGTGATTCTTACATATATTTGATATAACTTTTGTTTTGTATTTTTAGAAATTAATTAGTGTTACATTTTCATATTTGCTGTAATTATTATTCCTACTCTAATTTTTTTGCCTATCCATCTAAGTATCTATCCGATTAATACAAAATTGCTCCAAATTCCCGAGTGTTCGACACCCCTACTTGCTCTATACTAAGTCCTAGAGACTAGGGTATACAATTTGACTCACTCCAGGCCTACTGCTGAGGTCTGAGCAAGAAGAATCTCTTGTAAAATAAACAACTGAGAGGAGTCAAACCTCACTGAGTGAATTATTATATTATATATACATGCACCTCTTAATGTCATATGCAATCAAGCATCAATATATATAATAAATATATACAGGCATTTCACATAGATGCTAAACTCAATTTATATATAATAAATGCTGAAAATATTTATTTTAATAAAGGATCAAATAGAACCCTAATTAATCGCAACCTCAATAAAAAAATATCTCTCTAGCCATATAGGCTCACTTAATTCCAAATTAAGTCTCTTATTCCATTTTTGGATAGTAGACTAGCCCCGAGACACTAAGTCAACCAAGCTCCAGTAGTCTCACTGTCAGTGTGATTGGCCCCGAGACACTAGGTCAACCGAGCTCCAACAACCATATTATAAAATCACATGAATCTCAAAATCAACCAATCAAATCAAAGTCACCTCAAGTGATTCACAACTCAACCCTAAATCAATTACACCGGTACGTACACGGTCCTAGTGTTGCCCACTAGGTAGCACGTTCTATTGATATCCTTCAAATAAAATAGAATATATATACAGGAAATAAATAGTGCATATTTAAACATAAATAACATTCATGACAATGAAATAAACCATATATATACTAGCAATATACCAAAAATATACTAAGTATATTTCAAGTATATATATGCTAAATAAATCCAAAATCAACCATAAATATATCGAAAATATCCTAAGTGTATATTGAAAATATATCATGCATTTATATTGAAATATACCAAAAATATACTAAAAATATACCTAACATATACTAAAACATTTAATAAAACAATTCATGTATAAATACATATTAAAAACATAAATATTCAAAATCATGCATCCTATATGCGATGTATATATAAAATAATAACTCATAATGCTGCGCTCCACGAAACTGGCTCGACGTGCCCAGTTCGATAGGCCTCAGTCTTGGCGTAACTAGAAAATAAAATAAAAATAAAAATTAGAATAAATCTAACTTATATTTCTAAAAAGACTTGATCTAGGAATACAAAACTCAGACAAAACACGGAAACTCAGGATCGACTCGACGTCACGTTTTATGAGAATTCTACCAAAAATTCGGCAGAATCTCCTCTGTAAAATGGACATCTCTCTACTAAAAAATAGAGCCGATCCTGCAAGAAAAATGTACTTTTAACATAGAAAACTCAACACCTTTGGTTGGAACCTCGAACTAAACAATTTTTCAACCGAGGTTCACAATTCATCAAAAATACAATTAATATAATAAATATATTAAAAATCAATAAATTCCATAAATATCATCAAAATACCAAAATATAATATATTTAAACAATAAAACACCAAATACATTTATATTCACAATTATTAAATAAAAATCCCAAATAATAATATAATATTAATAAAAATCCAATTTTTCAATAATTCAATTTAAAATATTAAAAATTCACTTTTATATATTCAAATAGATTTAATAGCTTAAATATGTATTAAAAGTAATTAAAAATCCATTTAATCACCAAATTAGTAAATAATATATTATTTGAAAATAATTTTCAAAAATTAGTATTAATTAGTTAAAAATAGTAAATAATTTATAAAAATCATTTTAATACCTTAAATAATTATAAAACCATCTAAAACATAATATTTAACTATAATTTTTACAAAATTACACAATTAACTCAATAATTCAAAATATACATAATATAATTAATATTCTCAAAAATTATATATATTCACCAAAAATTATTTTAAATATTCTAAAATTATTATCTCACATTAAAAACACCAATTTAAATAAATTTACATTAAAAATAATTAATTAATATAATTAGCAATAATTCAATATTTAATATTAAAATAATAAAAAATTAACCAAAATTCAAATTAATTAAAAAAAATTCACAAAAAATATATTTGAGAAGCTTGAGCTACAAAAAACAACATTTCTTAAGCAAGTTTTCATGAATCAACCTAATCAAGTTCAAAAAAATCAAAAACCCTAAAGCACATAAACTAAAAATTGGAGATATATAAAATCTAGAGGTTTAGAGCTAAAAAGGAGCTTGGAAATGAACTCACCAGAGCTTGGTGGTTCAAGCAAGATCAGTCCGACATTAAATGGTGGCCGAAATCCTCACCGGTGTTGAAAGCTTGAAGATTCGGTCTCATGCGTTTTTGGCCGATGCAGGCGGCAGCAACTGTTGCTAGTGGCAGCAAGTGGTAGTTGGGAACATCTTGGGTTGACAACAACTAGTTGTAGAGGGTGGAGTGGTCCGACGGTGGTATGGTTGAGAGTGACTGAGACTAAGAATAATAAGAAGAAGAAAAAGACGAAAAAAAGGAGAAGGAAATGGTTTGACTGAAATTCTACTTTTGACTTTTTTATTTAATTTTTAAAATTACCAAAATGCCCTTAACTTAATTTAATAATAATAATAATAATAATAATAATAATAATAATAATAATAATAATAATAATAATAATAATAATAAAATGATAATAGTAACAATACTGTTAACAATAATAATAATAATAATAATAATAATAATAATAATAATAATAATAATAATCTCACGTAAAATAAATTATTTTTACATAAATAATTTCTCAGAATAAAATAGGTAAAGATTATTAGCAATTTACAATAATAATATACAAATAAAATTTAAAATTATTAATACTGCATATCTCGAAATAATATTATTTAATTTAAAATACAAGGTCATTAAAAGTATATGGTGAATCAATGGTAGAAGATCCTATATGAGAGATTGAGATTTCGTTGCCATTACCGATGGTTACATCCTTACTACTAGTAGAATCAAAGTGCATGGATAGATTTTTAATATCAGAGGTCATATGATGTAGCTCTATAGTTAACCACCCAACTATTATTTGATGATCTAGTGTCAGCGTTAGCATAATGAGCCTAGGGCCATAAGGGCTTGCTTTTTGTAGGACATGTTTTTGCCCCATGTCCAGGTTTATCACACAATTGACAAACAATTCGTGGTTGTCTTGAAAAAGAGTTTGGCCATCAATTAGGGTATAATGTATGATTAGTGTTAAAGGTTGTACCTGTGAATCTTGAGTTTTATGTAAGTAGGATAGGGTAGTTTTCAATGTCATAGATAGGTAGTCAGTTCATGATTTTGTTAGTCTCCTTTATAGTTCCTTTTGCCCTTGCAACTTAATTGACATTTTTTAGCAACTTGAGTAGTGATTTCATGTTTAACATCATTTACATAAGTTGGTTTTTGAGATAATTCTTCATCCAATAATTTTTTATAGAGATCTTCAAAGGTTATAGGAGTATCTCATGCTCTAATGGTGGCTTTTAATTCTTTGAATTCATTGCTAAGATCATTTAGAGTGTGAGTTATGATTTCAACATTGCTTAGTGGGTGACCAATCAATGCCAGATCATCCACTATGCTTTTGATTTTTGTCACATAATCAACAATTGATGTGTAAAGACTTGAATATTTTTTATATATATTTATATTAAAAGTGGATTATTAAGTTGAATTATTAATGAAATTTAATTTGAAATTTTTTAACATCGAATATTATTATTATTTCGGGAGTAATTAGTGTTAAGGGTGTCTTTATTGATAAAGGTTTATATATATATATATATATATATATATATATATATATATATATATATAGGGTATGGTTATTGAAAGTAGATTTTTTTTTAATTTTGAATTATTATAGTTTTGTCTTTTTCTTAAAAAAATGACAGCATGAAATTTTTTTTTGAGCCAACTCTTTCTTCCTCACCATTTCTTTCTTTTCTTCCTTTCTTCCTTCAGCCATAGCCACTGCACCTCCACCACCACCACCAACTTAGCACCACCACGACACATCAACAGCAGCCCAGTACCACCATGATGCACCGATAGTAGCCCCATCTTTCCCTTTTTCCCATTTTGCCCTCATTTGGCCGGATATGGTTTTGAACTTCGATGAAGATTCCAACGTCGAATTGTCTTGATTCTGGTGTTTATGGATTCGTCATCTTCCAAACTTCAATAATCTACCTTCGGATCGTTGAACCACCGTTCAGATCATTGCAGATCGAGATAAATGTAAATTGTGTATTTTGATATTTTATTGATTTTTGAATTTTTGGTTAAGTTTTAGGCTTAATTTCCTTTAGTAATCTTGTTCTAGAGATCATTAGCCATGTAAGGGAATTTTTGTTTAATTTTCTGAAATTATTTGGAAAATTTAAATTTTTCAGGTGATAATTATTATTCACACTGTCCTGAGATACACATTTTTCTTATTTTTATTAAATTCTATATATTTTTTTGAGTTTATCTTGTGAAGGAAGTTTGTTAAAATTAATTATAGATTTTAAGTTGTGAATTTTTAAAAGTTTATGTGAAATATGAATTTGTAGAGAAAAATTGTATAAATTGATTTTAATTGGGTTTTAGTAAATTTGTAGTTAAATTACTGTGCGTAATGATAATTTTAATTTTAAAAGGCATAAAATAGTTTTATTAGTTAAATTAGTATTTTTATATATTTTGTTAATTATAGATTAATTTTTCTAGAAATAATATAATGTATGTAAATATTAGTATTTAATTATTTGGTTGATTTAATTAATATTGGTACTAATATACATTTTTATGAATTTCTGAAATTTTATAATTTATAATTCTTAAATGTAGATATTATATGTTAAATAAGGAATTTTATTGGATTAAATGAAAATTTGGATTTTTGTATCTCATTATTTAAAAGAATTTGTTTTATAACCAAATTAAATTTTGATAAAAATTTTCTATGTATTTTTATGATTTAAATTAGTTTGGTGATCTCGGACGAGGATTGTGTGTATTTTGGGAACCCAACCCGAGTGTAGAGCTATGTTGTGAATAGAAGTGTGTTTTCGTGCAGGAATGACTCTACTTTTAGTAAAGAGATGTCCGTTTTACATAAAGACTCTGACAAATTTTTGGTAGATTTCTCATAAAATGTGATATCGACCTTCGTTGAATTTCTAGTTTTAATTGACTTTATGTCGTTGGTCGAGTCAGTTTTGTTAGTTTCATAGTTTTCATAATTTTCAAGAGTTTTCATGAATTTATTTTATTTTATTTTACAAGCATATTTTAAATAAATATTATTTATTTTATAGAACTCCAGGATACGAGCTAACCACCTAGGTAGTAGAGAATGCGTCGCCCAACATGCTCAACCTATGAGTTAATTTTATGAAATGTGTGTTGTACTTTTTTTATTATATTTTCAAATAATAAAATATAATAAGGAAATGAATATATGATTAAATTATGAATATATTTATATTGTCATACACATGATAATTTATTTTATATTTGCAAGTAGAAATTGAAAGTATGTTTAAGAGAAATTATTTTGTGATATTTTATTTGGTTATTATTTAATCATTTAATAATTAATTATTTAATGATTTATTTATTTATTTTGTTTATTTAATAATTTATAATTTAAATTTATTTGGAGATAATGGTAGAACGTATTATCTAGTGGGTGTAATAGGAACACATGCACATGGGTAAAATCGCGATTTATGTGTAATATGAAATAGGCTCAATGGAGCGTGTGCTCTTGGGTAAGTGTAAATGGTTAGAGCTCGGTGGAGCTAGTGCTCTTGGGCTGAAAAAAGGGATGTAACTCGGTTGATCTCACTCTTGGGACATCAATATGAAATAAGTGAAATGACTGTGACAGTAACTCGGTTGGGATTGCTCTCGAGACGGCAGTCACTTGGATTAAAGAAAGCCAAAAGGCTATTAGATTAAAAGTTTAGGTGTTCTATCAGATTTTTCACAAAAATAATCATTCTATATATTTTCTTACAAATATTTTATATTAAATTGATTTAAGAATTATAAATAGATTTTATTTAAGTATTATTGTGAAAAATAAATGATTTTAAGCATTACGATTACTTTATTTATATTTATTTTGAAAAGAGGTTTTAATAAATATTTTTATAAACTAGCATGCATTTCTTTAGAATTAATTCATTTAGTAAGGTCTAATTCCTCTCAACCTATTTTTTCATGACCTCACAATTAGCTCCTTAGTATTCGTTGTCTGCGCTGAGTTCGTTCTTCACTGGCTATATTATGTATATTAAATTGATATATGTATTGTATAATTAAATTCTAGATATCGCAATAGTTATTTATGAACTTGTGTTATTTGTATCTTATATTGAAATGATGTTGTATTTTAAAGATATTATTATATGTATTTGATATTATGCATTTATTATTGATTTATTATTGGTTTATCACTGGTTTATTTTTTATTTATTGTTAAGTATATTTTTTTATTTTGCGAATTTTTTTTTAAAACTTACTATAAGTTTTAGGTACTTTATATATCTTTATTTCTTAGTGTCGATCATATATCTTTCGGTTCAGATCATGACATAATGTACCTTCTCTTTTTGTATTCATTAGTATAGTGAGAAGAGTTAGCATGCGTGTGTTGGATTTGTTGGTAAAGTTGGACTCTAAACTAATTTATTCCATGCTTCAGCTAAAGATAAGCAATTGTTGATATTGGGAGAGTTAGTGTTATGAACGATGGCTTGTATCCCAAGAGGACTAACCTGTCTTGTCAAAGCCATAGTTGATAATCACGTTATGTATTTGGAGGACAGACATAAAAGCCACCACGGTAACCAAAGAGCAAATTTGTCATCTGTGATTTCCATGAGTAATTCCCTCCATCTTTTGCTAACTTAAATGGTATTTGAGAAGAAGCATTATAGAGGTCGCATTTCCACCAAGAGAACTTATGTTGTTGTTTTTTACGGAATTGGAGGTTAGTGTGAACACAATAGGACTTCCACTGATAGTTATGTCTTTTGATTTGAAACTGATTTGTCATATGAAGATGAATTAGAGGCCATTGTTGATAGTGTTGGAACTAAGGGATGAGACTAAATAGAAAGGAAGAAGGAATGAGAGAAGAAGCAATGAAGGATCGGCTATTCAGATATAGCAATGCTCTAAAACCATTAAAAGTTTGATTTTGTTTGTAAAACTGAATATATTTTATTCACATATAATCAGCTATGTATATACAATTATCTGCTTAAAATACAAAGATTTGCTTCCCAATCTATGTATACAGTATAGCAAACATGCAGCTATAGTACAATTATTCTAGAATAGTGAGATAATTGAGGATCCCTATAAGTAGGCTCTTACACATATAGGCATTGGATTTTCATTGCCTTTTTTCCTTTATGTAGAATTGAGTTTATTAATTTATTTAAATGATTTGAACTCTGCTATGTGAATTAGTTGGCCTCCATATTGAAAATTAATTATGGTGTTGTCCTAGGCAGCGGACCACAAAAATTTCTCAATCACATTGTTAGACCTCAACTGCCGTAAAATAAAAGCTTGCCCTTAGTCTTGGGGCCACACCTTTAATCATCAGTTCTAGTAAACGTACATGTCACGTAAAAGGAAATATCTTCTTATTCGCCTTTGCCTCTGTATATGTCAAAATTGATCGACTCCCATTTTAACCGTAAGGCTGATTTCAGCACTGATTTTATGGCTGCAACTGCTATATCAGCCTTCCTGTCTGCTGGTTGTCAATGATCTAAGATGCCACAGCTGAGCTTCAACTTTTGTTAAGGAATGATATATTGTGTGTTTTACGGAAATTTTTTTCTATCTTGAGTGTGTTAAATTTAATAAATAAAATTTTTAAAAATATTTAATTAGAAGTATACAAAACACATAGGGATTAAAAAAAAAAAAGAGATACTCTTAACCCATCTATCATATTTTCATTTATTATATGTAAAAATTTTAATATATATATATACATATATATATATATATATATATATATATATATATATATTATTTTTTATTTTTTTTAAATTGAAAGGTTATATAACATTAATATTAATAAACTGCATAATAAGATTAATCCTCCCTTTTTAAATAAAAATATTATATTTTTATTAGTTCATTGTAAAGTATTTGAACAGTATCATAAATCTACTTATTAAATGTAATCTATATTATTTAAAGAATTTTATTAGTCAAGTTTAAAATATATCAACTACATCCATTTAAAGATTAGATGTTATAGTCTTCTAAACATAAGATGTTATAGTCTTGATAGAGATAATAGTCTTCATGTGTATCATAACCTGAAGTGATCGTAACCTAACTTTATTTAGGCTTTTTTTTTTTTTTTTTTTTTTTTTCTAAAAAAAAGGATTAATAGTTGTCTCTAATTTGGGATTTTTTTTATCAGCTAGATTTGGGATTGTTACTATAAGCTTTATGGTGTCAAGAACTACTATTATTATCATTCTTTTGTTTCACGCGATTCTTTCTATACAATTTCATCCTTTTGAAACACAAACATGGATCAAATCAGGCTATTGGTTTCCTAAGAGTGGATTATCCATTTTTGAAATAAATTATGCTCTTTATACTTATCTCCTATATGCTTTTGTTGTTCTTAATTCCTCTTCATATTAGTTGTCCATCCTTGGATCATCATCAGATGATTAATCCTCCTGCTCTGCCTTCACTAATATTATCAAACAAAAGAACCCATCAGTTACAACACTTATATGTATTAGAGGTGGAGGCGCAGACTATTCAGCTTATTCAAATAACTTACTTTTGGAATCTCTGAGTCTAAGCTTTGTAAGGAATCAACGAAAGATAAGATGAGAGGTGAGGAGAATCTCTATAAACCTTTTAATGCCTAAGTCAGAGAATGTAGACAGAGAGTTTAGAGAGATAAAGAGAGCAATGAGTATGACAGAATAGAATAAATGAGAATAAGGGATATGAGTTCCTATTTATAAAGATAGTGATGCTCAAACATGAGAGGAATATGATTCCTCTTTGATGTAGGACTTGTGCCTATTTGAAGAGTATTTCTTCATATATAAGAGTCTTTTTAATTTGGAATCCTTATGCTATCTGATGTGGACATTCTTCATCTGCAAGTAACCCTTGTTACAAAAATAAACCCTTAGTAGAATAAGAATATACATATAAGGTATCAAGAGCCCCTCGGAAAGCATGTTTGGGTATTTTATGTTTGATGTATCATGATATGATAGATATATGGTGATGAATAACTCAAAATAAGGATTCCTCTACTAGAAGAGAGACCATGTGCATAATCGCATTTGATGCATAAGTGTAAGTTGAGGTGGCTAGCCTCAGTTACAAAATATAATAGTGATGAAGCTCGGTACTTAGTCTTGATATTATTGTGTTTGAATATTAGAACGCAAAAACGCTAGGTAGGCGTGTGGATGCTCAGCGTTTATATAATGTCCCAAAGGATTAACTTATCAGTATTATAGGATTGACCTGACAGGACCAACCATCGCTGGAGTTTTAGATACTTGGTACTACAAGAACTGCTCGAGTCTTCTAAACCTCAGCTTTATAGTAAACAACTTAAGGATCAGTATTAATGGTTAGAGTTCAGATGCTCGACATCATATAAATGCGACCTAAGTGTCGAACCTCAATATTATCGAAGTGATTGAGGGTACTAGCTTCAGTCATTAGACTTAGATGCTCGATGCTATCCGAGTTTTGAAAAATGTATACTACTAGCAGCGAGATAAGCAAAACTTCTTTAATTACTATGTCTTTTGATATTTCTTTTAAATTTTGAATTTCGTAACTATCACGTGTATTCATATGTTAGAGGATGAGACATTTTAGCAATCATAATGATAACTGCTCGATTAGTGGGCTTTTCTTTTACCTGGAATACCCTTGATGTTAAATGAGAGAGATACAAATAACTATAAGGGTAGCAGTGGTCATTCTAGAACCTTTTACCTCTCTTTTAAATAAGCCAATCTTTTTGCTAGCCTTACTTTTGCTTCTCTGTTTCATTTGTGTTTCTAGTTTTGCTTTCAAGTGTATTATGCTCCTGCTGCCTTTGCATTTTCTGTAGACCTACCTTCTTCCTTATTCTTCCAAGTAAAGACTCTTCCTTTTTTTTTCTTCCTTTATTTCTTCTTAATAGAATCTATGGCTTCACAAGAGCAAGTAAAATTTGATCTATTTGAATCTAAAGTGAATAATGACATGCTAACATGGTATAAGAGAAGATATGGCATTCCTCAAGAGTATATGTTACATACCATAGAAAGAAACTTTAGGGCTCATAAGGATTTCTTAAACATGGTGAGGATTGTCATTTACAATGACTAGTTAAAGGTTTAAGATTTCCCATGGACCCTTTTGTGAAGAATTTTTTGAATAGATTTAATATAGCACATAGGCAATTACACCCAATAGCTATAGGATTTTAACAGGATATATAGAGCTTATTCATATGGAAGGCAGAGAACCAGACCTAAATATGTTCCAGTATATGTATAATCTAAATAAAAAGAAAGGGGAGTTGACTTTTCATAATCAGCTGTACCCCATCAAAGTCTATATATTAAGCTTCCAAACTTACAGAAGTATTAGAGGCATAGATTTTTTATAATTGAATATCCATCAGACTTTATCGATGTCCAACGTTTATAGGTAGATGAATGTTAGAAGGTACCACACCCCCCTATACTTGCCTAAAGAGGACATGAATCTAGTGTTTAGACTCCATCTTGAAAGCATAGTTAAAATGAGATCTATTGGGGATCTTTTTTAGAAATATATCCAAAGAGTTTATCCTAGCGATGAAATTACTAATGATAGGTACTTAATCTTCTGAAGGTATATTTTACCTCTTCTATATTAATTTGTAGATGGCTACCTTTCTTGCCTTTATGGATGGGATATAACTTTCAGATGTATTAGAGACCCAAGAGCATATTCAAATGACTTCACCTGCTCAGGAACTAAATGTTTCAGAGGTCCTAGCTGATATTAGACTCAATGACAAAGGAAAAATTATGGTTAATCATTCCTAAAAGGAAATATCTGAGACTTATAAGAAGTGATTCTAGAATAAGGATTCAAATACTTAGGAGAAGGAGCTGAGCAGTGAAATGTTTGTCAAATGACTAAAAATTTTCGGATGCCCGAATGTGAAAAAATGGATCTTAAAGAAACTAAAGCCTCAGAGTATCTTGAATTCTCAAGTTAGGGATCAGTATACCGAGTCTCTATGACCCTCTAAAAACATCCAGTGATGGATGGATATGGACAAGGAGGAGTTATTTAACTCCATGATCATACATTCTTTGCAAGTAATTATCTTCTGATTTATTTATCTGTGCTTATATATGCAGGTACTTTTAGTTTTAACCTTTTTTCTTTCTTTTAGATGACTTAGGCCTTGCTGCTGGCTAAGTACAAATACTACTTCCTAAAGAGCCAATACAACTTAAAAGATATAGAGGTTGGTATAATAGCCATAGATTATGAAAAAAGTGGAGACA
Source organism: Mallotus nudiflorus (assembly GCA_947683625.1). Classification (NCBI taxonomy): domain Eukaryota; kingdom Viridiplantae; phylum Streptophyta; class Magnoliopsida; order Malpighiales; family Euphorbiaceae; genus Mallotus; species Mallotus nudiflorus. Next base: position 369,849 of record CANTUR010001188.1, read on the forward strand.
ACAAAAAAGACACTGAAACTTTGCCAAATAAAGCATGATAAGGCCATATATGTGGTTGAGGCTAGCTAGAAAGGGTTGAAGAGCTGGACTATTATTAAGCTGAGCTTACTTCAAAGATCGAGTTGTAAGACTCCAAGCTTATGGCTTTAGAGCAAAAACTTACTGAAGTAGAAAAATCCCATGAAGGTGATAAAAAAACTTATTAAAAGATGGTCATGGAATTTCTTAAGGCTTACAAGTTCAACTATAAGTGGAGCCTGCTTACTACATGACTTCTCTAACTCTAAAAAGATTATGCCCATTGATTTGGCAAAAATATTTGCTGAAGAGGATACTCATAGTAAGTCTTATTCCAAGCAATTGAAGAATCCGAAGGCTGCTACCAGGAAGCCTACTACCAACAAATCATCTTCTGGGCAATCGGAGGATTTGAGGTCCATTAGGGAGAATCTTCTTCTAATGCTGCTACTTCTGGTTCTGAATTAACCTTCTTGTCTGAGCCTTAAAATTCTGAGAATGTGAATCATGTTCTTGTTGGGGGGATTTAGGCAAATCTGTAGATTACTTAGCAAAAATTCCTTTTTTTTTTCCTTGAACTAATGTAATACAACATTTTGAATGATAAATGAAGTATTTTATTTCTCAAAACTCCAAGTTCATTTATTAATTGTATTTTCAAAGACTATTTAAGTTCTAATATTGAGGTAGCTCTTTTCCTTGTTCATCCTTGATATTGTATTCCCCCTTAGTAATTTTTTCAATGACTTAGAAGGTGATTGGTTTTTTATTATTATTTCTTTGCTTGATTAAGGTAGGCTGAGTATATGGATTATTGTGTTTAGGTTTAGTGTGTTTATAACAAGGGTTTTTAGCAAACTTAGGAAAGGTATGGAGGGTATATGTCTACTGTTATGCTATAGATGAGCATAATAAGGGAAATCACTTAGTCATCCCTAGGTATTACTAGTCAGAGTATATGCTTTGAGAGGGCCTTATGATGAGGATCCAATATATTGAAAAGGTACTGATGCAATTATTGGTTGAATGGATGCTGACAGGTTAATTGGGGGAATAGGGGGAATAAGTATTAATAGATTGATTGGAGGAATAGGGGCTGAAAGGTTAATTTAAGTATCTAAAGTTGAGATTTGTGGTGGATTGGAAGTTATGATGTAAATGCTTTTGCTAGTAGAAAATGATGGCTTTAACTCAAGAGTTTCCCATAGATGGCGCCACTTGATAATTTGCTTTTGGAATCTATGAGTCTATGCCTTGTGATATTGCATTTTACTATTAAAAAATACACTCTTTAGTCTCTTTTTAATTTAATAACATTTCATTTTAGTTGCATAATTTTCCATTTTCTATATAATAATTAATAAATTTAGCATTTAGAAAATATTATGATGTTTAAATAAAATATAGATATAATCATGCATTAATTAAATAAATAAGGAGTTTTATATTTTCTGTCTAATTTGTATATTATTCTCAATGAGTTTTTATTTTGGCTGTAGCAAAATATCAGATGTGCAATGCTGAACAAGAGTCAAAATTAAGAAAGTCAAAGAATAGAACACGGGCATGCAAAACTCAGGCTTGAAGAATGCACGACCATGCATGGTCGTGCCAATAAATGAAGGACATAATACACAGTCATGTGAAGCATCACACGGCCATGCCATTATGAGGTATGCAAGATGCATAGCTATGTAAGACATGACACGATCGTGTCATCTTTGCACTACAAGGTAGCATGACCATGCTCATGGGCACATGGCTATGTCATTCTTTCCTTATAAGTGTGCACGGCCATGCAAGTCCAACTATGCTTATACATTTAAGGAATTTCTACTCGGATGCATGCATCATACGCAACTTTATTTCTAAGGATATAAGAGCATCTTAAATGGGGGGTAGTAAGGAATGAGGGAAAGGGCAGGAAATATAGCAGACAGAGCAAAATAGAGAGAGATAGAAACAGAGAGATAGAGACGAAGAAGAGGATTGAAGAAATAGAGACTATTTTCTATAGACTTTTTCTTCTTTTATATTCATTTATTCTTATCTTTAATAGTTTACATTATATGTAACTAAACTCTTTTAGAGTTTGGATTCATGTAGCCAATATTACTGCTTGTCTGGATATTGTTTTATTGCAGTTAATTATCATCGTCAACTTCTCAAGTTTTGTTTCATTAATCTTGTGTTTAATTTAGGCTTGATTAAATGAATGCATGTGGATAAATTTATGACAATGAAAGTTGCATGATTTGTTAACTCATAAAACCTGTGATTCTAGGGACCCTTGATCACAAAAGTAAACAAGACCTTATGGGATTAATAAACTGTTAAGGAACTTAATAAACCTAAGTAATTCATTAGACCATGAGAAGAGGCTGTGTTTGCTTTAGGTATGCCTGAGTGACTTTAAAAGAAACCTTAGGAATTTATGAACAACCTACCCTTGATTGAGATTTATCAACTAAATTAACAAAATCCTATAATAAAAGCAAGTGCCTGGTGAATGAATCTAAGCTCTAGATTTTAAATCCTGAATTTCTTTAGATATAATCTATTTACATTAGCATTCTATTTATTTATTAATTTAATCTTCCAATTTAAAATCATTCATTTTATTAGCTTGTAAGAGGCAAGGTCACACTTAGTGCTAGAATTTCTCATCTCCCTATAGGAATGATACTCACTCATCATATATTACTCGTAATGAGCTGTACACTTGCGGAAACCGCTCAATAAGTTTTTGGCCTCATTGCCAGGGAGATCGATGAATACCTACATTAGGATAGACTTTTGTTTCTGCAAGACTAATAGTTTTATTCTTGTTTTATTAATTGTGTTTAACTTTTTCTTTTCAGGAACTTGATTTTTTATTTATGCAAACAAGGTCCCAGAATCTTGAATTGGAAGTGCTTAATCTAGAGATTGAAAAAACGTGCAAATATAGCAGGAGGAGACAAAGGCTCATAGCAATGGCAAGACAAGGAGCTCCAACTAGAGCTCTAAAAGAATATAATGTACCTAGCCTGATGAGATGCCAGAATTGCAGAGTGAAACCGAACATCGAAGCCAACACCTTTGAAATCGAACCAGCCTACATCTAAATGGTTTCAAAATACCAGTTTGCAGGACTACCATCAAAGGACCCTAATGCTCACCTGGCTTCTTTCTTGGATATATGTGACACCTTTAGGATGAATGGAATTAGTCCAGATGCAATCAGACTCTGATTGTTTCCATTTTCCTTAAGGGATAAAGCCAAGCTATGGTTAGGTTCATTAACCCTAAATTCAATCACTTTATGGGACCTTCTCTCTAAGGCTTTCTTGAAAAAGTATTATCCACTTAGAAAGACTACTAAGTATTGTCAGGAATTGGTTGGATTTAAGTAGCAACATGGTGAATCATTGTATGAAGCCTGGGAGAGATTCAAAGATTTACAAAGAAATTATCCTCACCATGGAATTCCAGACTAGTTATTGATACAAACCTTTTACCAAGGACTGTTAGAATCTCTACACATTGTAATAGATGGCACTGCTCAAGGCTCTTTTATGAGTAAAACACTAGCAGATGCATACGTACTTTTAGAGAAGATGGCATCCAATAACTACCAATGGCATGGAGAGAAAAACCAACCAAGGAAAGTTGCTAGACTTTATGAAGTCGATGGTTTAAGCATGGTGAATGCCAAATTGGACTCTCTTATAAAAAAATTGGAGAAGCTAAATTTTGTAGGACATCCATCTTAGGTACTCTGCTATGAGGTATACGAAATAGGGCATACTACAGCAGACTGTCAGTAAGGCGATCCTTATTCTCAAGGCTGCTCAATTGAGCAACTCAATGCTTTAAACAATTACAATGGTAGACCCCAAGGGAACCCTTACTCCAACACTTATAACCCAGGATGGAGAAATCACCCAAATTTTTCATGGTCAAATTAAGGTGGACACCAAGATGAAAATTTACAACATGGATACAAGCCTCCACCCCCACCAGGTTTTCAATAGAAGAACATGGCTTCTCAATTCAAACCCAAATCCAATATGGAATTAATGATGGAAAATTTCATCTAAACACAAAACAAGGTAATGTAGATGGTTCAGGACAATCTCAACCATCATGAGGAAAATTTTAAGTGGTACGATGCTAGGATGGAAAAGTTGACCACAAATGTTAAATTACTAGAGAATCAAGTCATTTCTTAAGCAAGTTCCTCCAATTTTTACCAACCAGGTCACTTTCCAAGTCAGCCTCAAAACCTGAAAAAGCAAGTCTAAGCAATAACTCTACGAAGTGGGAAGAATGTACTAGAGGCTGAATCTAAGAATAAAGAAGGGGAATTTAAACTAGAGACCACTTAGTAACCACAGGCAGAAGCAGGAGCCAAAGACAATCAAGACTCCTTGCTTACCATTCCCTCAGAGGATGCACAACTCTACTCTGGATAAACAATTCTAGAAAGGCTTGAAGGTGTTTAAACAACTGGACATCACCATTCCTTTCTTGGAAGTAGTTACTCAAATGCCCAAGTACGATAAATTTTTGAAAGACATCATGTCAAATAAAAGGAATTGGGATAATTATGATACTATTCCAATAAATGAGGAGTGCAGTGTAGTGATTAGAAATAAGCTTCCTCAAAAGCTTAAGGATCTAGTGAGTATCACTATACCTTGTGTTATTGGTAATTTTTCTATTAGTAGAGCTCTTTGTGATCTAGGAGCTAGTGTCACTATAATGCTTTTATCTCTCTACAGGAAATTGAACATAGGTGAACTAGAGGCTGAATCTAAGAATAAAGAAGGGGAATTTAAACTAGAGACCACTTAGTAACCACAGGCAGAAGCAGGAGCCAAAGACAATCAAGACTCCTTGCTTACCATTCCCTCAGAGGATGCACAACTCTACTCTGGATAAACAATTCTAGAAAGGCTTGAAGGTGTTTAAACAACTGGACATCACCATTCCTTTCTTGGAAGTAGTTACTCAAATGCCCAAGTACGATAAATTTTTGAAAGACATCATGTCAAATAAAAGGAATTGGGATAATTATGATACTACAGAATGTACTAGAGGCTGAATCTAAGAATAAAGAAGGGGAATTTAAACTAGAGACCACTTAGTAACCACAGGTAGAAGCAGGAGCCAAAGACAATCAAGACTCCTTGCTTACCATTCCCTCAGAGGATGCACAACTCTACTCTGGATAAACAATTCTAGAAAGGCTTGAAGGTGTTTAAACAACTGGACATCACCATTCCTTTCTTGGAAGTAGTTACTCAAATGCCCAAGTACGATAAATTTTTGAAAGACATCATGTCAAATAAAAGGAATTGGGATAATTATGATACTATTCCAATAAATGAGGAGTGCAGTGTAGTGATTAGAAATAAGCTTCCTCAAAAGCTTAAGGATCTAGTGAGTATCACTATACCTTGTGTTGTTGGTAATTTTTCTATTAGTAGAGCTCTTTGTGATCTAGGAGCTAGTGTCACTATAATGCTTTTATCTCTCTACAGGAAATTGAACATAGGTGAACACAAATCAATAAATATTTCCTTGTAGCTAGCTGACAGGTCTATTGTCTAATCCTAAAATTATGAGTTTGATGTATTCTAAATGATGAAAGATCCTTCATTAACAAAGACCTGCTTCAGAGCAGATGTTATCTAAAGCTGTGTAGAGAAAATATTCAAGAAGAAATACCCTAAAGACCCACTAAAAGCAAGCCTTACCCGAGATACAGATTCTGATGAAGAAGATCCTAAAGTAGTAACTTTTATAAACACCTTGAATGCCTCTCTTGCACTACCTAAAGCTAAGTCAGTAAGGTATGACCCCTTACCCCCTCATGATTTCTATATTGTCTGTGCTTTAAAAGAGGAAGACGCACCAAAAGTTGAACTTAAAAAACTTCCTCCTGATTTAAAGTATGCTTTTCAAGGACTTAATTCTACTTATCTGATTATTGTTACTGCACAGTTAAATTGTAAACAAGTGGATAAATTGCTTAGAAGAGTTAGAGACCATAGGAAGATCATAGGGTATACCATCAATGACCTTAAAGGGATTAGCCCTTCTTTTTGCATGCATAGGATCCATTTAGAGGAAGATTTTTCACCCACCATTAAACATCAAAGAAGACTTAATCCTAACATGAAGGAAGTGGTTAAAAATAAAATAATGAAATTGTTAGATGCTAGTATAATTTACCCAATCTCTAACAATAATTAGGTTATCCCTATCCATGTGGTCTTGAAGAAAGGTGGTATAACCATGATTCAAAATGAACATAATGAATTAATCTTTACTAGGACAGTTATAGGATGGAGGATATGTATAGATTATAGGAAACTTAACAAGGCTACTAGGAAAGACCATTTTCCTCTTCCTTTCATTGACCAGTTTTTAGAGAGACTTGCACATCACTCATTTTTCTGTTATCTAGATGGATACTCTGGATTTTTATAGATTCCTATACACCCTGAGGACCAAGAAAAGACCACATTCACATGTCCCTATGGCACTTTTGCTTATAGATGCATGCCCTTTAGGCTATGCAATGCCTCTACAACCTTTCAGAGGTGCATAATGGCAATCTTTTTTGAATTTATTGAAAATATTATGGAAGTGTTCATGGATGACTTCTTTGTATATGGTTCTTCATTTGATGATTGCCTTAACAATCTATCTAGAGTTTTGCAGAGATGTGAAGAGATCAATTTGGTTCTAAACTAGGAGAAAAGCCACTTCATGGTCATAAAAGGAGTTGTTCTGGGACACTTAGTATCTGATAAGGGCATAAAGGTGGATAGAGTAAAAGTTGAAGTCATTGAAAAGCTTCCACCTCACACTAGTGTTAAAGGAATCCATAGTTTCCTAGAATATGCAAGGTTTTACAGAAGATTCATCAAGGATTTCTCAATGATTGCAAAACCCCTTACTAATTTGCTTGCTAAAGATGCCTTATTTATTTTTAATAAAGATTTTTTAGATGCATTGTGTAGGATAAAGGAGGCTCTGATATTTGCTCCAATTCTACAACTACTTGACTGGAACCTCCCCTTTGAAGTAATGTTTGATGCCAGCGACTATGCTGCTGGTGCTTTTTTAGGGCAGAGGAGAGACAGACATGCATATGCCATTTACTATGCTAGCCCACTCTAAATGAAACTTAATTGAATTATGCCACCACTGGGAAAGACCTTCTTGCTGTTATTTTCGCCATTGACAAATTTTGCTCTTATTTTTCAGGCAGTAAAGTGATTGTGTTCACTGATCATGCAGTTTTGAAGTACCTCCTCTCTAAGAAAGAAGCCAAACCTTGTTTGATAAAGTGGATACTGCTCCTACAAGAATTTGACTTGGAGATTAAGGATAAGAGTAGAGCAGAGAATGTTGTAGTTGACCATCTGTCTAGGTTGGAACTGTCAGGGAAAGGTTTTGAATTACCAATTAATGACTATTTCAAAGGAGAACAGTTGATAAAAATGCAAGTTTCAGTACCCTAATATGCAGATTTTGTCAATTTCCTGGTATGTGGAGTGTTACCACCTGATCTTACCTACCAATAAAAGAAAATGTTTTTCTTTGATGTTAAATATTATTATTAGGAGGAACCTCTTATATACAAGAGATTTGGAGATGGACTAATTAGGAGATGCCTTCTAGAGGATAAGATTTAGGCCGTCTTTACACATTGTCATTCCCTCGAATGTGGAGGACATTTTAGCTCCACTAAGACTGCAGCTAAGGTCCTCCAAATTGGTTTTTACTAGCCAACTCTTTTCCATGATGCCAGACAGTTTGTGGTGAATTATGATAGATGCCAGAGAATGGGGAACATAGGAAGAAGGAATGAAATGCCTTTGATTGGAATACTAGAAATTAAAATTTTTGATGTTTGGGGATTGGATTTTATGGGGCCCTATCCAAGCTCACTATGGAATAAAAATATATTAGTTAGTGTGCACTATATATCTAAATGGGAAAAAGCTTTAACATGCCCAACTAATGATGCTAGGGTAGTAACTAGATTTCTCAAAAAGAATATATTTTCTAGATTTGGAAAACTAAGGGCAATCATTAGTGATGGGGGTACACACTTCTGTAACCATCAATTTGAGAGCTTATTGAAGAAATATGGTATGACTCACAAAGTAGCTACTCCCTATCACCCTCAGACTAGTGGATAGGTTGAGATCTCTAATAGAGCCATCAAGTCCATTCTAGAGAAGACAGTATTATCATTAAGGAAAGACTGGTCTTCTAAGTTAGATAATGCTCTATGGGCTTACATAACTGCATTTAAGACCCCATTGGTGCTTCTCCATTCAGACTCCTCTATGGAAAATCTTATCATCTACTAGTGGAATTGGAACACAGAGCTTTTTAGGCTATAAAATTTTTAAACTTTGATATGTAGAAGGTTAGTGATTAGAGACTTCTCCAACTGAATGAACTTGAGGAATTTAGACTGACTTCTTATGAGAATGCCAAGATTTATAAGGAAAGAACAAAAAGATGGCATGATAAGCATATTCTAAAAAGAGAGTTTAAAGTAGGAGACCAAGTTCTATTATTTAACTCTAGATTGAAACTATTTTTAAGAAAGTTAAAATCAAGGTGGTCAGGACCTTTTACTATTAAACAGGTCTATCCACATAGAGTAGTAGAGATATGGAGTCATAACTCTAGTTCATTTAAAGTTAATGGCTAGAGGTTGAAGCTTTATTATCAATTTGAGGAAATTCCAGCAAGAGCATCTTCTGCACTTTTGTCACTTACCTGACCTCTGCTGCATTAAGTTGAGCTTATGACTTTAAACAAAGCACTTCTTGGGAGATAACCCAAGTGTTATTTATTTGTTCTTTTCAAAATTTTTTTAGTTAGTTTGATTCCCCTGAGGAGCTCTATTCTTTATGTAGATTTTTGAATACCTGGGATATACATGCAACAAAGACTATTCTCAAGTTATCAATGATATCTATAGACGGCGAGGTTTAGCGTGCCCCAAGATTTTAGCAACCATGACATTGTTTAGGCTCAGGGCCTTAGAGAACACACTAACCACTGTCACAAAGACATGGCGTGGAGATGAGGAGCAACCACCCAAGGTAATAACTGGGACAAATCGAAAAGGTGGTACTCAATTCCCTAAAAGAAGGCTAGTACCAGAACCAGGAGATTCTGGATACGGAATACTAACTTCTCTTAGTCTCGTGTTAATTTAAAATAATTTTATAAATGATTATTTCATCCTCTAATTACATTTAATTTTATTAAACCCTATTTGACATCCATCTAACCCTAGTCATCTAGTCAATAAAATTACACATAAAAAAAAAATGCACTCAAGATCGTGTTGTCCCTAAGTCTAAACTATGTTAATTTTATTAAAAAGTTATGGTGAGATTTACATTTTATTTACAAGTGAGAAAGAGACTAAACTGGGCCTACATTTTTTATTAATTAGTGAGCCTAAATCTATTTATTTTACTTTGTCTAAAAATAGGCTTAAGTCTATTAAATTTTAAAGGAAAATTAAATTAATGGGCCTAAGTCTAACTTGGTTTTATTTTAAGTGAAATGTGGGCCTATGTCTATATATTTTCAAAGAAATGAATTTAAATGGGCTGAGCTAAGTATAAACAAGTTTTAATTAATTAGGTGGGCCTAAAATCTAATTAACCTAATGGGCCTAAATTGATTTAATTATTTAAAGTCCTAAACCATTTTTAAGCCTATTTATTAAGTGAGTTAGAGCTAAACGTAGGCTTAGAGCCCAAAACCAAATAAAAAAGGCCAAAAACATAAAAAAAAAAAAACATAACAAAATATAACAAAATCAAATTAGAACACATTCACATATGATTTCTAAAAAATAAAAACCTAATTTAATTACATATAAACCCTAAATTAAGCTACTGCCACCATTGATTTTAATTTGATTTTTACCCAATCGAACCTATTTACTAATTGATTTTGAAATGTAGAAAATTAAATCTTTCACTATTCCTACTACTGGGGCTATTACAAACTACGTACAAAATTAAAATTAAACAATTATACACCCATGAATTAAACATAACACCAAAATGCAGAATAAAAATTAAAATCCTAATATCTATTGGAAGACAACACATGTTCTTCTATGGCATTCCATGGACCTTCTATTCATTTGAAAATAGGTAGTATCCTTCTCAATCCACAATCAAACATTAAAACAAAAAAACAAAAAAAAAATAGATTAGTGAAATTAAATACTCAAATCAATAACAAAAATAAAATAAAAAAATCATTAAGGAAGAAAAGAATAAAGAAAAGAATATTGTGATGATCTTTGATGCTGTGAAAATGCCCTTTTTAGCCCCTCAGATTGGATTTTCACCGTTGAAATTGAAGTATTGTTGATTCTAGACTGGGATTTGATTGCTTTCAAAAACACTGATAGTATCCAAAATTAGGGTTTTTTTTTGCGCTTGCAGTCTCTCTATTTTTCGTTCGTCTTTTTTTTTTACAGTGTGTGTCTCCTTGTCTCTCTATGTGTCTCCCCTACATGCATGCAGACCTTTCATTTAAATGCAAAGTCTACCTACATACTGACTTCCTCCTTTGGAGGAACATACTCACCTGATGATAGTGTTTATTTTTTATTTGAAAAACTTACGTGTTTAAAAACCTTATAAGATAATAATAATGATCATATTGAATTTTCAACCAATCCAAACACTGAAAAAATTGATAAAAAATATGCAAAAAAAATTGAAAAAATGGGATTTTATGAGTCGGAATTGTGCAATGCCGATCGAAAATCTAGATTTTTGATGGGAATTATGGATTTCTGATCGGAAATCCATAATTTCAATTGGCATTATGGATTTCCGTTTGGAAATCCATAATTTTGATTTCCAATTTTTTTACTTTTAATTACCAAAAGACCCCTAAAAATTTGACTTATTTACAATCAAATCCTAAAAAATGTTGCAATTTTAGTCCTTAAAGTCCAGAAAATCAATAACCAAGTTCAATTTTTGAATGAATTTCATCATATGGGCTTACATTGCAATTGTGCACAATTGCATCCCGAAATTGGGTGCTTACAGTTGCCTCCATTTATCACTGTTTGCTTGAGAAATTACGGCAAAGTAATAGAAGCACACAATTTTGAAAGAAAGAAATTAGGACACTTGATTATATCATAAATGATAGATTTATGCTCAAATTGCTGAGCAAGGTATGATGTTTAACAAGTCTCACTATATTTCGAGCTGATCGTCTAGTGGACTTTGAGCAAATGAGTTTCGCTATATTCCTTGTGGGGCATTTAGCGATGATAAATTGAAAACTTGTTATAGTTCCTGTGGAACATTTAGCAATGATGAATTTCTTTATATTCCCTATGGGATGTCTAACAATGTACACTATATTCCCTGTGGGACGTCTAGTAATGATAAATTGAAAACTTGCTATAGTTCTTGTGGAACGTCTAGCAATGATGAATTTTGTTATATTCCCTGTGGGACGTCTAACAATGTACACTATATTCCATATAGGACGTCTAGTGTAGTTGAATTGAAAATTTGCTATAGTTCCTGTGGAACGTCTAGCACTGATGAATTTCGTTATATTCCCTATAGGACATCTAACGATGTACACTATATTCCCTGTGGGAAGTCTAGTGTAGTTGAATTGAAAATCTGCTATAGTTCATGTGGAACATCTAGCATTAATGAATTTCGTTATATTCCTTGTGGGACGTCTAACAATGCACACTATATTCCTTATAGGACGTCTAGTGATGATAAATTGAAAACTTGCTATAGTTCCTGTGGAACATCTAGCATTGATGAATTTGAAAGTTTATGTCATAATTGCTATGCAGTACATAACATAATGAAGGTTATGACTACTGTGCAGCACATAACATAATCATTTGAAATTGATATCATAGCTACTGTGCAACATATGAATCCTTTGATTGAAATGATGCATGTAAAATGCAAAAAATTAATTCTATAATCTTGTTATGTATTATGTACTTGACAAAAAATTCAGAATCATAGATTGATTATGAAATTTTAATAATTCAATGAATTATTAATTTGATGAATGTTATGATTTAATTAGGAACATGTTCCTAATCCGAATGCAATTATGGACCAAATTGCAAGAAATAAAAGATGAATAAAAAGTAAATAAATTGGAAGGATTAAAATGGATATTTTCCATTTTATATACCCTTCCCATTCCTTTTGTCGATCACTTCCCTTCTCTTCCTATTCTTTTCCTCTTTTTTTTCTTTTCTTTCCAATTGATTCACATTTTTCTTTTCTTGATTTCTTGACCATTTGTGGTCTGATTTTCCATCCGTCTGATCTAATGGCTCACCTATAACATGGGCCACATGGGAGAGTAGACATGCAAGCATATTCAATTATTTTGAGTCCACGTTTTCCATAAAATAGACTTAGACTATAAGAAGGTGATATCATCCTTCCTTTGACACCTTTGCATCTTTACAGGTCTTTATAGGCTGGCATTGAGGTATTTTTTGTCCCTTCTGCTTCATTCTGCAAGATTAATTCAAATAATTAGCTATAATGATTAATTTTTATAGTATAAAAATTTACATGCATGATAACTAAATTAAATTTTAAAATTAACTGGGATATGTAAGAGAAAATTCCAATTAAATGTTGAAAAATAGTTGAGAGTCATTGGAGTTGCGTGCATGATCGATCGATTTTCTAGATTGCCAACTGAAAAATTGGATTTCCGATTGGAAATCCATAATTTTGATTTCTAATTTTTTGATTTTTTAATTTTATTTTACATATAAATAAAAAAATAAATTAAATAGATAAAAGCAATGTAGAGAATGATTTTTGGTTTCTGAATTTTATTCAGAAACCACTGAAATTTGTGGGATGCTTCCATTTGGCATAAGAGTTATTCCATGGTTTGCCAGAGAATGTGACACATATCATTTGGGCCTCAGGCTTAAGACATTTCATTGCTGCTCTTCCGACTGCTCGAGGTAGATCAGATCATTAATCCTTATTTGCACTAATTGAGAGGTGGATGAAATCTACTCACTCCTTCCATACCCCTGTAGGTGAGTTAACGATAACACCTATGAGTTTTCTACTATTATTGGTATTGTATGTGGAGGGACTCATGTACCCATTGACATCAGCTACTGTAGTCTTCCAGAGCATAAATAGAGTCAATACATGCAAGATTTGATTGGGTTCACTCCAGTGTGGAAGAATTATAAGAATGTAGTTCTTTCCTCTTTGATTGGGAGCTTCAAATGTCTACCCACTACTACTCCTCGCCAGATTGCTCAGAAGGTGAGATGTTTCCTCCTTATCTTGCTAGGCACTACTCTTTTCTATGAGACTGGTCATGAGGTGAGCATTGCTCTTCTGGGCCCCTTGCATGACTTAGACCAGGTCGTCACTCTTGTTTAGGGATCTGCAACACTTGCTTATCTCTACTAAAGACTCGACACTGTTTGCAAAGGCATAGTGACTATGTATGGCTTTTGGCGTGCATTACATGTATGTTCTTATTTGCCTTTATTTTTGCATATTTCCTAATCCCTCTCCTAATTTTACTAACTCCTTTTCTTTCTTAGATCTGGAGTATTGAGCTTGGGCTAGTTCAAGGTTTTAGTGCTGTTAGACTGGACAGGAGCCTGACTTTAATGCAGAGATGGGGTTCATCTCACCTTGCGAGTATTAAGAACACACTTCAGACGTACTATGACCATCTAAATGCTCTAGAATAGAACATGGTAAGAAAAATAATAAAATTATTAGTATTAGTTAGTGAAACTTATTTTAACTAATTAAAATGAAAATCTGTAGGTTGATCCTAATTGGTTGGAAGGTGCTGATGATTTCCAACAATACTACTGCATGGCTGGTGTAGTGAGGCTAGAGACATTAAGGATTCTACTTCCTGGATATGGTTGCAAGATGTGGTATCTTGGAGAGCGAGTATATCGCTTGTTTGTAGGACCTATTAGGTGACGTGTCCCTTTTGATATTCCTGCTTCTATGCTATGGAGTTTTGATCTTGCTAGATTAGAGCTAAGGGAGGCACTATAGGGGTACGATGCTTTGACTTTGCTTAAGCGATCCCTCTATTATCGACAGTATATCTAGGAGATCCTTTTAAAGCAGATTCCCATTAGTGATGTTGAGGTATCTCCTAATGATTTCAATTATCTTTCTGGAATTTGTGAATAACCTTTTTTTTTAGTTTGAGGAGGTTTGCTCTTCTACTGTTGAAGTAGAGGAGGTAGAGACTGAGACTGTTTAGGAGACTGAGACTATTCCTGATCCTGAGACTGGCCTTGAGATTGAGAGGTTTAAGTCTAGGCCCAATCTATAGCATGTTGGGACTAGCCGTGATGGGGCCTTTGTCGGTGCTACGCTTGGTAATGCCTCTTTTCCAGACAAGTCTATGTTCTACTGGGCTCCCGCTGTTCAGGCTCCAATTGAGCAGCAGATGCAGTTTGGTAATGCTCAGCTTCCTAGCTTTTGTCCACCAGATGCTTCTCATGTGATTCTGTTTGACTTATTTCTTATGTGGATCTGTACACTTGACATTGATGTTAGTAAAAATTTTACAAAACAAGTTCCCTGGACACAGGCAAAGTATCTATACGGACTTGCCTCGTCTCAGAGATTATTCACGACGCAGGTTACAGACAGTTGGCGGGTAAGCGCCTACAATAAGAAAGTGCAAATGTATGCATGTGATGCATGTAATGCATATGATATTATGTTTTCTGTGTATGCAGAGCTATTCCATCGGTCTAGAGTGGGAGAACAAGATGCTTCGTCGATAGCTTGCAGACTTAGGCTTTGATCTGTATAGTGCTGGGACTTCATCTACCAAACCTCCAAACACTTATCATCATGATGACCCTACCAGAGGATGGAGCCCATGGCCTCATACCAGAGCTCGAGATGAGTGATTTAGAGTTATGTATTCCTGACTTTCTGCTTGTCTGTATCTAACTATTCTCTATTGTACTGCTATTTTTTATTCCTGCACTGTCTCAAACACTGTTAGATAGAACTGAAACAGTGTTTGCATCTTAATGGATTTTTTTTGCCTAAGCCACCCTTTTCGGGTTTTTAGCTTGGTAAGCTTGCCCTAACTTTTTCCTAAGCCCCCTTTTTGGGTTTTCAACTTAGTAGGCCTTTTTTTTTTAATAAATAACTAATTAAAAAAGATAGTTAATGAACATTATCCTTTTTAATTAATTATCCATTTATCTTAATCCTTTTCCAAGATGGATAATATTGGATAGATAAATAATTAAAAGAATGGATTATCTTCCTAATTATCTATTTATCCCAATCCTTCTTTGATTCTATCACCTTATCCATATCTTTCTTTGCTAGCAGAATCCTTTTCCTACATGAACTCATCTTCTTTCCCTATATAAGACCATACAATGGGCATTCTCCTTCATTCTCTATACCCTCATCATGGCTCAAGCATATCTCCAAACAATGAAGAAATTTCTTAAAAGTCTCAATGGTGTGATGACTGGAATAAGCTTTAACCTTTCCACATCAAATCCCTGAAATCTCTTCAGCACTTGACTATCGATAACAATCTCCTACATGTTGCTACTACCTTCTAGGATGTCAAGGACCATGTATTCAGGTTTAATGAGCAAGAGCTTTATCTAATGATTGAAGAGTTTACTACTATTCTGGGATGCACATTAGACTCGACTGCTATGATAGCCCTTCCTAATTTGGAGATGCAGTTTCCTAGCAGATTAGTTATGTTCTTTGATTTGCCCCCAACTGATATTTATATGTATATGCATAACCCTGGGACCATCAATCTTTCTTCTCTGATCACCGTTTGTGGGACTCGGGAGAAGAACATTGCTTCTTGGACAAGAACTGTTGCTTTTTGCTTATATGCTCAATTTTTGCTAGTTTCTCACCATGGTGGTGCCGATACATGCATTGTCAGTATTTTAGAATAGGTGCAGCTTAGGGCTTACCCTATGCCAGTTATCCTTGCTGAGACCATCATTGGGCTAGACAATTTCAAGACTCATAACCATTTTTCAGGCAACTTACTTCTTTTTCAGGTATGCAACCAAAATTTTTATTTGTTTTGCCTAAGCCGCCCTTTCAAGTGTTCAGCTTAGCAGGCTTGCCCTAACTTTTGCCTAAGCTACCCTTTTGGGTTTTCAACTTAGCGGGCTTTTATTTTATTATTCTTATATATATATTTTTAGATTTAGTTATAGGAAAAGCTGAGCTTGCTTAATGTACCCCTCAGTCCTTTGACTTATCAACCTCATCAACTACAATCTCATCCTTTGAAAATGAAGGACAAACATTCTATGGACCAATGGGTTGACTGGTTAAAGAAGATTTTAGATGTTGAGATCACATGGGTCTGCCCTTGGTGGAGATTAAAGTTCATGACTATTGAGCTATATGGTCATTGTGTTCTTATTCCAAGGCTGCACTTCTCTACCTTTTTTACCCCTTTGAGCCTTTGTCGTTAGTATGGTTGCCCTCAGTTCATTGTTACTGTTTTGGCTGACTTTGAAGGTTTTCCTCTAAGATAAGATTCTTTGGATAAGATTAGGAGCTTATGGCCTTGTAGAGCTCTTGAACCGAGCATACACCTGGATGCTGATATGACTACTAATGATGATTATAAAACTTGGGTTGTTATCTAAAAGATAGAACCACCAGGATTTGCTAGGTACAAGAGGACTCAAGCTTTGTATGATGTGTCATAAAGGAAGAAACAAAGACATCACTCGATAGAATGGTCTCATAGAGCTAGTCTTAGGCTTTCTTATGTTTTGTTTTCCCTTCAAGTACTTATACTTTATAATAAAGAAGGACATCCAAAGTTTAACAAAAATTCAATTTCATTTTCATTCATTAATTAAGGCCAAAATGAATACATTTAATACATCACATGACATAATTCATGTTATCAGCTAGTCCTCACAGATTTTCTAACTGAATATTTTTCGCTTACATTTTATTTCCCTAATTTTTGCCTAACTAGCCTTTTATGGGTTTTTTTAATCAGTAGGACCATTCTCTTTTTATTTATTTCCCTAACTTTTGCCTCTCAGTCCTTTGCAGGTTTTCTGAACAACAGGAATGTCCTAACTTTTGCTTGACTAGCCTTTTAAAGTTTTCTAGCCAGTGGACTTTATTTTCTTTATTCTACTTTTATTCATATTTTTTACAGGTACTACTTCTTGAGGCGATCTAGATTAACAGGTTCCATGAACTCATTCCCTTCAAGATCTGATATCTTAGCAGCTCCTTTAGGTAAGACCGATTTGACCAAGTACGGTCCTTCCCAATTCGATCTAAATTTACCTCTCAGATCAAACACCACGACTTTAGACTGTTTTAGCACGATATCTCTAGCTTTGATCTTCCCAGGCTTAACCTTCTTATTGAACGCCTTTGCTATCCTTCTCTGATATATCTGAGTGTGGAATAAAGCATTCATCCTTTTCATATCTAGAGATACGAGATGATCATCTCTTCTGCGCCCATTCATTCTCAGTTATTTTAGCTTCCATGACTACTCTCAACGACTTGATCTCAGTTTCTATAGGTAAAACTGCCTTACAACCATATACCAATGAGAACAGTGTTTGGCTTGTGGTGCTTCTAGCTGTAGTCCTATATCCTCGCAAGGTAAAAGGAAGATATTCAGACCAATCCTTGTAAGTTTTTACCATCTTAGAAAGGATTTTCTTGACATTTTTATTAGCCGCTTCCACTACTCCATTAGCTTGAGGGAGATAAGGTGAAGATTTATGGTGCTCAATCCCATACTTTTATAATAACTCTGCTGTTTCTACTTAAAATTGAACCCCATTATCTACCACAATATGATGTGGAACCCCATATTTACAGATAAGGCTCTTCTCGATGAACCGTGCCATATGTTTTGCTTTCAAAGTGTTGAAAGATTCTGCCTCTACCCATCTCGAGAAGAAATCAATTGCCACCACTATGTATTTATGCCCATTTGATGCTGTCGATCTTATTTCTCCTATGATATCAATTCCCCATATTGCAAAGGGCTAATAGGATTATAAATTATTCAACACTGTTGGAGGCATGTGACTAAGATTCCCGTGGATCTGACACTAATGGCATTGTCTTACTATCTTGATACAATCCTTTTCCATAGTCATCCAATAATACCCTTGTCTGAGTATTTTCTTAGCTAGAATTATCCCGTTCATATGAGAAACCGCAAGCCCCTGCATGAATCTCTTGCATCACCTCTTCAGCTTCATCCTTTTGAGACACCTGAGCTACATCCTGTTCAACATTCTTTTGTATAATACTCTGTCATGACTTGTATAGTTGCATGCAAGAACACGAAGAACATATCTTTCCTTTGAGGTTGCTTCATCTGGATAAGTTCCTTCTTCGATGAATCTCTGGACATCATAAAACCAAGGCTTTTCTTCAGGCCCCATTTGAATATTCATAATCTGCTCACCCCCATAACACGATGCTCTAGACTTAATGATCACTAAAGCTTTCATGGCCAACCCAGTTGCACTATCCCACATTAAAGAGAGTGTTGCCAGTGCGTCTGCCATAGCTTTCATGGCAACCCAGTTGCACTATCCCACATTAAAGAGAGTGTTGCCAGTGCGTCTGCCATCTGATTATCGTCTCTAGATAGATGGATAAAGAGACATTTGGTAAATTCTTCATTAAGCTTTCAAATTGTAGATATAAGGCTTTAACTTTTCCTCTTTTACTTCCCATTCTTCATTAGCCTGATTGATGACTAACATTGAATCCTTATAAACCAACAATCTTTCGCTCTAGCTGCCACAGTTGCCTCAATCCCATAGATAAATGCTTCATACTCGGCCATGTTATTTGTGACCTTGAAATCCTATTTCTTTGCCATTGGTGTGGTTTCTCCTTCTGGTGTAAATAAGAATCACTCCCAATCTAGCTCCTTATTGTTTATAGCTCCATCGAAGTAAAGTTTCCACTCCCAGTGTCTCTACAACTGCTAAGTTCTCATCTAGAAACTCCAAATTCCACTACTCTTCACCTTCAATTGCATTCTGAACTAAGAATTCTATTACTTCTCTTCCCTTGATTACCTTTGTAGTAATGTACTCTATATCAAATTTAGTTAAGAGTACCAACCATCGAGACATTTTTCTAGTTAGAGCCAATGCTTGAAATAGATACCTTAGAGGGTCTATTCTTGAAATAGCGTGAACCTTATAAGATTGAAAATAATGCCTCAATATTCTCATAGCCCAAATCATAATCAACATGTCTTTTCTACTAAATCATATTTTTTCCTCATACGGCATAAACTTCTTGCTCAGGTAGTACACTGCATGCTCTATTCCATCTGACCCTTCTTGTGCTAACATTGCCCCCATTGCATCCTCTTCTAAAGCCAAGTACAAAACCAATGGCTTACCCTATCTAGGTGGTTTCAGAACAGATGGATTAACAATATGCTCCTTGATCTTATCAAAAGCTTTTTAGCAATCATCATTCCACTTAATTGGCTGATCTTTCCTTAAGACCTTAAAGATAGGGTCATAAATATTAGTGAGTTTTACAATAAACCTACTATATATTGTAACCTACCAATGAATCCTCTTAATTCTTTCTCTGTCTTTAGTGCCAACATTCCTGGATGGCTTTCACTTTATCCGGATCCACTTCAATTCCTCGGGCTGCTCACTATATGCCTTCACAGCTTCCCTGAGGTAACCAAAAAAATGCACTTCTTCTAGTTAAGTCTCAGGTTGTACCTTTCAATTCAGTCCAAGAACTTGTCTAAGGCTTCAAAGTGTCCTCCTTTTATCTCTGATTTGACCATCATTTCATCCACATACACTTTAACCTCCTTATGATCATATTATGGAAAAGTGCAGTAATGACTCTTTGATAAGTTGCACCTGCATTTTTTAGTCCAAAAGGCATCACCTTGTAATAATAGGTTCCCCATTCTAGATGAAAGCTGTCTTTATCTTGTCCATGATTGCCATCATTATCTGATTGTACCCAAAAAATCTATCCATAAAACAATACATTGCACTTGCTGCGGTGCTATCCACTATTACATCAATGTGAGGTAATGGGAAGTCATCTTTTGGACATGCTTTGTTCAAATCCCTTAAATCTACACACATCTGTACTTCTTCATCTTTCTTGGGAACAGGTACTATGTTTGCTAGCCATTGAGGGTAGTCTACTACTTTTAGGAAGTTAGCCTGTATTTTCTGTGGCAATTTCCTCTCTTATCTTTTCTGTCCATTCTGGTCTTAATCTGTGCAATTTCTATTTAACTGGCTTGGTTTCTGGATGAGTTGGAATATGATGCTCTACTATTTCCCTATCCAAACCTGGCATGTCTTCATAAGTCCAAGCAAATACTACCTTCTTTTTGTTAATATTTTCTCAAAATTTTTCCTTTCTTTAGGAGTTACATCATGTGATATAGAAATGTTCTTTGGATTATCATTTATGCTCATGTTATATGAATCAAATTCAATTGGATTAATGTCAAACATGCATGATCGATCAAAATTATAATGCACAGAACTATCAGGATGCACGTCACACAAGTAAGCAAAACCAACATTTATATCATTGACCATAGGAAAAATAACATCCTTGTTCGCAAAAGACTAGACGTTATTACATCTGTTTCTTTATAAAAAAACATCAATAAAACTATCATTAATGACAGTAGCTAAGTCCTGGGGTTGTTCCTCCTCAGGTGGTAGACACAGTAGCTCCTCAATAGCGTTATCACCCATCCTTTCAGTTTCTTGCTTCATGACTTCCTCTTTATTGCTAGCTACTAGGTTTTCCACAATCTGCTCCTTAAGATCTCAAACCTAGGGACATCCTCTCCAGCCATGTTAATAGATTCTTTGGTGCCCAAATAATACTTTCCCTCCCCTGGCTTGATGAAGTTCTCACTTAGTGGTCCAATCCTTCTAAGGGCTTATTTCTTTTTGCTTTCTCCTTGTTCTTTGCTCTTCTACTAGCTGGTCCTACCACAGTATATCCCAAACCCTTTGTATAGTCCTGGGTCTTAATGTTTTGGGGGCTTAGGACTTCTTTGTTCATTCTTCCCGAGCCCCTGTCCAAGTCGATAATTCATGCTCATCCATCATTTTTTCAACCCTGGGATTCATCCTATCTAATATTCCAACAACTTGGAAACCAGGCATAACACACACTTGCTTCTGTTTATTAAGTATAGCTGCCACAACTACATTGTTCCAACTTATTTTATCACGACATCTCTTTATGAGGGAATTTTATTTTCTGGTGCACAGTTGAAGGTACTCCTCTCAAGACATGAAACCACGGCCTTCCCAACAGCAGGGCATAGGTAACAGGGATGTCCAGCATAGTAAATTCACGGTTGACTCTACGGGCCCTATTTTGACCAAAGCCTTAAATGTTCCCTCCACATTCCTAGTACTGTCATCATAAGCTTTGATTATGACGTTTGAAACTGTCAAGTCATCTACTTTCAGACCCAGATTAGGCAAGATCTTTAGTGGGCATACATTTATAGCTAAACCATCATTTACCATTACAAAGTTGGTTCTCCTCCCTTTTACTTCAACTGGATAAATAATGCCTTATTATGGTTTCTTCCCTCCAAAGGCAAATCATCGTCTAAAAATGTTATCAGCCCATGTTTCTTTTCTGTCACCTTTGCTACCATAGCCTCAGGTGTAGCTGCCATTTCAATGCTCATATTCGATAAAGCTTTAACCAGAGCCCTTCTGTGACTACCCAAATGCATAAGTAATTCCCAAATGCTCACACTCATTTTAGCCTTCTTGAGTTGTTCTAGGATCATATCTTCTTACTGTCCTTCCTCTACTTCAACATCTTCTGTTTCTTCCCTTTCTACAACCCTTTCATTTTGTTTTCCTACTACCCAGTTTTTCCTCTCACTTCTAGTAATATGATTCAATTTGGAGTATCACTCCGTACATAAACTCTAATGGGTTTTTCTTCATTAGAATCATACCAGATGTCCACGGCCCCAACAATTTGCTCCCTTTTCCCGCTTTTCAAACTTCCACTATGCATGTTTCTTTTCCTTTTAACTCCCTCAGCTTGTCCATATGTTGGCTTAGCAGCTCTTCAACCCTTTTTTAGGACAGTTCTAAGGTTAAGAATTCATCTTTTCAAACTCATCACCCCCATCCTGTCGCATAATCTCTTATATAGGTATGTCAGCAGAAAGCGGGTTTAGAATATAATACTCTGTAATTGAACTTGCCCGAAGGTTATCCCAACAGATCTTCAACTCCTCTTAGTGACTGCTTAGGAATTTTAGGCTCTTCTTTTACCGGCTTATCATCAAACTCATCTCCCCAACCTGAGGGCTTAATTGATTCAATAGGGATATTAGCATAGGGTGAGGTTTCAAGTAAAATACTATGTATTCAAACTTGCTTGAGGACTGGCCCAATAAATCTTCTACTCCTCTCTGTGGTTGTCTGAGAGGTTCTCCATTGGTATAAGGTGAGGTCCTCAAAGGAGCTTAGCACTTCTTCTTCATTAACCCCTGAGTTGATCATCATGGTGGCTGGTGGTGGAATATTTCGGTAGTTTAAGAAAGGTTAGTTTCTGGTGTTTGGGTTGGAATTGGATTTCTCAGGGTCGATGATTTTTTCAGAGTCTATCAGGTTTTGGATTTCGTGTTTTTAGGCCATGCAGGTATCTATGGAATGGCAACTACTTAATGAAACTTGCAGTAACTGTTTGGATTATAGCCAGGGAGATTTGGGTTTGGTGGCTTAGAAAAGGTTAAGGGTCGGAGTAGGCCTTTTTAGATTAGCCTCTCTAGGACTTTGGAGAGTGTGGTTAAATTTAGAGAACCTTCGGGGTTGCTAAACTGCACGTATCGCCATAGCTCGACTATTACTTCCTTGTTGTATGCCCCAATTGGGTAGTTTTGGGTTCCTATGCCTCTAGCAGTTTTCTTTTTCTCACTCTCAATTTCCTCAGCTTGTAACCGATCATCCTATAAATCAACAAAGGTTTTGGGATTCATCATCTGTAGCCTCTCAACCAAATTAGGTGACACATTACGAACTATCATTTCTAACTTGATCCTTCTCAGCAAGCCTGTTTTTCATCATCCCTACTTTATTCATGAAATGAGTTAAGAAATCGGAAAAAGACTCATTTGATTTCTATTTAGTTAACTCTAGATCCTGATGGATACCTCCAACCTGGTATTGTAATCATATTATTTCAAGAATATAGTACATAGTTCCTTCAATCAGCTCTAATAGTCTTTTCTAACTCATGGTACCAATTCACAGCCATTCCTTCCAGAGACAGCATAAACAACCTAGTGACTACCACTAGAGGTGCTTTTTTAGTGCTCATGGTTGTTATGTATTGCTCAAATAAATTCTAGGGTCTCCTATCCTATCAAATTTCTGTAGTTGAGGCATTTTGAACTTATCATGCAACTTATCACCCGCTATTTATAGCATATCATCAAAGTTAAAAGAATATCCTATTCCTTGTCCTCTAATCAGCTCTTCCATTTTGGACTTTTTCTGAGTCAGTGCTTGCATCTGCTTGGACTCAAGGTCTTGAACAATTTAAGTGATTCTCTCTTTGCCTTTTCTACCATGTAGTTTTCAATGTCTTCTAGTCTCACATTAGTAGCAGGCACATTTCTAGAGGCAGGTTGCCTCCCAGCAATGTTAGCAACAGGTGGAAGAGCTACAGCAATAGGTGGAGCTCCTACAGCAGGTGGCTGTTCAACAGTAGCAGTAGGTGGTCGTTCAATAACAGGTTGCACTAGTCCGGCCAAAGCCCTATCTCAGTTCATCTTGCATCATAGCTCTTATGTCATCCATCAAAGCTTCCTTAATGTCCTCCAAAGTCCACATCTCTGGTTGTTGTTCCATTTCAGTATGTTCAGTCTAAGTTGGTTCAGCTTCTAGAATAGTGGATTGATTGGACTTCCCTCTTGTCTCTCCAGTTTGTGAAGAATGCTTTGAGTTATGGACTCTAGACTTAAATCAACTCTGGTTAATCTGCCACCTCTTTTTCCCCAGACACGAGAAGACCCAGATGAATATATAATGGCTATAAAACAAGGTATTAGTATCATGCATGGACTATATGTATGCATGTATGCATGATGCCACATGCTATGCAACAAGTAGCAAGCAAGCACTTAACACGTAGCAAGTATCAAGAAGTAATCAATAGGCAACATGCAACCATAAGTCTTCCAACCTTATTCCTCCTACACACGTGTTCAACGGTGAGTCTATTTTCTTAGATTTTTGGTCTTAGCCTTCATATCAACAAGGAATATTAAGAGCTAACACGCATGCCAAATCTCTCTTAAAAAAAAGCACAAAAATAACATTTCTAAATATAAGCCTAGCCTAATCCTTATTAGCCTGAATGAGCTTCAAAGGTATAGCCTGGGCTTTTATAATAGAAATACCTTATGGAAATTCAAACAAACAAGCACTTTAGGTAAAATCCTAGGGGAAGTAACTAGGCCATTATATATGGTTAGGGTCCGGTAAAAAGTTAAGGTTCCCTTAGCAAGATGCTCTTCATTATGGACTTTGAGTTACAGGCTAAGGTCAGAGGAGTCCAGCATCCTTTACCAACTTAAGAAAGATTACCCCCCTTAAAGACTTGGGTTATAGAATCTAATCAGATGAGCCTGGTAATCTCTCTTGAACTCAGTTAAGGCTAAGAGTGATGGTTAGCCAATCTACAACTACATGAAGCTAGTGGAATCATGGAATCATAAACCAATGCCATTAGTTTAGTAGGGACATGTAGAATGAATGCAGGAATAAAATAATAATTAATAAAATAATTCTAAAGAACATAAGTAGAATCAATATCTCTTATCCCCAGTGTAGTCGCCACTATAGACGATAGGGTTTAGCGCGCGTCCAAGATTTACAACCACGACACTATTTAGGCTCAGGACCTTAGAGAACACACTAACCACTATCACAAAGACATGCGTGGAGATGAGGAGTCGCCACCCAGGGTAATAACTGAGACAAATAAAAAAGGTGGTACTTGATTCCCTAAAAAAAGGCTAGTACCACAACTAGGAGATTTTGGATACAAAATATTAACTTCTCTTAGTCTCATGTTCATTAGAATAATTTTATAATGATTATTTCATCCTCTAATTACATGCAATTTTATTAAATCCTATTTAACATCCATCTAACCTTAGGCATCTAGTCATAAAATTACACATAAAAAATGCACTCAAGATCATGTTGTCCCTAAGTCTAAACTATGTTAATTTCATTAAAAAGTTATGGTGGGATTTTACATTTTATTTACAAGTGACAAAGAGACTAAAGGTGGGCCTACATTTTTTATTAATTAGTGAGCCTGGATCTTTTTATTTTACTTTATCTAAAAATGGGCTTAAGTCTATTCATTTTAAAGGAAATTAAATTAATGGGGCCTAAGTCTAACTGGTTTTATTTTAACTGAAATGTGGGCCTATGTTTATTTATTTTAAAAGAAATGAATTTAAGTGGGTTGAGCTAAGTCTAAATAAGTTTTAATTAATTTAGTGGGCCCTAAAATCTAATTAACCTAATGGGCCCTAAATTAATTTTAATTATTTAAAGTTCCTAAACCATTTTTCAGCCTATTATTAAGTGAGTTAGGCATAAAAATTAGATTAGTGAAATTAGGCTTTCTCACTAATTAGATTAGTGAAATTGAATACTCAAATCAATACAAAAATAAAATAAAATAAATATTAAGGAAGAAAAGAATAAAGAAAAGAACACTATGATGATCTTAGATGGTGTGCAAATGCTCTTTTTAGCCCCTTAGATTGGATTTTCACCATTAAAATTGAAGTATTGTTGATTCTGGACTGGAATTTGATTGCTTTTGAAAACATTGACAGTATCCAAAATTAGGGTTTTTTTATGCTCGCAGAGGGTCCTATTTTCTTTCATTTTTTTTCAATGTGTGTCTCCCCCGCACGCATGCAAACTTTGCTTTTAATTGCAGAGCCTACCTGCATACTGACTTCCTCTTTGGAGGAACAGACTCACCTAATGATAGGTTTATTTTTTATTTCAAAAACTTATGCGTTTAAAACCTTATCAGATAATAATAAAGATCAAATTTAATTTTCAACAAATCAAAACACTAAAAAATTGATAAAAAATACGTAAAAAAATTTAAAAAATGGATTTTATGAGATGGAATTGTGCAATGTTGATTGGCATTGTCTAATGTCAATCGAAAAATTGGATTTCCGATCGAAATTGTGGATTTTTGATCGAAAATCCATAATTTTGATTTCCAACTTTGTTTACATTTAATTACTAAAAGACCCTCAAGAAATGGACTTATTTGCAATCAAATCCTAACAAACATTGCAATTTTAGTCCCTAAAGTCCAAAAAATTGACAACCAAGTTCAATTTTTGAATGAATTTCATCATAGGGGCTTACGACGCAATTGTACACAATTGCATCCTGAATTGAGTGCTTCAATATCCCAAAATACATATTACTATAGCATTGGGAAATAAATTGGGAAGTTTTCTTTACTTTTATTTATATATATATATATATATATATATATATATATATATATATATATATATATATATATATATATATATATATTTGTGTGTGTGCTTAAATGTTTGTTGACTTTGAAAATATTTGGAGTGATTTTGAATGATAATTTTAAGTAGGGACATATGTTACTATATTTCACATTGTATGCATGCATATTGAGGACCAAACTTCATAAACGTAACATGGGCATGCTACAAAATGACACACCTATGCAAATAAGTACCAAAACATGGTTGTGTCTCATGTAGGCATGGCCATGCCATTTTGTCCCTTCAGTCAACACGGTCGTACCCTATCCAACACGACCATGTGATATTGTACCTTCAATAAGCACGACCGTGCCCCCTAAAACATGATCGTGTCATCTCATGCACACATTTTGCATGGTCATGACCTTACCAACATAACCATGCATTCTTATGCTCAACAATATGCACAGTCGTGCCTCACCAAACACGGCCATGTGATTTTCAAGCTCTAATGTGCATGGGCATGTGCATTATCCATGCATTCATATGTAGATGGGCGTGTAGATCCAGAGGCATGTGTCTTTTCATTTTCATATGAACCATCTGACACCCTTTTTTGACCTCCATTGTCCCAAACCTCCAAACACTTTTTCAAATTCTTTTTATGTCAACTTTTCATTTTATATTTTATTATCTATTTTTTTATTTATGTTTTCTTTTTATGGATTCCAAACACTTCCTTCACTTGCAGTGCCACACATTGAGGACAATGTAAAATTCAAGTGTGGGGGAGTATTTAATTACTTTATCTTTTTAGTATTTTATCTTATTAATTTTGAGTAATTTTTTCATTTATTTATTGCTTAAAAAAAAGATTAGAGGAGCAAAATCTCCATTCTACTCTAATGCTCAAATGAGTATGAGTAATCCAAAGATACCTAATGCAGAATTCATGCTCAGTAATATAGGAACAGTAAGGAATACTAAAGTTGAAAAGGATTCTAATCCAACATAAATAATAAAATAAAAGAAAAGAAAAATTCAACTAGTTATCATATCTAGCTTAAGGATTGACTAATAATTTAAATATGTTTAACTTTCCTTGGTTATAAGGTTTAGTTCATAAATTCTTATGAATAATTTATTTAAGAGGTATGATTCACTTGGTAATATTTGTAGTCTTTTTCTCAATTTATTAACTTAGTTTTGATAAATAATACTTGTATTTACTCGTTATTGTATTGATTAAACTATATGTAATTTTATTTTAATATGCTCATATTATTGTTATAATAAGGTTCTTGCTTGAGGACAAGCAAAAGTTCAAGTGTGGGGGTATTTGATAATTGTATTTTACTATTAAATATTACACTCTTTAGTCTCTTTTAATTTAATAACATTTCATTTTAGTTGTATAATTTCCCATTTTCTGCATAATTATTAATAAATTTGGCATTTATAAAATATTAGGACATTTAAATAAAATATAGATATAATCATGCATTAATTAAGTAAGTCAAGAGTTTTATATTTTCTATCTAATTTGTATATTATTCTCAATGAGTTTTTATTTTGGCTGCAAGAAATTAAAATATCAGGTGTCCAATGCGAACAAGAGTCAAAATCAAGAAAGTCAAAGAATAGAACATGGCGTGCAAAACTCAAGCTTGAAGAATGCACGACCATGCACGACCGTGCTAAGAAATGAACGACATAGAACACGGTCGTGCCATTATGAGGTATCTAGATGCACAACCATGCAAGGTATGGCATAGCCATGTCATCTTTGCACTACAAGGTAGCCCAGCATGCTCATTGGCACATGACCGTGTGGTTCTTTCCCTATAAGTGTGCACGACCGTGTAAGTCCACCTATGCTGTACATTTAATGAATTTCCACTCAGACGCATGCATCACATTCAACCCTATTTCTGAGGATATAAGAGCATCTTAAACAGGAGGTAGCAAGGAGTGAGGGGAGCGGGTAGAAAATATAGCAGATAGAGAAAATAGAGAGAGATAAAGACAGAGAGAGGATTGAAGAAACAGAGACTGTTTTCTCCAGACTTTTTCTTCTTTTATATTCATTTGTTCCTATTTTAATAATTTACATTATGTGTAACTAAACTCTGTTAGAGTTTGGATTCATGTAGCCAGGATTACTGCTTGTCTGGATATTGTTTTATTACAGTTAATTATCATCGATCAATTTCTTAGGTTTTGCTTCATTAATCTCTGTGTTTAAGTTAGGCTTGATTAAATGCATGCCTGTGGACAAATTTATGACAATGAAAGTTGCATGATTTGTTAGCTCATAAAACCTGTGATTCTAGGGACCTTTGATCACGAAAGTATATAAGACTTTAGGGGATTAATAGACTGTTAAGGACTTAATAAACCTGAGTAATTCATTAGACCATGAGAATAGGCTGTGTTTGCTTTAGTATGCCTGAGTGACTTTAAAGAAGCCTTAGGAATTTATGAATAGCCTACCCTTGACTAAGATTTATTAACTGAATTAACAAAATCCTGTATTCAAGCAAGTGCTTGGTGAAATGAATCCAAGCTCTAGATTTTAAATCCTGATTTTCTTTAGATATAATCTGTTTACATTAGCATTCTATTTATTTATTATTTAATCTTCAGTTTAAAATCATTCATTCTATAAGCTTGTAAGAGGCAAGATCACACTTAGTGCTAGAATTTCTCATCTCCCTATGGGAACGATACTCACTCATCATATATTACTTGTAATGAGCCGTACACTTATGGAAATCACTCAGTACCTTGCAAGGAATTAACGAAGGGCAAAGTGAGAGGTGGGAGGATCCCATAAACCTCTAATGCCTAAGTCAGAGAATGTAGAAAGAAATTTTAAAGAGATAAGGATAGTAATAAATATAAGAGAATATAATGAATGAGAATAAGGGATATAGGGTCATATTTTATAGAGATAATGATGCTCAAAACTGAGGGAATATGATTCCTCTGTGATGTAAGACTTTTGCCTATTTAAAGAGTGTTTCTTCCTATCTAAGAACTTATTAATTAAGAATCCTTCTCCTATCTAATTTGGTCATTCCTTATATGTAAGTAACCCTTATATAGGAAAATACCCTTAGTAGAATAGGAATATGTATATAGGGTATCGGTAAGCAATTCTTCTCATAGGAGTTATTTCATTGATTCATCTATAAGAATCTCAAGGCTTTATGGCTTTCAAGCCTAGTTCTTTCTTGGGTTTAAGTAAACACAAGTAGTAAGATGGCTAGCTTGGGCTCCTTTCTAAGAATGGTGAGGAGCTATTCCTTCAAAGGTAAGAAACTCTAACAGTCAGAATTGATCTTAATAGCTTTAGTTGACTACTCTTAGAGTTAGATTTCATAAGCCTCCTTATAAACTCTATTCAAAGGAACTTGAACTGGGTTCATATAATGCTTATGATTACCATGAACCTTCATGGAAAAAGTTTACTTATCCTCATGCAGCTCTATATGATCTTGGCATCACTATTAATACTAACTTTGGAATGCAATCATGGATTAATAAAGGATTAGTAGTCAGTAAATTAGTGTTGAGTTTCCTTTCTATGGCTATACATGGACCTCTGTAGACCTTAAATACAATTCTATTAGGTCACCATCAACAGTGCTGGTAATTACATTCAACAATATGGTTCTAAGATTTTGTATAATGCCACTTATGTATTGAATTACTGCATTAATGGATCAACTTGGATTTGTCTTAATGATGTTGAAGCTATAAGGACTAAAGTTTCTTATGCAAAGGAGAAGAAACTACTTAGTTATGCTATGTGGTATGTCTCTAATGATGACAATTGGGTGCTTACTCAAATAGGTACAAATTTCCTTCTATTTTTTATTTATTAATTTCTCTTTTTATCAATATTTATTTCTTTTAGGTTTGCTAGATAATCTCAGGATTCATTCTACTTTTTTTTTTATGTTAAAGAAAGTGACGATGTCGTAGTCTCATATCTTATAGGAGTGGAGAGATATGTGTCCTTATAGAGCGAGAGATACTTCTCCCTCTATGAAGATTTTTCCTACCAAATGAAAAATTATATGGTCCATGGGGGAAATCCCATACTAAAGTAGACTATCTCTCACTAGTTGGACCAACCATGTGTCTGGATACAGGCTAGACCATATACTAATTTTTGATTTTTATCCATTTTTTTAGCTCAATTAGAGGATGGCCAATTATAAGAAAATAACTGCCATTATTAGTTATACATCTTGACAATATAGTTGATGCAGTTATCTTTACTAATAAATTTTATATTATATTATGGACAAAGAGAACGCTTAGATTAAAGGGTATATCTTTTATTTGTATATAATAAACATTTGTAAACAATGTGTATACTATATTCCTTATATATGCAAATTGGCACTTCTTGTTATGCAGCTTCAAAGTTAAAAAAGAACAAGGCGGAGTAGCTGCTAGAGATTTTAATAGCAATTCTCATAATTTGATAGCTTATAATTTGTGTAAGCACCCAATGTCGGGATGGTAGAGTGTGGATGCGATAGAGGACTCCAATGATGAAAATGTGTTACAAATAGGTTTGTGGATATTGATTTTTCAATCTTAAGGCTAAATTGCAATCTTTTTAAGGACTTAATTATAATATTTTCTTTAGGGACCTAATTGAAAAAATTGTATTTCTTTTAGGGGTCTTTTATAATTAAATGTTAAAATATTATGGATCGAAATTACATATTTTTGAATTTTTTATGTTGATAAGTCCATAAAAGAATGCAACAAAGCTAGAGTAATCAAAATCAAATCTACAGACTTTATTTTCATATGGTGAATCAAAGATTCTAAAGAGCAAATGAATATAGCATCCACTCCATTCAACCATCTTTATTCTTTTCTTCTTTCTTTATGTTCTTTATTAATTTTGTTTATTTTATTTTAGTATTCTAATTCTTTTATTATTTTTTGTGTTTTCTTTATGATGGAAAATGGTGGTAGGAGTACTGTGGAGTACGGAGCCCGTGATTGAATTAAAATCAACCCTTAAAGATCTATGGAATGCTATGGATTTATGTCATGTAGCTATTTTACATATATTTTAGATTTTTTTTTTGTGTTTTTATGTTATTTATATTATTTATTTGGTTTATTTGGGTATGGAATTAATTAGTTTTATTTTACGTATATAGGAATTATAATAGCCCCAGTAGTGGAAATACTAAAACCCTTTATTTTTTCTGCACTTCAAATTGGCTAGTAATTAGGTTCATTTGGTAAAACCTAAACTAAAATCAATGGTGGCTTTAGTTAATTTAGATTGCATGAAATCAAAATAGGTTTTTAGAAGAAATAATGTTAATTGCTTGTTTGATTTTTTTTTTTTTTATGTTTTTGGGTTTTTCCTTATTTTTATTCATTTTGGACCCCAAGCCCACATTAGCCTTTAATTCATTAATTAATAATAGGATTTTAAAATTGATTTTTTTAAGTTTAATTAACTTTAAAATTAATTTAGGCCCAAGTAAAGAATTAAACCAAGTAAACTTAGGCTCATTAATTTACTTAAAATATAGGCCCACCATTAGCTTTTTTTCACTTGTGCAAAAAACATATAGATTTAGCCAATTTAATTAAAATTAACGTAGATTAGACTAATTGAAGGACATTGCATTTTATGAATGCATTGTTTGAATGATTTTTCATGACTAGTTGCCTTAGAGTTAGTTGTAGGCTAACTTAGGTTTAAATGAAATTGCATGTAAATAGGGAATAATTTAGTAATTAATAAGGTAATTCTAAATGAACACAAGACTAAAAGAAGTTAGTATTCAGTATCCAAAATCTCATGTTTGTGATGCTAACTTTCTTTTAAAGAATTAAGTTATCACCACCTTCGAATTATCCCGGTTATTACCCTAGATGGAAACTCCTCATCTTCACACTATGTCTTTGTTATATAGTAGTGTGTTCTCTAAAGTAATGTTGCAGTTGCTAAAATCTTGGACTTGCACTAAACCCATATCATCCACAGTTTAGTTGATATTAAAAAAGCTACAAACATTTTTTCAACTAAGAATAAGCTTGGGGAGGGTGGATATGGTCCTATTTATAAAGTAAATCTATTAGACTTTTCAAAATACTTTGATAATAATATATATCAAGATATTGGCTTCAGGCATCTAGCTTTTCAAGCTATAAAAATCATGAAAATTTTTTGTTTGGCAGGGCATATTGCCAGGAGGACAAGATATAACAGTGAAAAAGCTTTTAAAGGCCTCTACTTAAGGATTTGAGGAGTTCAAGAATGAGGTTATGCTTACTATAAAACTACAATATGTAAATCTAGTAAGAGTTTTGGGATTTTGCATTTGCAAAGAAGAATATATGTTGATCTATGAGTGTATGCTAAACTTAAGCTTAGATTGTTATCTTTTTGGTTTGTATTCTTTTATGCTTTAACAAATTATATTGTTTCCCAATTCCCATTAGAAATTTTCCTCTCAATGTACTATATGTTTCTTCTCTGATCTAAATTAGACCCTATTAGAAGTTATTTGTTGGATTGGACAAAACGGGTTAAAATCATTGAAAGGGTTACTTAAGGTTGACAATTATCCATTGAGACTTAAAAGCTAGTAAAATTTTACTTGATAACCAAATTAATGCTAAAATATTATATTTTGGTATAGCAAGAATATTCACTAAAGATGCACATGAAGCAAACGTAGAGAGGATCATCAGAACATTGTAAATGCACTCAGAATCAAGATTTAAATCACCTTAATTACTAGATTATGACTACTTAATTGCATTAAATTTTGCAATGTAGAGGCTTTGTTCCTTTAGAATATATTAAAAAATTTATATTCAACAAAATCATATGTTTATATATTTGGAGTTTTATTGTTGCAAATCATAAGTGGCAAGAAGAATGTCCATTTGTATAGTTTGAAAGAAAACTTGAACTTTTTAGAATATGTAAGTTGATTATACACAAAAAAAAAATACACTTCCAATAGAAGCCAAACATGAGGAAAGTAGTTTTATCTTATGTACTACCATAGCCTACTTTTGACTTGCTGACTTTTCAACCTTCAAGAATCAAGTTAAAGTTGAATATCACTAAAGGGAATTTCCTACTAAAGACACTAAGTCCTAATACCTGAAAGAAGTATCTCTCTTAGGAAATTGCTCAAAGTCCTAAGAGTGCAATCTCTCTCTAGATAAATCCTCTCACCAGCTCAGAGACTTCTTCTGACAACTGCTATCCCATCAGTCACTATACCTTATAGGATTATCATCTTAAGAAATCCACTCATTGCACCTACTACTCTTATACCCTACACATGCAATCTTGATCGTCCATTTTAACTAATCTCTATTATCCATTCCCATCGACTAAGCCTATAAAAGGCTTCATCTAGCTAATAAATAGAGGTCCTTCCTTCTCTCTCATTCTCCTTCATTTTTCTCTTTATTTATTATCTCCTAAAAACTACTATTCAAATTATACACACATAAACACAACTAGTCATCATTTTCCTTATCTTTTTATTCAATATTTAGGCTTCCAAGCCTCATTTATATTGGTCACAACACTGATTTAAGCATGGGAGAGGCTTTAGTAACCCAAAACCCTACCCATATTACTCTTAGGAATTTTTCCTGGAGACTCTTTTTGCTTTAAAGAATTTTGTCTTCAAATTCATGGAGCTTAAGCATGTGGCCTCCAAATCCTTCATCATACATGATGGAGCTGTAGTTAAGGAAAAAGGATTTTGAACCATCAAAATGGCACTGTCTATGGGAAAAGGGTGATCTTTGTTGCTTAATTGGTTATCCTTTTTTCTTAAATTTTTCTCATCATTTACACTACTGATTTGAAAGTGAATATCATTGTATTTGTGTTCTATGCTTCCTTACCTTTAAATTTTCTCTATTGAAAGGCAAAGAAAATTACCCATAAGTTATGCTTTGGTCTTCTTTTTATTTATCATAAATTTTCCATTAAAACTCAAGAAACATTTAAGGTGACAGTGGAAAAATGTTGAATGCCAACTTAGTTATGTGTTGTATAAAATATTAAGTTATTATGATTATTGTTGCATTTCCTTTGGTCTTGGAAAAAATTTTATGATTTCTATAGTAGTGGAACTAAGTATATTTACTAAAGGAAATGTGGATTAATGGGGGACAAAAAAATAGATAAAATATTATTATATGGGTTTTGGACAATCACAAATGGTGAGTATGCCCATTGAGTTCCTAAGAGAACTAATGAGAAAGTATATTTCTTAACTAATGTTTAAAAGAGATAAGAGAAAAGGAAAACATGACTAGCTACATATAGCACTACCTTTTAAGATGATGATGAACCTATACAGGAAAATTCTTGCCTACGTTATACAAAGACCCTAGAGTATATGACTCTTAACTGGACTTTTATAGTAATATAACACCGATTGGAGAAGAATTCCTACCATGGAACAT
The DNA here is from genome assembly GCA_947683625.1 of Mallotus nudiflorus. Classification (NCBI taxonomy): domain Eukaryota; kingdom Viridiplantae; phylum Streptophyta; class Magnoliopsida; order Malpighiales; family Euphorbiaceae; genus Mallotus; species Mallotus nudiflorus. The sequence goes on from CANTUR010001188.1 coordinate 405,039, forward strand.
CTATATGGGAATTCTATATGGTCCTTATATTTTTTAAGTATCCAAATTATCCTATATAGGGAATTTTACCCGGAACTCCAAGTATATAGGAAAATATAATTAGTAGGGGTGTACCTCTTTTTGCTTTATTATATAACTAATGAAGTGGTCTTATCTTATGAAAAGACAAGTGGTGAATACTCAATCCATTTTTGTTGTCCATTATCCCTTTGGCTCTTTGAAAATGAATGTGCGGACTCCCTATAAAAGAAAGGAATAATTTTTATTAAAGTGATTCTATTTATATGATCAAATGGTTGAGCCTTTTTTTTAAAAAAGAAGATGTTATCTTTTAAAGCTTTTCTTTTTATATATATAATGGTATTTGGATCTCCTCTTAAGAAGTGCTTTTGTGACATATGTCTTTTATCCATCTTGGGAAAACTCCTCAAACTTTGTTCTTAAACTTATAAGATTTAATGCAATCACCTACTCAAAGATAATATCTATATCTAATTCTTTATTATCAAAAATATATATGGCATCACATCAATAGAAGCTACTACATAAGTATCCCCATAAAGGAAGCTAATTAAACTTCTCACTTAGTAAAGGCTGTTTAGTAAGGAACTATGACATGAGAGAAAAATCTTCTTAAAGGAAATGCCTAACAGTAAAATTTCCCTATAAGAAATTATCAATTGGAGACATTCCTCAACTAGCAATGATTTTTCAAAGATTAGAATTCTCCTAAATGCCTACACTAACTTGGGGAATTAAAACCGTAGAAACTAGGAAAGAGTGTTGCATTCTGTGACACTCTTTTGTCATATACATATGATTCTTGAATAACTACAATAAGCATCTAAGCCTAAATATAAACTACCAAATAAGTTTTTCCTTTTTCTAATTTTTCTAATTAAAATTCTTTATTAATTGTGTAATGATAATGCATGATTTTAATTTATTTATATGAAGTATGAATTTTATCTTGTATAGTACCCTCTAGTCAGGATTTTCTTGAGAAGGAAATCCCTTTTAGTGATATAGCAAATAAGATAGCTAATGACTGTGAGACTAATAACATATTTTTCTAGAAGCATCTTCTTATATACTACAACCTTAGAGAAGAATTGTTATATGATGAATCCTTAAATTTAAAGATCACCGATGAATTGAAGAGTTGTATGGTGTTCTAAATCAAGTCAGTAGAACTCACCTTATTCTTTAAGGAAAATCTCTATCATCAACACAAAGAAAGTATTCTTCTAAAAGTCATCACTAGGAGAAGTCAATAAAAGAACTCTCTCCAGAGAAATACCGTCTTAGATACTTCAACTCCTCTATGGGAGTAACATTTCCCCCATTGGAAATGCATGCTGAGAAACCACTAACTCCTCTAAAAGAGCGAATGCTAACAATCCATCTCTAAAAAAGAAAAATTGCTTCATTTAAGATGTTTCCTAATCATATAGGAAGACTCTTCAAAGTTCATATGGAATCTTTATTTTTTATGGCAGACACCTTTTTTATAGGAATTAAAGAATCATTTTCCTAATCAGTTTCTTCCTACCTAGAAGCTCTTAAGCACTAATGACACTAAGGAAACTTAAGATTGTCATTTTGTCTACCTTAAAGGCCAAGGAATATTACATAAAAAAGCTCATAAAAGAATGAATCTCTCTATCACTCATGGAATCTCTATCTTCATCGTGCTTAGCTCAAAAGCAAAGGAATATAATCATATTTCCTGGATGTATCTATTTGGATCTAAAGTAGTTACAAGAAGTCTCTGAGGCTGATTATAGCCTATCAGATAAATTTTCTTTATTTATTATCTTGAATTAATATGTTATATAATAATCATTTGATAATAATGCATGACTTAATCCATTCATATGAAGCATAAGCTTCATCATATATAGGAAAAGACCTGACTTCATACTCTAACTTAGGAGGGAGGTCTTTCCTAGTCAAAATTTACCAAGCCTGATTCTACCTAACTTCTAAGGCAATATTGTGATACCTGAGAGTCTCTCTGTAATAAGAGAACTAACATTCAAGTATTTATTAACTTGATCAACAATAATGCATATATTTTGATTCTTTAAAAGGATAAACTCTTATTTATTATAGCACGCATAATTTATTAAATCTCATATGGGCTCCAAGGATAAATTTTCTTCCCCTATAGCTATTAAATGTGACATGAAATTTTAATTATTATATATCTCAAATTACATTTTTATGAATTATATTGTACATCATTTGTTTGCGTAAGTGTAATTTTTTTGCATAACTTTTTCACATTAATGAAATATGTCATTTAATCTTTAAGAATATGCATACTTTTCTTATGTTATTATCAATATATTGCTTACAAGATATTTCTAAAAGAGAAATCTTTATTATTGATATGGAAAATAAGACAGTTAAGACTTAAAACAATGTGAGGTTGATAACGTGTTTTTCCATTTTGAAGAAGATATTTTAATGAATTTGATTATTCAAGACACATCATCAAGTTAGCAAAATTCAACTTATTCTTTGAAGGAAAACTCTATGACACCCACACAGATTCCAGTCCAACATTGATCATCATTCAGATTCCTAGTCTCTCCCTATGGGTTATTTTATATGGCAAGCATTAGAATGGCTACTATCTTAAATTTCAAACATCAATTATATAATAGCACTAAATTATTTACCAAACAGATCCAGTAATAATTCTAGCAAGTTAATTCCTTTGACGTCAAAGACGGGTCTCAAATTGACTTCTTATAATATGATCTTTGATGAGGGTAGAAAAAGCCTCACTAATATTAATTTATTCAGTTTGAAGTCATTGCCATTCTTCAAACTAGTTTCGAGGAGGAGAAGGACATGAGACTAAAGAATAATATTCTTTAAGTAAGAAAATAAGAAAATGTTGGTTGACACTTTAAATAAAGACAAGTAATGAAAGAAAGAAATTTCAAAAGTGCATTAAGGAGATTAAAGAAGCAATATATGGAAAACTAGTTTTTGTTTTTATGTTAGATAGAACTCCTCCCCAAGATATGCATTTGAAATATCTAGAATGGGTGACTTCCAAGATATTAGTGATATGCACTAGGTCAATTATGTATGACCATGTTTTGACATTATCATTTAATTAATAAGGAGGCATTTTCATTATCATTTTTTGTTATGATAATTACTTAAATAGTCAATTCTTCCTAAGGTCATCAAGTATGTGACTCGATAGTAAAACCCTTAGATTAAATATGAGTTCTATTTAAACTATCCCTAGTTATTATAATATATGAAGGCTAGTATGGTATTGACTGATAATTATGTTTTACTAATAATGAATATGAGATATTTAGTTAACTTATAGGTACTTATTTGAGAAATAATGTATTGGATTGACCCATCATGAGAATACTATATAGATAATTGTCATAAGTAATTCTCATCATAGTAATATTGATTTAGTCCTTTGACCTTAAAACCACCATGGTTTCTATATAACTATTTTGTATTTTGACACAATCTAACATTATCTTAACCGAATGATAAAATAGATTGTTGTTGGATATCAAATGAGTTATGTGAGGAATGTGAGTGATTGAGAAGGAATTTTTCCCTTATTAATCTAAGTAAAATATTTATAGGCCCTTTGATAAGATAGACTGAGGAAAATGCATGGCCATGTTAATGGGAATTGATAAAGAATTATCATTCTCAGTCTACTTAGAATTAATAAATAATATAATTGAATTGTATAAGCACGATAGAAATTATGTATAGACGGTGGGTTCAGCGTGCGTCCGAGATTTTAGCAACCGCGACACTGTTTGAGCTCAGGGCTCTAGAGAACACATTAACCACTATCACAAATACATGGTGTGGAGATGAGGACTCGCCACCTAGGGTAATAACTGGGACAAATCGAAAAGGTGGTACTTAATTCCCTAAAAGAAAGCTAGCACCACAACTAGGAGATTCTGGATATGGAATACCAACTTCATTCAGTCTTGTGTTCATTTAGAATTACTTTATGAATTATCATCTTATTCTCTATTTACATGCAATTTCATATAAACCCAAAACAATAAACTCCAAGGTAGACTAGTCATGAAATATATAAGTAAATGATGCATTCAATAAATCACATAATCCTTAAGTTAGTCTAATCTACATGGATTTTAAATAAATGAGTTAAATCTACATGTTTTAATATATAAGTGAACCTAAAGACCTAATTCCTTTTTATTTTAATTAATGAACCTACGTCTATGTATTTTAATTCTAAAAATGGGCCTAATTCTACATGTTATGGAATATTTAAATTAGTGGGCCTAATTCTACATATTTTAATTAAATATTGAGCTTAAATCTACAAATTATGAATAAAAGGGCTTAAATTAAATGGGCTAAGTCCAAATTAATTAAATTAAATTAGGTGGGCCTATGTCTAATTAACTAAATGGGCCTAAGGATATTTCTAACATAAAATCTAACTAATTATGGGCCTAAAATATATTTTAATTAATTAAACCTAATTAATTATTAAATGAGATGGGCTTAAACAAATAAATCAAGACCTAATGTGGGCTTAAGGCCTAAAAAACACATAAAAATAATAAATAAGCTCAAAAATAAATAAAAAGCACAAGAAAACAATTAAACAAGATCAAACAAATAATTAAATTAATCCTTACTAAAATCCTACTTTTTATTAACATGCAACCTAAATTAATCTACTTCCTCCATTGATTTTAAATAATTACCTAATTGAAACCTAATTTTACTAACCAATTCAATCAAAACAAACATGCAACCACACACATAATTTCATTACTCGCACTATCGAGGCTATTACATTAATTCATAAAAAAATTAATAAAATAAAAATAAAAATAAAACCCTAAAAACTAAGTCTCTACGAGGCTTTATTCCTAATTTTCCACGAACTTCTTATGAATTCATCCCTTCCATTGGATCACCATGCGTTTTCCTCCATAATCACCACAAAAAATAAGATAAAATAATGATTAATGAATAAATTATGATAATAACTTGAAAGAATAATAATATAAAATAATAATATAAAAAAATCAAATAAACAAATAAATAAATAAATAAAGAATAGAACAAGATGATATGATTATGAGTAATTTCAAGGTACTCCTCAGATTTATGATTCATCATTCTTGATAAATCTTCAAATCTTTTTCTTCAAAAATTATCCACGAGTCTTGAATTAATTGTTAAATCAAAAGGAATTTTTTTGTAAAAACAACTCAAGAGAAAAATCACGTTTTCTCTTCTTCTTTCTCCTTCTCCCGTCTCTTTCCTTCTTTTTCCTCTTTTTCTCTTTTTTTTCCTTTTCTTTTTCTCCACCGTCCTTTTCTTTTTTTTCTCCCCCGTTCTTTTTCTCCACCATCCCCCTTCCTACGGGCCCCTCCTTTTCTTTTTATAGTGGAACTAGGAAGCCTAACCCTAATCCTAATGTGATTCTAATTCCTAAAGTGTATTTAGAAATTTTAAACCCGGTAGGGTTGAGTTAATTAGGAATTTTAAACTAATTAGAACTGAATTAAAAAGGAAATTAAAATAGGAAAAGAGATGGAACAATTTGATTTTGACCAGATTGTGTAATTTCGATCGGAATTGGTGTATTTTTTATCGAAATTACATAATTCTGAATTATGTAATTCCAATTGGAATTACATAATTTCGATCGGAATTACATAATTCCAGTCGAAATTATGGAATTCCGATAGGTATTTTCCCCTTTTTTTAACATTTAATTACAAAAAGACCCTTGGAAGAATTTAAATTTTACAATTAGGTCCTAAAAAGACCTTGCAATTTAGTCACTGCAAACATTAAATCCTTCCTTTAAAAGCTGCATTTAGACCCTTAGAATTTTTAAAGATTAAGTATTGAAGACATTTTCATCACTGGAGTCCTTTGCTGCATCCATAACATATCATCCCGAAATTGGGTGTTTACACTATGCATTATATTCAATCATTATATCATATGATAAAAGGACTATAATATTCACTGTAAATTAGGTTATATTGGGTTATCAACCTTCAAATGACTTAGGTAGTCATAATGTCTTGTTAAAGGCTAATTTTGACTTGTAGGCCTAAATAGGGATTTCAGGTTCACTACTAATGTCATGTGAAGCTACAGGATCATATACTTAGAACAAGCCTAAAATGAACATGGGTTCACTAAGCCCAATAAAGCTTTATGGAAATAAATAAATAAATAAAATATTTTGGTAAATGAGAAATATATTAATTTATTTAAGGTAATGGTTATCTTAAATAAATAAAAAAAATATAAATAAATAAGTGGAATATATAAAAAAAATTTTGGTAAATGAGAAATTACAAAAAATTTTTTTTAGTAAATGAAACCTTAATTGAGAGGTTTATAAATATGACATATTCTTTAGGGTTTCACATATCTTTTATTCTGCCACCAAAATTCATTTTCTCTCCCTTGAGAAAACAAAAACATAGAGTTCTTTAGTTCTTAAGTTATGAGACAATTAAGAAAAGGTGCTAGCACACACATTCATTTTAATTTAAGGGCTATTCATGTGGATACTTATGGAGGACGTATCCATTTGGAGATGTCTTAATCTAGCCTAGATAATTAAAGGCTCGAGGTAGGGTGTCATCGAAGTGAACCCCCTTTTTACCTTCTAACAATCTTGCCTTTTCATGCATTTATGGTAAGATTTTTGGAAACTTTATATCGATCTGTTAATTGAATTACATGGACCTTGGTTCAGGTTTATGATTAAATTTTTAAATTTTCACTATATTTTGAATCGCATTACCCAACATAAGCAGATTCCTCTATAAGGATGGCAATGGCCAAGATAAATTTCCTATCTAGTGATGTCTATATAAGAGAATTCCTATCATATCAAAGAGAACCTATTAAACCCTCTCTAAGAACATTATGATTCGCTTTTCAAAATGGGAAACTGCACAAAAGAAGATACCATATACGTCTACTATCAATACTTAATTCCTAAAAAATCAAATTTACCTGGTCATAAATCTAGCAGTGGATTATTTGACCAAATGGGTAAAGTCCAAGACCTTGACATGCATTACTTGATAGGAATTGCTAGTCATGAAACTATCATTTTCCTTTGGAGAAGTATTGTATACCGATTTGAGACTTATTAGAAAGCAAAAATATCTTATCAGATTACTATAAGGGTTAAAAGAAAAAGTAAAAGAAATAAAAAGTGACTAGACAAAGACATCATATAGTGTCCTATGAGCTTATTGAACTACTCCTAAAACTCTTATTAGAATGGTAAGGAGCTAATAACAAACTCCAATTATTTCCTACTTGGAATGGCCTATTCATGATTTTTTAATTGTTAAAGTAGGAATTAACTCGCTAGTAAGCTTTGAAGAAAACTTGTTATCTCTTTGGTTTTTTATAAATTTATGGTACACTCCTTCATTGTCATGACCCAAAACAGGGGCCATGACCAGCGCTAGGGAACGAGAATTCTTTCGAATCCGGAACCCGTAGTAAGCCTAAAAATAAAATAAAACATGCATTAGTAATAATAACAGTATATAATGCAGCGGAAATAAAAACCATAAATATAATAACATTTGCACCAACTGAATTTAAATTAAATCCTCATCTCATATATATATATAAACTCTTTTAATACAAATCCAGTTCAAATATAATACAACATTTCTTTAATAATTTAATGACTACTGCAGTGTCTAGATAAAATAAAACTCAAGACTCAGATAAGCAGTTTACATAAAAAAGCCGGGGCGGAAGAAATCCGGCATATAGGCCTGCTACTGAGGTCTGAAGATGATGACTCTCCTGAAAAATAGTCAACGGAGGGGAGTCAGACCTCACTGAGTGAATTACTATAATATATATACATACATACTAAATGACAATGCATACAGTCAACAGTATATATCTAATATGTATATATATAGGCAAATACACACAAATGCAGTAAAATCATTTTATATATTTTATTGAAAATCATCGTTTATGAAGGATCAAATAGAACCCTAAAATATCGCGACCTCAAACAGTGTTAGACAATACTCTAGCCACACAGGCTCAATTATTCCAAAATATGTTCACTTGATCCATTTGGACGGTAGACTAGCCCCGAGACACTAAGTCAACCAAGCTCCAGCAGTCTGACTGTCAGTGTGATTGGCCTCGAGACACTAGGTCAACCGAGCTCCAGCAATCACACTCCCAAATCACATCACACATCAGATAAATCAATTCCAATCAATATCCATAAATGGTTAGTAATATAGCCTAAATGCTATAAGTGTACCGGTACGTACTCGGTCCTAGTGCTGCTCACTAGGTAGCACGTTCTATCGATATCCTTCATTAAAATATAAAACATACATTCTTAAAAACAAATGATGCACGAACTTAAATAAAATAACAACATAAACCATATATATATACTGGAAATATACCAAAAGTAAACCAGGTATATTTCGAGTATATATATGTCAAATAAATCCAATTAAATTACAAAATAAACTAGAAATATACTTAAAAACATTTTAAACATAATTCATTAATAAAACATGCATATAATTCAAAATATACAAAAAATAAACCAAAATAAAGTAAAAATAAACTTAAGTAACCATTAAATCATTTATGCATATTTAATCAAAATAAAACATTTATTTCTAAACTCATGCATCCTAAAGCACATATATATAAAATAGCAACTCACACTTAGTGCGCTCCTCGAGATGGGTCCGACGGGCATGGTCCACTAGGCCTCGATCTCGGCGCAACTAAACAAAAAATAAATAACGGACATCAGAATAAACCTAACAGAAAATCCTAGAAACTCGATTTAGAATATTAGACACATAATCAGAATTAGGGTTCGACCGGACATCACATTTTACGAGAATTCTACCAAAAATTTGGCAAAACCCCCCCTGTAAAATGGACATCTCTCTACTTAAAGAGTAGAGCCGGCCCTACAAAGAAATACACTTCGAAAAACAGGCACAACAACTCATCCACAACCCCTCGGTCGGACTCCAAACTACAGTCTACCGACCGGGGTCCACAATCACATAACAATTATAAAAATACCAAAAATACTCTTAAATCATAGAAATACATTTTATAAGTAGAAATTACATAATTAACCTTTAAACATAGTAAAAACCGATAAAAACTCATTTTATTAGAAAATTCGTATATTATATATATAATTGAAAATAATTCACGAAAAATAGTTTTAATTAGTTAAAAATACTAAATAATTTGTAGAAATCATTTTTATACCTTAAATAACTATTAAAACCAATTTAGTTACATTTTTTGTCAATTTTGTGTAAAATTACCAAAATGCCCTTATATATATAAATATACTAAAATTACTTCAAAAATTCACCAAAAATAAAATAATTGTCCAAAATTAATTTTCTCAACATATTTATCAATAATATCAATAATTAAACTCAATTCACTAATTAATTTCAATTAAAAACATAATTAACCTAATTTTCCAAAATTACATAAACCTAAATAAATTCAAAATAAATACACAGAAATTCATAAAAATTCCAAATAAATTTCTATAATTCATTTCAACACCTATAATTATCATAAAACACAATTTCATAATTTAATTAATTAATTTCCGAAAATTAGAAAATAATAATAAAATATTAAAAAATACCCAAAAATCAAAATAATTCCCAAAAATTTGACAAAAATTCACACATGTAGATTAAGCTAAGGGGAACAATATTTGTGAAGGAATTTTTCATGAATCAATCAAATTGAAGTTAAAAAAAATCAAGAACCCTAATAGGCCGAAATCGAAAAATCGAAACCTAAGCAAATCATGGCTTCCAGAAGCCGGAAACAGCTGCAGCAGGCGGCGGGGAAGGCTGAGGAAGGAGGTGGCACGCCGGACGGCACACCAACGGCAAGAAATCGATAGTAACAGCGGCGGACGATGATGGGGAACAGTCGGGAGGAAGAAGATGCTTCGAGTGGCAATTTTGTAATTATATCAAACTTTATAATTTTGTTAATATTAAATGTATATATGTATATATATATATAATTTATACTATATATTAAAATAATATTAAATTACACACATTAAATATACACCACACACATATAATTTAATATTTTAAAATTTAATAATAAATAAAAATAATTAAATAACAATAAAACTAATAAATAAATAATAAAATATTAGGATAATTAATTAAACCCTAATTAATTAAATAAATAAACATATATATTTTATTTAGTATTTTAAAAATATATATGAGTTCATGCAAGTCCGTAAATCTATTTAAAATAATTAATAGTAAATTATTTACGTGAAAATTTCCCTAAAAATGCAAGTCCCGGGAAAATTTTACGTAAAGCACTTAAAATAATAATAAACAATTAAAATTTTAATTTTAATTAAATAAAAGCTCATGAAATATCAATATTATATTTAAAAATTATTAACACTGCATATCCCGATATAGTATAAAAATATTTAAAAATACGGGATACTACATTCATGAAGAAAGGAATTGTCTCTAATAAAGCTTCTCTATCTATATGGCATATTTGTTAAGCCTCTTTTTGAAATAGATGCGTTCTCTTCTAGTATATTTCTCTTTATATATGATCATAGTTGGATTTCACTTGAAACAAAGATATTCTTTTGCAATGAAGCTTTCCTATTTATATCATTTCAGAAAGTGCAAACTTCGAAGCTATCACATTATGATTCAAAATCTAGAGTTTTATAATGAGGAAGAAATCCTCTTAGAGATTCCTTTAAAGGAACATTATAGAAATAAATTTCCTCATCTCATGAGGAATACCTTTAAAAGTGAAGTGAACAAAAAAGAATGAATTCAAAATCTATCGATCATATAAAGTCTTAAGAAGTGAGATGAAGAACACTTGAAGAATCTTAAAAATAGAAGATCTTAAAGAAAGATAATGCTAGTCAACATCAATAAAATAGATATATGGGAAACTTATAAGAAAACCATATTTAACGACATCATTACTTGAAAACAGTACTTAGAAAAGCACTCAGTGAAAAATCCTAATAAGAATATTCCCTACACTTTTATCCTGAACTAGAACAGCTCTCTCCTATAAAGAAAAAAGTTCAATATTCACTTTATTATTTAAGGAAGGGAATATAATAATATTCTCCACTTGATTTGCTTTAAGCATGTCATGAACGTCCAAAGATATTTATGGTCTCTTAAGGGAATTAAGAAGTTAATGAACATTTGTTGAAGTTTTAGTACCCTCAAAATTGGCTAAAGGTTACTTTTTCTTTTAGGGAATCTCCAACTTGAATAGCAGTAAAATCTCCTCCAACAACTTCAGAGCATGAAAAGTCTTACTTAGGAAAATGACCACAAGCCATTCATAAAAATCAACCATCCTAATGCATAGCAATTTAAAGCATATGATACCATTGCCTTCCTGAAGCCTTCAAATTTTTAGAGTTCTTCAAGAGCTTTGACCTTAAGATCCTTAATTGTGACATAAGGGGATAAGTCTTTTGGATAACCCTGCAATTCGAGATAGAAGTTCACTCTCCTCTTTAAAATCAAAACTAATTGAAAACTTGAGTTCCTTATATGCTTCCCTCCCTTTTCCTTTTCCTCTCTTGTAAAGGGGAGGAGTTTCATATTTTTCTCATGAGAGTCTTTTTATAAGGGAATTCCCAATCACTATTGGACGTACTAAAAGGTCTTGGTAGAAGAATCTTTTAATGCATTTGATTCATGCTAACTCTTAGGTCTATTTATATGGGCCATTGCTTAGGAGAATTTTCTTAATAAGAAATATTTTATTAGATATCTTTACCTCCCTTAATGGAGTGATTTCCTCCATAGGAAATACACAGAACTCAACCTCTCTTAAGAAAAAGAAATTTTCTATATAGAAAATTCTTGTTCATATATCTCTAACTCCCCACAGGAGTAAGACTTTCCTAATTGGAAAATTTAGTTAAATATTTGAAACTCCCCATTAGAGAAAGACTTCCATATTATGAAATTTTCATTCAAAGGTATTAAACTCCCTAAAGGGAGAAGACATTCCTCCAAAGGAAATTTTCAAGTAAATCTCTCCACCTCCCTAATAGAAATAAAATTTCCTATACAAGAAAAGTTCGAATTGAAGACCTCAGTCTTCCTAAAGGGAATAAAATTAGCCTAATAGAAATATGTTCTCAAATACTTCAACTTCCTTATAGGAGCAAAATTTCCTCCATAGGAAATTCTTTGTCTAAGACTTTTACCTCCCTCATGGGAGTAAAATTTCCCTTATAGAAAATTCAATGAAAGATTCGAATCTCCCCCAAGGGACGCAAAATTCACTTCGTAAAAGAATCTACACTAATATCTTAAGCTCCCCCAAAGAAGAGAAATTTCCTCCATATAAAATCCTCGGAGTTCAACCTCCCTTAAGGGAGAAAAATTTTCCTTTAAAGGAATGCATACGCAGAAATCACTAACTCCTTATGGAAGCAAAATTTCCTCCATTGGAAATGAACATTGAGAAATTACTAACTCCCTAAAGGAGAGAATATCAACTACCTTAGAGACCCATATGGGGGGCAAACTCCAAATCATAGAGGGGACCAAACCTTTCAAATTATAAATTAATCTTCCTAAAGTGAAAATTTATGCCATAAGGACTATAAATCCTCCCTAAGCACTAATTAACCTCATCAAGGAGGCTCTTTATACAAAGAATCAATTAAATTTCAAAGTCGAAAATCTTCCCACAAGTGAGAGTCCTATATCCCCACAAACTAATGATACAAAAATACTCCCAATAAGAATTAATCAAATCATCAAAAATCATGTCCTAAGGACTTCCTATGCAACTATCCTAATTAAATATAAATTTTCCTCTGAAAGAAACTTTCAACATTCGAATACTAGGAGCACTCCTAGATTCTGAAAACCTTACTGTGAGGAAATCTCTCTAAGGAAAATTGCCCAACTATACTCTTTCATCTAAAACATCTATTCTAAACTTAAAGTGGGGGACATATGATGATACATAAAAAATACACTTCCAATAGAAGCCCGACACATGGAAAGTAGTTTTTTCTTATGTGCCATCTCAGTATACTTTTGACTTGTTGACTTTTTAACCTTCAAAAATCAAGTCAAAGTTGAATATCACTAGAGGGCATTTCCTACTAAGGACATAGTGTGGGTTAAATTAAACCCCTAGTCTCTAAGACTAAGTAAAGAGTAAGTAAGGTGTTAAACACTAGGGAATTAAGAGTACATTTCATATTAACTAGATAAATACTCGAATGGATAGGCAATTGATATAAAAGTACTATGTTAAAATGTTCTAACTATCCTAAAATTACTAAAAATTATAAATTACTCTAATTAAACTAGGAATACTATAACAAATTAAAGTGTTGTATATTAGAATTATAATTGAGTATCAATCTAGAACTATATTTATTAGCAAACACATAAATACATAAAATGATTAGAGAAATTTAGCTAATAATCCTTAAAAGCAATTCTCATTATCGATTAAAGGTATTTTCATTTAAAGTCTACAAGCATTCTCATGACATTGCAGGGATAAACAAAAAACCATTCAGTACTATGCTAATTCTTAACCCTTTAAAGTGGATTTCTTATCTCTAAGTACCTTCCTAACCCTTAAATAAAGTCAATTGCACTTCCACCAAAATGCCCTAGCTCTTATTATGAACATTTAATTAACAAGTTATATATGATGATCAAGCATACATAACACATTCCAAAACTCAATTGAAATTAAATTAACTATGAATTATAAAAGATAAAAAATGTAGTTTATAGATTAATTCATCATTGTAATCCTAATAAGTAAAGACTTAACTAAAATGCATAGTATTCAAAGTTAAAGAACAACAAGGAAGTATTTTAAACATCAAGTAAGAAAAATAAAGAAAAGAGAAAATGATTGTGTTTATAAACTCTTCAATGCTCTCCAAGAAGTTACTTGATTTATAGTAGGTCCTCTTTATATCTTCCTTCACTCCTTGGATATGACTTTGAACACTAAGCACTTTAACTTCTTTTTCAACAATAAAACTAATAAAGATACTAATTATTTCTAGTGCTTAAACTAAGTTTTTTTAATGCCTAAAATAGATCCAAATTCATTTATTTATAGGCTTCTCATTATCCCATTTCGTGCTCCTTTTGAATGGATGTAAATGGGAAAACGTGCATTAAAAGGGTTTGAAGGACAACTCGGTACAAATGTGCCAAGTTAGGCTTGACTTGCCCACTTATTCTCTATCATGACTTCGCACCACTATCCTAAGTTGGTATGGCTGTCTATTGTCCTAAGTCATCCCTATGGTGACGAGTTGGCACTTGCTTCTTTTTAATTTTCTTGCACCATTCTTCATTATAAAGTGTCTAAATGCATTTCCATGCATAGATTAAGCATAAGAAAACCTACAAAACACAACAAAAGAAATAAAAATAACAATGCATAATCAAATAAGCTCAAATAAAAACTAAAGAAAAATAAATCATAACTACTTTAAAGAACTATGATATTTTTCATTATAACAGGACACCAAGTCCTAATACCTAAATGAAGTATCTCTCTTAGGAAATTACTCAAAGTCCTAAGTGTGTGATCTCTCTCTAGATAAATCCTCTTATTGGCTCAGATACTTCTTCTGACAACCATCATCTTATAAGTCATTATAGCTGATAGGATTATCTTTCCAAAAAATCCACTCATTGCACCTACTACTCCTATACCCTACATATGCGATCTTGGCCATCCATTTTAACTTATCTCAGCCGTCCATTCTTACCCACCAAGCCTATAAAAGGCTTCCTCTAGCTACTAAATAAAGGTATTTCCTTCTCTCTCCTTCTCTTTCATTTTTCTCTTGATTTATTATCTCCTAACATCTACTATTCACATCATACACACATAAACACAAGTATTCATCATCTTCCTTATCTATTTATTCAATATTTAGGCTTCCAAGCCTCTTTTATATTGATCACAATATCGACTTAAGCGTCAAACCTAGATTACTCTTAGGAATTTTCCCCTAAGACTCTTTGTGCTTGAAGGAAATATATCTTAAAATTCATGGAGCTTAAGCATGTGGCCTCCAAATCCTTCAACATACATGATGGAGCTATAGCTAAGGCAAAAGGATATTGAACTATCATAAGTTTTCTTCAATAACCTTTTTCTCTAAACAACTTAATTAAAAAGATGGTGATAGTCCATATATATATATATATATATATATATATATATATACTGATTATAGGCATATGAATTATGGAAAGATGACAATGGGATGGAGATCATGGACTTGTGGCTTAATGATTCATTATGGACTCGTGGCTTGATGATTCATCATCTCTATATAAATTAATGTCATGCTTGCATATAGCTCAACTATGTGTATAGGAAGATCCTAATGATAGGCCATCCATGTTAGAAGTTGCTTTAATGCTAAAAAAAATGAAACTGCAGTTCTCAAAATTCCAAAAAGACATTCTTTTTCAATGAAAAATGATGAAAGGGGCAAATTTGATATTGCATCGCCAATGGAAAATTGTTCTGTTAATGATGAAACAATTTCAAAAGTAGTTAGAAGATGAGGACTAGTATGTATTTGAATAGGCTTGTTGATTGTTGAACATAATATAACTATTTGAAAAGAATATTCATATTTTTCCATTTCAATTTGGCTTGTAATATATTTTTTTAAGTACATTTTATGTAGCAACTAGGGATGTGAACAGTACATCACTGGTTGTGACATTTTACCATTCCATCATTCCTTTTTATTATTATTATTATTATTATTATTATTATTATTATTATAAATGAATAAATTGATTACAAACTATAGGTGTTTAATCATGGCATAATAAGTTCACCCAATTCATTTTAAGTTTTTAGATTCCACCATTTTAATTAATTGTTAAAACAAATTGAAATTTCAAAAAAATAACTTTTTATAATTTCATTATTAAAAAAGTTATTTACAAGTGATATGTGTTTAAATTATGACACTATGAGTTTATGTAGTTCATTTTAAGTTTTAGAGTCCCTCACTTTAATTAATTGTTAAAAACATTAAAACTCTCTAAATACCTATTTTCTATATATATATATATATATATATATATATATATATATATATATATATATATATATATATATATATATATATATATGCACTCCAATTCGAGACCTTATTAAAAGAAATTCAAAATTTTTACCACTTAATCCAAAAAATGTGGTTTGACTTGTGATATTAATCGTACTAGTTATGGATGATATATTTCACTTTGGTCATTGATATCAAGTAGTAATTAATGGAAGGCTGGTTGTCACGACCCAAAACAGGGGCCATGACCGGCGCTAGGGAACGGGAATTCTTTCGAATCCGGAACCCGTAGCAAGCCTAAAAATAAAATAAATATGCAATAATAACCATAAAAATATAATATGCAGCGGAAAATAAAAATCATAAATATTACAATATCATCCATATCAACTGGATTTAATTCAAAACTCATCACATCGCATATATAATCTCATAAATGTATAATCTTTATACAAATCCAGTTTCAACATAATATATCTCCTTTAAAACAAATACTTTAATTCACAACTACTGAAAATCACAACTACTGAAAATCACAACTACTGCAGTGTCTAGATAAAATAAATAAGACTCAAGTATACAATTTACATAAAGAAGCCGGGGCGGAAGAAATCCGGCGTATCGACCTGCTACTGAGGTCTGAGGAAGTTGACTCTCCTGAAAAATAGTCAACGGAGGGGAGTCAGACCTCACTGAGTGAATTACTATAATATATATACATACACTCTAAGTGATAATGTATACAGTCAACAGTATATGAGTAATATGTATATATACAGGCAAGTTCATACAGATGCAGAAAAATCATTTTATATATTTTGTCTAAAAATCATCTTTTATGAAGGATCATATAGAACCCTAGAATATCGCAACCTCAGAAAAATAGTGTTAAACAACACTCTAGCCATACAGGCTCACTGATTCCAAATATATCCACTTAATCCATATGGACAGTAGACTGGCCCCGAGACACTAAGTCAACCGAGCTCCAGCAGTCTGACTGCCAGTGTGATTGGCCCCGAGACACTTGGTCAACCGAGCTCCAGCAATCACACCCACAAACCACATCTCACATATATCAATAATTATAATCAAATCAATATCCACAAATAGTTAGTAATATAGCCTAAAGCTATAGGCGTACCGGTACGTACTCGGTCCTAGTGCTGCCCACTAGGTAGCACGTTCTATTGATATCCTTCATTTTTAAATATAAAACATTCATTCACAAATACATGATGCATGAATTTAAATAAATCAACAATATAAACCATATATATACTGGAAATATACCAAACATAAACCAGGTATATTTTGAGTATATATATGTCAAATAAATCCAATCAAATCATGAATTAAACTAAAAATATATTTAAAAACATTTTAAATATATTTTATTAATAAAACATGTATATAATTTATTATATACCAAAAATATACCAAAAATATACTTGAATATAAATCATGTTATTTATGCATATTTAGTCAAAATAAAACATGCATTTTCTAAATCATGCATCCTAATCATATATATATAATATAGTAACTCACCTAATGCGCTCCACGAGACAGGTCCGACGGGCCTGGTCCACTAACCCTCGGTCTCGGCGCAACTAAACAAGAAATAATTAATCGACATTAGAATAACCCTAACAGAAATCCTAGAATTAAATCTAGAGTATTCAACACAGAATCGGAAATTAGGGTTCGACTGGATATCACGTTTTACGAGAATTCTACCGAAAATCCGACAGAACCTCCCCTGTAAAACGGACATCTCTCTACTCAAAAGAGTAGAGCCGACCCTGCAAAGAAAATACACTTCAAAAATAAACACCACAATCAATCACAACCCCTCGGTCGGACTCCAGACTACAATCTGTCGACCGGGGTCCACAAACACAGAATATATATTCAAATATACCAAAAATATCCTTAAATCATAAAAATACATTTCATACGTAGAAATTACATAATAAATCTTGAAACACTGTAAAAAATCGATTAAAACTGATTTTATTAGAAAAACCGTATATTATATATATAATTGAAAATAATTCCCGGAAAATAGTTTTAATTAGTTAAAAATACTAAATATTTTGTAGAAATCATTTTTATACCTTAAATAAATATTAAAACCAATTAAATTACATTTTTAGACAATTTAGGGTAAAATTACCAAAATACCCCTATATATATATATATACCAAAATTACTTCAAAAATTCACCAAAAATCATACAATTATCCAAAATTAATTTTCTCAACATATTTATCAATAATATCAATAATTAAACTCAATTAACCAATTAAATTCAATTTAAAACACAATTAACTTAATTTTACAAAATCACATAAACTTCAATAATTAAAAATAAATACTTAGAAATTCATAAAAATTCCAAATAAATTCCTATAATTCATTTCAACACCTAATTCAACCATAAACTCCAATTTCATAATTTAAATAATTAATTTCCGAAAATTAGAAAATAATATTAAAATATTCAAAAATACCCAAAAATCCAAACAATCTCCAAAAATTCTGTAAAAATTCATACATGAAGATTAAGCTACCAGGAACAACATTTGTGAAGGAAGTTTCCATGAATCATCCAAATCGAAGCTCAAAAAAATCAAAAACCAAAAGAGGCCGAAAACTTCAAATCAAAACCTAAGCAATTCTAGACCATTTTAGCTCAAACCAAAGCTAGAATAACACTCAACGGAGCTCAAGGAGAAGATAGAGACCGGCGGTGTCGAAAACGGTGGCCGGAGGAGGGAGAAACGGCGGTGGGAAATGTGGTGGTCGGCGCCCGCGGGAAGAAGAAGAAGAAGAAGAAGAAAAAGAAAAAGAAAAAGAAAGAAAAAGGAAAGAGAAAGAAAAAGAAAAAGAAAGAAAAAGGAAAAGAAAAAAAAAGAAAAAAAGAAAAAAATAAAGTAAATTAAAATAATTAAATATTAATAAATAATTAATAATAAAATAATAAATTTTAATAATTTAATAATAAATAAAATAATCAAATAATAATAAATAAATAATAAAATATTAGGGTAATAATAAACCCTAATTAAATAAATATACACACACAGGCTTTATTTAATAATTTAAAAATATGTATGAGTTCATGCAAACCCGTAAATACATTTAAAATAATTAATAATACATTGTTTACGTGAAAATTTCCCCAAAAATGAAAGTCCCGGGAAAATTTTACGTAAAATACTGAAAATAATAGATAGTAATTAAAATAGGTTTAAAATACATATCAACTCATAAAAATATCACATATATAGTCAAAATTATTGACACTCGCATATCCCGGTACAGTGTAAAAAATATTTTAAAAAAACACGGGATATTACAGTCTTCCCCCCTTACAAGAATTCGTCCCCGAATTCCAAAAAGAAGATTACAGAATCAGGAAGGAAAGAGATACGGGTAAGAAGCTCGCATCTCAGCTTCAGTCTCCCACGTATGCTCTTCAACTCTGTCGCTACGCCACAAAACCTTGACCATCGGAATCTGCTTCGATCGCAACTGTCGAATTTGAAAATCAACGATCGCCACAGGTTCTTCCACAAACATCAAATCTTCACTCACTTCCACACTGTCAGGTTGCAACACGTGTGAAGGATCTGAGATATATTTCCTCAACATCGAGATATGAAATACTGGATGCACTTGTGACATACTCGGAGGGCAAATCCAACCGATATGCAACAGTGCCAATTCTCTCCAGAATCTCAAACGGTCCAATATATCTCGGTGCTAACTTACCCTTCCTGCCAAATCTCATCACACCCTTCATCGGAGATACTTTCAGAAAAACGAAATCTCCAACCTGAAACTCCACATCTCTGCGCCTAGGATCCGCATAACTCTTCTGTCTGTTAACTGCGGTCTCTAACCTGCGCTTGATCACGGCGACTTTCTCTGCAGCATCTTGAACCATCTCTGGTCCAATCAAAGCTCTCTCACCGATCTCATCCCAACTCAATGGGGATCTACACTTCCTTCCATACAACGCCTCATATGGTGCCATACCAATACTGCTATGGTAGCTGTTATTATATGCAAACTCAACAAGCGACAAATGATCATCCCAGCTACCTCTCAAATCCAAAACACACATCCTCAACATATCTTCCAGTGTCTGGATCGTCCTCTCAGACTGACCATCTGTCTGAGGATGAAAAGCAGTACTAAAATCCAACCTAGTGCCCATCGCTTCTTGCAACTTCTGCCAAAAACGAGAAGTAAACACCGAACCTCTATCTGACACAATGGACACAGGTACTCCATGAAGGCACACAATATGCTTCACGTACAACTTCGCCAATCTAGCAACTGAATATGTGGCTTTCACAGGCAAGAAATGTGCAGACTTCGTCAATCTGTCTACAATCACC
This sequence comes from Mallotus nudiflorus, assembly GCA_947683625.1. Classification (NCBI taxonomy): domain Eukaryota; kingdom Viridiplantae; phylum Streptophyta; class Magnoliopsida; order Malpighiales; family Euphorbiaceae; genus Mallotus; species Mallotus nudiflorus. The sequence continues at coordinate 425,670 of CANTUR010001188.1, forward strand.
CAGATGGAATCGTATCCATCCTTCGAACGAGGTAAACCGACCACAAAATCCATAGCTATCCTTTCCCACTTCCACTCGGGAATAGGAAGAGGCTGAAGCTTCCCAGAAGGCTTCTGATGTTCGGCTTTCACTTGCTGACACGTCAAACACTTAGCAACATAATCAGCGACATCCTTCTTCAATCCATCCCACCAGTATAGATCTCTGATACTGTGGTACATCTTAGTAACACCAGGATGAACGCTGTAGGCTGTAGAATGTGCTTCCTCTAAAATCTCTTCTCTCAAATCATCCACATCAGGAACACACAATCTACTACTGATCCACAACACACCATCATCATCAAGTGTGAAATCAGTGAACTTCCCTGCTCTGACATTCTCTGCAAGCTCTTCCAGAATAGGATCTCGGCTCTGAGCTGCTTTAATCCTATCCCTCAGTACAGATCGTACTTTAAACTGAGCTAACAGTCCACCTGATCTACTGATCTTCATCATCAGGACCTTGATCCACCAACAAATGCAACTCCTGGATCAATGGTCTCCTCTCTACACCGATGTGAGCAAGACTACCTGAAGACTTCCTACTCAAGGCATCTGCTACCACATTAGCTTTACCTGGATGGTAAAGAATCTCGCAATCATAATCCTTCAACAGTTCCAACCATCTTCTCTGCCTCAAATTCAAATCTCGCTGCTGGAAAATGTACTTAAGGCTCTTGTGATCAGTAAATATCTCACAAGTCACCCCGTACAGATAATGTCTCCAAATCTTCAAAGCAAAGATCACTGCAGCCATCTCCAGATCATGTGTAGGATAGTTCTGCTCATGCTTCTTCAACTACCTTGAAGCATAGGCTATCACCCTTCCATTCTGCATCAACACACAACCAAGACCAATTCTAGAGGCATCACAGTAAACTGTGAACTTATCCACACTATTAGGCAAAGCTAATACTGGCGTTGTGGTCAACTTCTCCTTCAACAACTGAAAACTATTCTCACAAGCTTCTGACCACTCGAATATAACATTCTTCTGAGTCAAACGAGTCATAGGGGCTGCAATCCTGGAAAAATCCTGCACAAACCGCCTATAATACCCGGCTAAACCCAGAAAACTCCGAATCTCAGTAACTGAAGTAGGTCTAGGCCACTCAGATACTGCCTCAACCTTTTGTGGATCAACCTGAATACCTTCTTTAGACACTACGTGTCCAAGAAAAGAAACACTCTCCATCTAGAAATCACACTTCGAGAATTTAGCATAAAGCTGATGATCTCTCAGTGTCTGTAGTACAATCCTTAAGTGATATACATGCTCTTCCATACTCCTCGAATATACTAGTATATCATCAATGAAGACTACCACAAACTGATCCACATACGGTCGGAATACTCTGTTCATCAGGTCCATAAAAGCTGCTGGTGCATTAGTCAAACCAAAAGACATCACCAGAAACTCATAATGGCCATATCGAGTGCGGAAAGCTGTCTTAGGAATATCAGCTTCACTGATCCGCAGCTGATGATAACCCGACCTTAAGTCAACCTTAGAAAAGAACTGTGCACCTTGTAACTGATCAACAAATCATCTATCCTCGGGAGAGGATACTTGTTCTTCACTGTCACCTTGTTAAGCTCTCTGTAGTCAATGCACAGTCTCAGGGTACCATCCTTCTTCTTCACAAACAAGACTGGTGCACCCCAAAGGGAAACACTAGGTCTGATAAAACCTTTATCCAACAACTCTTGCAATTGCTCCTTCAACTCTCTCAACTCTGCAGGAGCCATACGATAGGGTGGCATAGATATAGGAGTAATACCTGGAACCACATCTATACAGAACTCAATCTCTCTATGAGGTGGTAAACCTGGCAACTCCTCGGGAAAAACATCAGGAAACTCACAAGCAACAGGAACATCTGTGAGTGACAACTTCTCCACTGACGTATCCCTAACCAATGCCAAAAATCCCTGACAACCTTTCCTCAACAACTTCCTAGCTAAAATAACAGAAATAAGATTCTGAGGTGCTGAACTCCTGTCACCAACAAACTTAAATTCTACTTCACCAGGAATTCTGAAAATCACCTCCTTATTCCTGCAATCAACCACGGCATAATGCTGAGACAACCAATCCATTCCCAAAATAACATCAAACTCCATCACATCCAACAAAATCAAATCAACGGGTAATTCTCTATCTCCCACGAGAACTGGACAACCAGAAAGAACAATATCGGCGTCCAAAGAATCACTCAGAGGAGTGGCAACAGACAAAGGAAAAGCCATCCTCGAAGCTTGCCAACAAGATTTAGAAGCAAAAATGGGAGAAACAAACGAATGCGTGGCACCCGGATCAAACAAAACCAAAGCATCCAGGTAACAAACAGAAAGAATACCTGCCACGACTGCATTAGATGCTTGAGCATCCTGCTGAGTCAGATGAAAGACTCTGGCCTGACCTCGACCTCCCTGCTGACTGGTTGAAGCCTGGCCAACACCTCGGGTACCTCCTCTCGTACCTCTACCACGACTCTGCTGTGGAACAAACTGAGTAGAACTCTGATGCTGAGCTGGTGGCAACTGAAATGGCACGGGTGCTGCACTAGCAATCGACTGCTGTGGGAATCGTGGAATCTGCTGCTGCTGATATTCGGGGTAAGGACACGATCTGGCAAAATGTCCTGTCTGCCCGCATCTGAAACATGTCAACGGTGTCAGATAACACGGTCCCTGATGGACTCTACCACAAGTCTGACAAACACTGGCCGCTGATCCAGAACTACGACCACTGCTGCTGCTCGAAGCACCTGACCCCAAATCTGAATGATCTACGCTGACCTCCACGACCATGTCTACTGCTCCGATGCACTCGCTGCTGCTGTCTCTGACTCTGCTGAGTCGAACCTCACTGCTGACTACTCGAACCAACATGAAAACTCGAATACGGAGTAGCCTGCAATCCACTCGACTGAACTCCCCAACTGGTAGTAATCAGGCATCGCTCCCTGCCTAACTAACCTCAGCTCAATCTCCTTAGCTAGCTCAATCACCGACTCGAGAGTAAGGACCTGCTCTAGGCATACCAGCAAAAGCTGAACCCAAACCAGTAACGTACGTAGTAACAGCGAAATATTGATCTCGCATCAGATCCTCAGCATATCTACCCAGACGAAGGAACTCTCGGGTATACTCCTCTACTGATCGATCTCCACGAGAAATACTGGTCAAACGGAGACGATAGCTCAAACGAAGAGGCTCTGGACAAAATCTCCTCATGAATCGCTCTCGAAACTAAGCCCATGTCATCGTCATCATATAGGGCTGGATCATCTGAATAAACCAATCAAGGCTGGTCCCTCGACAGACAACTCAACAATCATGATCCTCTGATACTCGGTATGAGCAGTCCGAGTCCTAGTCTCAATCGCATGCAGAAAATCTAAAGGATCAGAAGTACCATCAAAAGCAATCCTGCCAACTCGGGCATAGAACAAAGCTGCATCAGGGTCAGACATACCCTGCTGATAAGTAGGCTGAACAGGCTGAACAACTGGAGGAACAGGAACATCAAACTCAGGCTCAACAGGCTCCTCATCCTGTAACTCTCTCTGCCTACGGCGACCTGCCGCTCCTCGAGGTCTACCCCTGCCACGACCTCTACGTCTAACTGGCTGCTCAGGAGGTAAAACCTCGTCCTGAAAAGACTCATCATCCTCGGCCTCAACGACCGGTGGAGCGACACGCGCTCGCCTCCTCATTCTGAAAAGACAAACGGAAAGATTCAGACAAAACAGACAACGGAGGAATAACGCTGAAAACTACAGCAAGGAATACTCATCAAGACATACTCGAACCTAATACACTGCAGTAGTCCAACAGAAAACACAACTTTAAAACTAGGGCCACAACTCACAAAACTAAGCCCTGACACAGAACTCCACTCTGAAACGAACTTTGCTCTGATACCAACTTTGTCACGACCCAAAACAGGGGCCATGACCGGCGCTAGGGAACGGGAATTCTTTTGAATCCGGAACCCGTAGCAAGCCTAAAAATAAAATAAATATGCAATAATAACCATAAAAATATAATATGCAGCGGAAAATAAAAATCATAAATATTACAATATCATCCATATCAACTGGATTTAATTCAAAACTCATCACATCGCATATATAATCTCATAAATGTATAATCTTTATACAAATCCAGTTTCAACATAATATATCTCCTTTAAAACAAATACTTTAATTCACAACTACTGAAAATCACAACTACTGAAAATCACAACTACTGCAGTGTCTAGATAAAATAAATAAGACTCAAGTATACAATTTACATAAAGAAGCCGGGGCGGAAGAAATCCGGCGTATCGACCTGCTACTGAGGTCTGAGGAAGTTGACTCTCCTGAAAAATAGTCAACGGAGGGGAGTCAGACCTCACTGAGTGAATTACTATAATATATATACATACACTCTAAGTGATAATGCATACAGTCAACAGTATATGAGTAATATGTATATATACAGGCAAGTTCATACAGATGCAGAAAAATCATTTTATATATTTTGTCTAAAAATCATCTTTTATGAAGGATCATATAGAACCCTAGAATATCGCAACCTCAGAAAAATAGTGTTAAACAACACTCTAGCCATACAGGCTCACTGATTCCAAATATATCCACTTAATCCATATGGACAGTAGACTGGCCCCGAGACACTAAGTCAACCGAGCTCCAGCAGTCTGACTGCCAGTGTGATTGGCCCCGAGACACTTGGTCAACCGAGCTCCAGCAATCACACCCACAAACCACATCTCACATATATCAATAATTATAATCAAATCAATATCCACAAATAGTTAGTAATATAGCCTAAAGCTATAGGCGTACCGGTACGTACTCGGTCCTAGTGCTGCCCACTAGGTAGCACGTTCTATTGATATCCTTCATTTTTAAATATAAAACATTCATTCACAAATACATGATGCATGAATTTAAATAAATCAACAATATAAACCATATATATACTGGAAATATACCAAACATAAACCAGGTATATTTTGAGTATATATATGTCAAATAAATCCAATCAAATCATGAATTAAACTAAAAATATATTTAAAAACATTTTAAATATATTTTATTAATAAAACATGTATATAATTTATTATATACCAAAAATATACCAAAAATATACTTGAATATAAATCATGTTATTTATGCATATTTAGTCAAAATAAAACATGCATTTTCTAAATCATGCATCCTAATCATATATATATAATATAGTAACTCACCTAATGCGCTCCACGAGACAGGTCCGACGGGCCTGGTCCACTAACCCTCGATCTCGGCGCAACTAAACAAGAAATAATTAATCGACATTAGAATAACCCTAACAGAAATCCTAGAATTAAATCTAGAGTATTCAACACAGAATCGGAAATTAGGGTTCGACTGGATATCACGTTTTACGAGAATTCTACCGAAAATCCGGCAGAACCTCCCCTGTAAAACGGACATCTCTCTACTCAAAAGAGTAGAGCCGACCCTGCAAAGAAAATACACTTCAAAAATAAACACCACAATCAATCACAACCCCTCGGTCGGACTCCAGACTACAATCTGTCGACCGGGGTCCACAAACACAGAATATATATTCAAATATACCAAAAATATCCTTAAATCATAAAAATACATTTCATACGTAGAAATTACATAATAAATCTTGAAACACTGTAAAAAATCGATTAAAACTGATTTTATTAGAAAAACCGTATATTATATATATAATTGAAAATAATTCCCGGAAAATAGTTTTAATTAGTTAAAAATACTAAATATTTTGTAGAAATCATTTTTATACCTTAAATAAATATTAAAACCAATTAAATTACATTTTTAGACAATTTAGGGTAAAATTACCAAAATACCCCTATATATATATATATACCAAAATTACTTCAAAAATTCACCAAAAATCATACAATTATCCAAAATTAATTTTCTCAACATATTTATCAATAATATCAATAATTAAACTCAATTAACCAATTAAATTCAATTTAAAACACAATTAACTTAATTTTACAAAATCACATAAACTTCAATAATTAAAAATAAATACTTAGAAATTCATAAAAATTCCAAATAAATTCCTATAATTCATTTCAACACCTAATTCAACCATAAACTCCAATTTCATAATTTAAATAATTAATTTCCGAAAATTAGAAAATAATATTAAAATATTCAAAAATACCCAAAAATCCAAACAATCTCCAAAAATTCTGTAAAAATTCATACATGAAGATTAAGCTACCAGGAACAACATTTGTGAAGGAAGTTTCCATGAATCATCCAAATCGAAGCTCAAAAAAATCAAAAACCAAAAGAGGCCGAAAACTTCAAATCAAAACCTAAGCAATTCTAGACCATTTTAGCTCAAACAAAAGCTAGAATAACACTCACCGGAGCTCAAGGAGAAGATAGAGACCGGCGGTGTCGAAAACGGTGGCCGGAGGAGGGAGAAACGGCGGTGGGAAATGTGGTGGTCGGCGCCCGCGGGAAGAAGAAGAAGAAGAAGAAGAAAAAGAAAAAGAAAGAAAAAGGAAAGAGAAAGAAAAAGAAAAAGAAAGAAAAAGGAAAGAGAAAGAAAAAGAAAAAGAAAGAAAAAGGAAAAGAAAAAAAAAAGAAAAAAGAAAAAAAATAAAGTAAATTAAAATAATTAAATATTAATAAATAATTAATAATAAAATAATAAATTTTAATAATTTAATAATAAATAAAATAATCAAATAATAATAAATAAATAATAAAATATTAGGGTAATAATAAACCCTAATTAAATAAATATACACACACAGGCTTTATTTAATAATTTAAAAATATGTATGAGTTCATGCAAACCCGTAAATACATTTAAAATAATTAATAATACATTGTTTACGTGAAAATTTCCCCAAAAATGAAAGTCCCGGGAAAATTTTACGTAAAATACTGAAAATAATAGACAGTAATTAAAATAGGTTTAAAATACATATCAACTCATAAAAATATCACATATATAGTCAAAATTATTGACACTGCATATCCCGGTACAGTGTAAAAAATATTTTTAAAAAAACACGGGATATTACACTGGTGAGGTAAGTTGGTGAAATTTTGACCTAACTATTAGTAGTTGATGTGTATATATATACACACACTCCAATTGGAGACCTTACTAAAAGAAATTTTAAATTTTTTACCTCTTAATTCAACAAATGTGGTTTGACTTGTGATATTAATTGTCCTAAGTCATCCTTATAGTGACGAGTCGGCACTTGCTTCTTTTTACTTTTCATACACCATTCTTCATTATAAAGTATCTAAATGCATTTCTATACATAGATTAAGCATAAGAAAACCTACAAAACACAAAAAAAAAAAAAAAGAAATAAAAATAACAATACATAATCAAATAAACTCAAATAAAAACTAAACAAAAATAAATCATAACTACCCTAAAGAACTATGATACTTTTCATTATAACAGGACACCAAGTCCTAATACCCATATGAAGTATCTCTCTTAGGAAATTACTCAAAGTCCTAATACCCATATGAAGTATCTCTCTTAGGAAATTACTCAAAGTCCTAAAAGTGTGATCTCTCTCTAGATAAATCCTCTCACTGGCTCATATACTTCTTTTGACAACCGTCATCTTATAAGTCATTATAGTTGATAGGATTATCTTTCTAAGAAATCCACTCCTTGCACCTACTACTCCTATACATATACGATCTTGGTCATCCATTTTAACTTATCTCAGTCATCCATTCCTACCCACCAAGCCTATAAAAGGCTTCCTCTAGCTACTAAATAAAGGTATTTCCTTCTCTCTCTTTCTCCTTCATTTTTCTCTTTATTTATTATCTCCTAACATCTACTATTCACATCATACACACATAAACACAAGTATTCATCATCTTCCTCATCTATTTATTCAATATTTAGGCTTCCAAGCCTCTTTTATATTGATCATAACTTAAGCGTCGAAGAGGTTTTGGTAACCCAAAACCCTACCTAGATTACTCTTAGGAATTTTCCCCTAAGACTCTTTGTGCTTGAAGGAACTCTATCTCAAAATTCATGGAGCTTAAGCATGTGGCCTCTATATCCTTCAACATGCATGATGGAGCTATAGTTAAGGCAAAAGGATATTGAACCATCATAAGTTTTCTTCAATAACCTTTTTCTCTAAACAACTTAGTAAAAAAGATGGTGATAGTCCATATATATATACTGATTATAGGCATATGAATTATGGAAAGATAACAATGGGATGGAGATAATGGACTTGTGGCTTGATGATTCATTATGGACTCGTGGCTTGATGATTCATCATCTCCATGTAAATTAATGTCATGCTTGCATATAGCTCTTTTATGTGTACAAGAAGATCCTAATGATAGGCCATCCATGTTAGAAGTTGCTTTAATGCTAAAAAATGAAACTGCAGTTCTCAAAATTCCAAAAAGACATTCTTTTTCAATGAAAAATGATGAAAGGGGCAATTTTGATATTGCATCGCCAATGAAAAATTGTTCTGTTAATGATGAAACAATTTCAAAAGTAGTTGGAAGATGAGGACTAGTATGTATTTGAATAGGCTTGTTGATTATTGAACATAATATAACTATTTGAAAAGAATATTCATATTTTTCCACTTCATTTTGGCTTGTGATATATTTTTTTAAGTATGTTTTATGTAGCAACTACGGACGTGAACAATACATCACTGGTTGCGACATTTTACCATTCCGTCATTCCTTTTATTATTATTATTATTATTATTATTATTATTATTATTATAAATGAATAAATTGATTACAAATTATAGGTGTTTAATCATGGCACAATAAGTTCACCCAGTTCATTTTAAGTTTTTAGATTCCACCATTTTAATTAATCGTTAAAACAAATTGAAATTTCAAAAAATAATTTTTTATAATTTCATTATTAAAAAAGTTATTTACAAGCGATATGTGTTTAAATTATGACACTATGAGTTTATCTAGTTCATTTTAAGTTTTAGACTCCCTCATTTTAATTAATTGTTAAAAACATTAAAATTTTCAAAAACAATTTTAATTAGCATTGGGGGCATAAGAGGATAAAACTCTCTAAATGCCTATTTTCTATATATATATACTCCAATTCAAGACCTTATTAAAAGAAATTCAAACTTTTTACCACTTAATCCAAAAAATGTGGTTTGACTTATATATTAATCGTACTAGTTATGGATGATATGTTTCACTTTGGTCATTGATATCAAGTAGTAATTAATGGAAGGCCGTTGAGGTAAGTTGGTGAAATTTTGACCTAACTGTTAGTAGTTGATGTGTATATATATACACACACTCCAATTGGAGACCTTACTAAAAGAAATTTTAAATTTTTTACCTCTTAATTCAGCAAATGTGGTTTGACTTGTGATATCAATCGTACTAGTTATGGATGATATGTTTCACTTTGGTCATTGATATCAAGTAGTAATTAATGGAAGGGTAGTGAGGTAAGTTGGCGAAATTTTGACCTAACCGTTAGTAGTTGGGAGATTTATAATATAAATTAAAGGAAGTAAATATACTAACAATTAATCATATCAGCTTGCTTTGAGTTATTTTTATCTAATTAATTTTAAATTTGAACTGTAATTTAGTTAAATTAATTATTAAAATTTTTTTATTGTCATTATAATTTTATCTAAATTTAATTGAATTAATTAGAAATTAATAAATTCTCATTAAAAGAATAAATAAATATCTTTTTGAAGCACGAAGTTGTATTAACTATATTCTAAATTCGTTCGTTTCAGTAATTTTTTATATTCATATTAGATTCATAAAATTAAAAAAATTGTTATATATATATATATATATATATATATATATATATATATATATATATATATATATATATATATATATATATATATATATATATATATATATATATATATATATATATATATATATATATATATATATATATATATATATTTATTTATTTATTTATTTATTTCTTACTTAGTAATTTATGGTTATGAAGAATTTAAATTAATTGACTTGAGAAATCACTATTAGTAAAAAGTTGCAAACTTTTTTATTCATAGGAAAAATAAGCCATATATATATAACCTAATGTTTTGTTTTTTTCTTAATGATACATATATATACATATATACTAGTAAATAACCACGTGTTTCATATGTGAATAAAAAATATATTTGACTCATGATATATAGTAAATAAATAGTTAAACATATTATTATTATTAAGTAAAAGTTTTAGAAATAATAATAGTTTTATTTATTTATATAACTATTGGATCTTAACTTAATATAGTTATAATTCATTATAATTTTTATAAATATTTTATTTAAATAATTATATGATATTACTTCAATATTTCTTATCATTAATTTTCTCAACTTTAGAACTGATTTCATATAAAAGAATATTATGATCATAATTAAATAGAAGATAATAAAAATCATTAGTTATTTGTTAATAAAAAGTTTAAAAATAATAAAAGTTATATTTTCCTTATATGATAATTTAAATATTACAACCCTATTGAACTTATAATTTATTAAAATTTTAATAAATGTTTTATTTGAGTTATGACACTTTATTTCTTTAATATTTTTAATATTAATACTTTTATTTACACAAAAATTAGTTTGATGTTAGTTTTTTAAGTTCAACTAAAAATTAAATTATAAATATTAATTAACTTAATTTTAACTTTTTTTTGTTAAAATTTATAAAAAAAATATATCTAAAAATGATAATTATACTACTTTCTTTTATAAAATATACTTTCAAACAAATTATATGCTCTATTTTTTAATCATTAATTTTTAATATATACAAAATATACTTTGAAAAAAAATTATATATTTTTCATTTTTTCATAAAATTTATTAATTTTGAGTTTAATTATTTACTTATTAAATTTATTATACTAAGACTTATAAAATTATGTTATCTAATTTGATTTATATTAGATAAAAAATAGGTAGACCTAATTAAAATAGCAAAATATATATTTTTCACAAAATTATCACTAAAATTTTAATTAATTTAATTTTGTTAGAGATAAAATATAAATTAACATAATTAAAATATGAAACATACTTTCAATTAAATTAGAATTATGTGTTAATTAATTTTATTTTTGTTAGAGATGAAATATAAGTTAACCTAATTAGAAAAAGAAATATACTTCCAATTAAAATAGAATTAGATTTTAATTAATTTAATTTTGTTAGAGATAAAATATAAATTAATCTAATTAAAATTAGGAAACATACTTTAAATTATTTTTGAATTATATTTTAATTAAATTATTTTTTATTTATGATATAGTAGAAGTTAACCTAATTTGAATAGAAAATATACTTTTTAATTAGGCTCTATTTGTTTGTAGAAAATATTTTTCAAAGAAAATATTTTCAATGTTTGGTTGCAACATAAAAAAAAATAAATGAGAATAGAAGACATTGGAATAAAAGAGATGATAATAAATGAGAAGAGAAGACATTAGAAAATAATTTCCCATTCATGAAATGGGAAATTATTTTCCCTTATTTTAAAGTTATTTTCCTTTGACTTATTTTCTTTGGTAATCTAAACACCGAAAAATAAGAAAGAATATTTTACATAAGAGTATTTTCCACAAACAAATGGAGCCTTAAATTAGAATTTTTGTTGGAGATAAGATAAAAGTTAACCTAAATAAAATAGGAAACATACTTTCAATTAAATTAGAATTATATTTTAGTTAATTTGATTTTTATTATACATAAAATAGAAGTTAACCTAGTTAAAATAGGAAATAGAATTTTTGTCAAATTAAAATTATATTTAAATTAATTTAATTTGACTTTTATTAGTAAATAACTAAATTATCCAATTTTTATATAATAATAAGTGAAATCTTTTTTGTAATTTTGCCTCCCCCCCCCCCCCTCCCACCACAAATATATAAGTTAACATGTAAATTGTCCCTTCAGCCAAAGTCTTTTAAGATCCTCTTCTTCTACCCGCAAAATAGTTTGGTGTCATTTATTTATTGTTATCATTTTTTTTCCATATGATGTTCTTGGCATCCATTAACTACAAGAGTTTTAACTAATTCAAAGTTTGAGTCACATGGATTTATAAAGTATACAAGCAGATGAATAAATAAATATAGAATTATATTATTTCATTATGTAATCAGTTCAAAGATACATGAGTATATATAAATTGTATAGAAATAGATGAGATGTGCTACACATAACAAGAAGTAGGTAGATAACGTGATCAAATATAACATCAAATATAATAATTACCATAAAAGGTACTTGTACCTTATCACCCCCTACAAACCCTTGATCACCATAAAAATGTAACTTGGAGCATAGAGAAATAAAACGAGGAGATAAGGGTTTGGTGAAAAATCTATAGGTTGTTCAACAGTAGACAAATAGCAAACTTTTAGAAAACTAGTAGTAACTTGTTCCCTGACAAAGTGGTAGTCCAATTCAATATGTTTTGTACAGGCATTAAATATCAAATTTTAGCTAAAGTAAATAGCTCCCACATTGTCAAAATGAAGAGCCATAGGTGGAACATAATAGCCAAGTTCAGAGAGCAATCCATGAAGTTATAAAAGTTCAGATCTAGCATTAGCAATGGCTTTGTATTCACTTTTAATTTATGACTTGGCAATTGTAGGCTACTTCTCAACTAACCAAAAGATGAGTGATGAACCAAGAAAAATTGCATAGCCATTTGTTAATCGTCGATCATCTTAATCACTTGTTTAATCACTATTAGCATAACAGTTCAAGGAAATTAATAAGGAAGGATAGTACAAAAGGCCAAGTGATAGTGTACCTTTAATATATCATAAGAAACATTTTAAGGCTTCAAGTAATTATCAGTGGGAGAGTGCATAAACGGGCAAAGTTTGTTAACACTAAAAGCAATGTTAAGCCATGTAATGGTGGCATATTGTAAAGCTCTAATTATTTAATGGTAGATTTCACCATTTTATAATTGAGTACTAATATGTTTAGTTAAGGGATAGACAAGCATTGGAGTGGAACACAGTTTGTAATTGTTAGTGATATGCACTAGGTCAATCATTTGTGATTATGTATTGACTTTCTTATTTTATTAATAAAGAGGTATTTTATTATCGTTTGATTTTATGATAATTATATGAATGGTTAATTCTTACTAAGGCCATCAAGTATGTGACTTGATAGTAAAACCCTTAGATTAAAATAAGAGTCCTATTCTAATTATCCCTAGCCATTTATTCATTTTATAAATATTAAAGTATTAAGGCTAGTATGATGTTGACTAATGGTTATGTTTTACTAATCATGAATATAAGATATTAAGTTAACTTATAGGTACATTATGAGAGATCATGTACTGGATTGACCCACTATAAAAATACTATATAGATTATTATCATAAGTATTTCTTATCACAATAATTTATTTTGGTCCTTTGACCTTGAAATCATCATGGATTTCTACATAGCTATTTTATGTTTTGACACATTCTAACATTATTTTTAACTGAATGATTAAATAGGATGTTGTTGGATATGAAATTAGTTATATGAGGAATGTGAGTGATTCAGAAGGAATTTCTCCCTCATTAATATAAGAAAGATATCTATGGGCCCCTTGATGAGATAAACTGAACGAAAATGCATGGCCATGCTGAAATGAATTGATAAAGAGTTATCATTTTCAGTCTACTTGGAATCAAGTCATAATATTGAACTATATAAGGATGACATTCTATGCCTTATGTTCAATTAAGATATCATGTGATAAAGGGATGATAAAATTCACTATAATTAGGTTATGTTGGATTATTGACTTCACATGACATGGGTAGTCATAATGTCTTGCTAGAGGCCACTTATGACTTATAGGCCTAAATAGAGATTTAGGCCCACTGTCAATGTTATGTGAACTTACAGGGTCACAAACTTAGAACAAGTCCAAAACGATTATGGGTTTAATAAGCCCAAAATAAACTCTATGGAAATAAATATTGAAAGTGTTTTATTTATTTATTTGTTTATTTATTTAAGATAAATTTTATTTTAAATAAATAAATAAGATATTATTTCTAATTTTTTTTAAAAAAAAATCAGAATATAATAAATGGGAAATTACCAAAAGGTCATTGGTAGGTGAAACCCTAATTTGGAGTCTATAAATATGTTATATTCTCTAAGGTTTAACTCACTTATTTTTCCTGCCTCCAAATTCATTTTCTCTCTTCTTAAAAAACAAACACATAGTTTTTCTTTTGTTATTGATTTGTGAGACAATCAAGAAAGTTGCTAGCACACACTCCAATTCATTTTTATGAAAGGCTATTCATGTGGATACCTATAGAGATGCATCCTTTTGGAGACGTCTAGATCCGAACAATCAAAGCAAAAAGCTCGAGGTAAGGTCTCACCAGTGTGAACCTCCTCTCATCCTTCGAGAAAATCTTGCCTCTTTTGTGTTTTGGTGAGATTCTTGAAACCCTAGGTTTAATTAAGTAGTTGAATTACATGGATCCATGTTTGGGAACGTGATAAATTTTTAGTTTTTTACTGCGTTTGTATCACAAATCCCAACAACAATCACCCATACTATGATGAGTAAGAAAATCATGGAGATACTTCTATTAAGAGATTAAAATGCCATTAAATTACTTACAGAGTTCAATGCCAATACAATAGTTTAAGGGCCCAAGTCATGAATTGGGAATTCTTATTTTAAATACTGGATGGTGCTATCAATGAGCTTTGAATTAGATCATGTGATGACAATATCATCAATATAGACTAAAAGAAATAGAGCATCATTACCTTATCTTAAAATGAACAAAGATTGGTCAGCCTTAGATAAAGTAAAGTGTAAAGAATGTAGAAATTTGGTAAGCTGAGCAAACCAAGCTTTAGGTGCCTATTTGAGACCATATAAAGACCGATATAATTTGCAGACATATGATGGGTTATTCGAGCTAATATAACCATATGGCTGCTCCATATAAAGGACGTCATGTAGAGTTCCATGTAAAAATGCATTGGATATATCTAATTGATGCATAGGCTAGCATTGTACGATAGCTAAGGCAAGAACAACTTGAATTGTGGTAACTTTTACTATGGGACTAAAGGTTTCCTTATAGTCTATACTAAAAATTTAGGTGAAGCCCTTTGCCATAAGTCTGGCTTTATAGTAATAAACACAACCATTAGCTTTATGTTTAATGTGATACAACCATTTATTGTCAATAATGTTGACATCTAGTGGTTTCAATGCTAAAGTCCAAGTGTTGGCAGCATGAAATGCCTGCATTCCTGGTCCATAATAGTCTTCATTCTTTATATTTAATAGCTTTTTCACATGAATGTGGTTCATAAGTCAAGAAATTTATATTGGAATTTTTGGAAAGGGCAATTAGTGCTTGGCATTTAGACATGGTACTTAGCCGAAGGTTCATTGGGTGAGTGTGTTTAGGTGGTAAGAAAGGGCTAGTTGGCTAGGTGATGATGTTATTATATTTAGATAAGTCAATGACTAATTGAAGGCTAGGTTAAGGTGAGTGTGATGAAAAAAGACAGTGTTCGATAAAGTATAGGTGAAAGTGAATATGTGGATTGGGAAGGTGTGGAAGTGGGTGAGGTTGATCTATTGGATAAAGAGATTAGGTGAGGTAATTCATTTTGGGGTTCATGGGATAGTGGTATAGGTGGAGTGGGTTGTATTAGAGTGTGAGCAAAAGGTTGTAAGAATTAAGGATAAGTGAGAGTGATGTAACCTATTGGAGAGACAGGATGTGACAAGGATTATAGTGTGAGCTAAGGTGTTATAGAATTAGTAGAAGTCAAAGGTGATAGGGACATGTGCTATTTAGAAAATGAAAATATAATTTAGTAAAAAAATAGTATTACTATCATGACCCAAACTAGGAGTCGTGACCGGTGCTAGGGAACGGGAATTCTTTCAAATCCGGAATCCCGTAGCAAGCCTTAGAAAAATAAAATCATGAAATAAATAATTAAAAAGTACGGCAGAATTAAAATTTTTTTAATCAATATATAAAATAAATACTCCAAATCCTTCTCAATAAATATATCTTCGTATAGTAATCAAATACAAATTTTCAGAGTATAAAATATCAAAACAATATAATACTCTTCTGATTCAATAACACAACTACTGCAGTTTCTAGAATACAAATTAGAGTTCAGAATATACATTTGAATAAAATAGCCAGGACTGAATAACACCAACGAGGAACTCTACAACTAAGGTCTCACGATATGGGATCTCCTGAAAAAAATAATTGACGGGGGGTCAGACCTCATTGAGTGAATTATTATACGATATATACATGCAAACTAAACCATAACAATCAGGCATCTATACATATATACATATATATATATATATATACACACACACATTTCACACGAATGCCAAACTCTGCCTTTATAAATATACTAAATGTAGAAAACATTTGTTTTAATTCATGAAGGATCCATAGAACCCTAATAATAGCAATCCCTAATCAACCCCATCATCACTCTAGCCATACAGACTCACTTGATTCCAAATAGAACACTTATTCCAAACTGGACAGCAGACTGGCCCCGAGACACTAAGTCGATCGAGCTCCAGCAATCTGGCTGTCAGTGTGATTGGCCCCGAGACACTTGGTCAACCGAGCTCCAGCAATCACATTATCTATCACCTCACATCTCAATCAACCCAATAGATCAATCATTCAACTATGGACAGTAGACTAGCCCCGAGACATTAAGTCAACCGAGCTCCAGCAGTCTGACTGTCAGTGTGATTGGCCTCGCAATCACACTATCTATCATACCATTAATTTCAGTCAAATCAATTATAATCACCCAAAATTAGTTCTCATTCAACCTTTATCTATCGCACCGGTATGTACACAGTCCTAGTACTACCCATTAGGAAGCACGTTCTATTGATATCCTTCATTTACATAAATCATTCATTCTGAAAATAATTAATGTAAAACAATATTCATAATAGTAAAATCAACCATATGTATATATATATATATATATATATATATATAAGTCAAATTAAGTATGAAATATACTAAAAGTAAACCATTAATATAGTTAAAAACAATTAAGTGCATTTTAGTAATACAACATACATTTGCTTAAAATGTACCTAAATATACAAAGAATATACCTAAGTGCACAAATCACTTGATAAAATAATTATGTATAAATATTCATTTAATTATGTGTTTAGGTTTAACATATATTCACAATATACCAAAATGACCTAATTTTCTAGCATGCATATATCACAATTAAACCCTAAGTATACCACTAATGTGTTAGGTTTGAAATAATAATAAAGCATACATTTATTTGGAAATATATAAAAAATATACCAAAAATAACCTTAAAAACAATTTAAGTGTAGGTTTATAATATAGCATGCAATTATTTAAGAATACGCCTAAAGTATACCGAAAGTATACTAATTATTTAATAAAATAATTGTGATTAAATGTACATTTAAAGAATGTATATATTACTAAAATGTATTAAACATAACCCTAATCATTTAATGTGCATATATCAAAAGAACATGCATGTATATATAAAAATACAACCCTAGATATACTAAAAATAGTATAGTTTAAATCACTTTTAAAAAACATATAATGAAAATGAAAAACCCTAAGTGATGCATTCTATATGCAATACATATATATACAGTATAATAACTCACATGTTAGTGCTCCACGAGACAAATTCGGCGGGCCTAGTCCATTAGGCCTCAGTCTCAGTACAACTA
Organism: Mallotus nudiflorus; assembly: GCA_947683625.1. Classification (NCBI taxonomy): domain Eukaryota; kingdom Viridiplantae; phylum Streptophyta; class Magnoliopsida; order Malpighiales; family Euphorbiaceae; genus Mallotus; species Mallotus nudiflorus. The sequence goes on from CANTUR010001188.1 coordinate 443,607, forward strand.
AACAAACAAATGACAACATGAAATCAAAATAAATTTAACGAAAATGCTAAAGACTTGATTTAGAATTTTAGACATAGAATTAGAATATGGATTTGACCGGACATCACGTTTTACGAGAATTCTACTAAAAATCTGGCAGAACCTCCCCTGTAAAATGGACATCTCTCTACTCAAAGAGTAGAGCCGATCCTGCAAAGAAAACACAGTTCGGAATAACACCAAATTCACAACCACAATCCCTCGGTCGAACTCCAAACTACAATTCACCGACCGAGGTTCACAATTCACAGAATAATTACAAAATACCAAAAATGCCATTATATAATAAAAATACATTTTATAAATCCAAATTACATAATTAACCCTAAAACACGTTAAAAACTGATAAAAACTCATTTATTTATAAAAATCGTATATTATAGATAATTTGAAAATAATTTATGAAAAATAGTTTCAATTAGTTAAAAATACTAAATCATTTTTAGAAATCATTTTTTATATCCTAAATAACTATTAAAACCAATTTAATTACATTTTTAGCCAATTTAGTGTAAAATTACCAAAATACCCATATATATATAAATTTACTAAAATAAATCCAAAAATTCACCAAAAATAATATAATTACTCAAAATTAATTTTCTCAACATATATTTCAATAATATCAATAAATATGCTCAATTAACCAATTTATTTCAATTAAACACATAATTAACCCTATTTTTCAAAATTACTTAAACTTAATAAATTCCAAATAAATATATAAAAATTCACAAAAATTACAAATAAATTTCTATAATTCATTTCAACACCTATAATCACCATAAAACACAATTTCATAATTTAATTAATTAATTTTCAAAAATTAGAAAATATTAATAAAATAATAAAAAATTCACAAAAATCAAAATAAATTCCAAAAATTCCATAAAACTTCACAGAGCTAGATTAAGCTACTAGGATCAACATTTGTGAAGGATTTTTTCATGAATCAACCAAAATAATAAAAAAAAATAGAAAAAAAACAAAAAATAACCGAATTTGAAAACAAGCTAAAAACCTCACCAAAATGCATTTTTCGACCAAAAGGAGCTCAGAATCTTCTTCTTCAAAGCTCCACGAGTTCAACACCACCAGAAACGCTTGATTTGGTGGCCGGAGGTGGAAGAACGGTGAGAAACTAACTCACTGCCGCTGCTACTGCCAAAGCTCGAAATGATGACTGGAGAGGAAGATGAAGGCGGCGGAGATGGCAGGAAGAAGGTGGGTGGTCCGGCAAAGAAGCATGAGGCACAATGACGGTCAGAAAATGGGATATTAGCGAGAGGGAGGTAAGTTTCGGGATGAAGAAGAAAATGTCTTTGTTTTTTTTTTATTATTAAATGTGTATATTTGTAAATATATGTATATATTATACTTTACATTATATAATATATCTATATATATAACCAATCTCCACCACACACATATTTTAATATATATATACACACATTATAATAAAACACATTATAATAAACCCTACTAAATTAATATATATATATAACCCACAATAATAAATAATATTCATATAAAATAGTAACCCTAATTATATTTTGTGCATGAATATTCATAATAATACCTAATATAATCATGCAACAATGCCATTTAATAAAAACAATAACAATAATATTAATAATCATAATCATAATAATAATAAAAATATAACAATATGATTGTTAAAAAAATAATCTTAGTACCTAATAGGATCATTAAAATAAATTTTTAAAGTAATAATTTTACATAAATAAATCTCTAAAAATAATAAGTTTCAAGATAATATTTACGTAGAAAACTATAAATAAATGTAAAATATCGATAGTTATTCATAAAATAATAAAATAATCGATTTAGTTTTAAAAATTATTAACACTGCATATCCCGATGCAGTTTAAAATTATTTAAAAACTCAGGATATTACAGTCTTCCCCCCTTACAAGAATTCGTCCCCGAATTCCAAGAAAGGAATAGACAAGAATCAAAGAGGAAAGAGATACAAGTAAGAAACTCCTATCTCAACTTCAGTCTCCCAAATAAGCTCTTTTACATTGTTGCTTCACCACAACATCTTGATCATCTGAATCTGGTTCAAACATATCTATCGAGCTTGATAATTTACAATCACAACTGATCCCTTCTTGAACTTCAGATCTTCATTCAGTTCTACATTGTCCGACTGCAACATGTGCAAAGTGTCCAAAATATACTCTCTCAAAATCAAGACATAGCCAACCATTATGCAATCTTACCAAGTCTCATCATACCATTTTTTGGAGACATTTTCAGAATTACAGTCTTCGATCTGAAACTCCATATCTCTGCATCTAGGATCCACATCGCTCTTCTGATCACAACAACTTTCTCCACTGTATTCTGAACCATCTCATATCTAGTTAAGATTTCTTCCATAAATCCCTCAGATGGTGTCATTCCAATACTGTTATGGTAGTTGTTATTATAAGCGAATTCTATAAGTAGCATATAGTCGACCCAGCTACCTCACAGATCCAAAATACATATCTTCAACATATCATCTAGTGTTTGGATCATCCTCTCAGACTGTCATCTGTCTGAGGATGAAAGTAGTATTGAAATCCAACGAGGTGCCTACTAATTTTCACTATTCCTGCTAAAATTGAGAGGCAAGCACTGTACCTTTACCATATACAATGGACACAGGTAGTCCACGCAGACACACAATATGCTTCATATGCAGCTTAACCAACTTAGCTACTTAATAAGTGGCTTCCACTGGCAAAAAATTAGCTGACTTGATCAATTTTTCCATAATCATCTAGATGGAATCGTATTCACCCTTCGAACGGGGTAACCAACCACAATATCATAGCAATTCTCTCTCATATCCACCCAAAGTTCAAAAGAGATTGAAACTTCCCAAAAGACTTCTGATGTTCAGCTTTCACCGGCTGGCAATTAAACACTTAGAAATACAATCAGTCACATCCTTCTTCAATCTAACCCACTAGTATTGATCTTGAATACTATGATACTTTTTGGTAATATCTGGATGTACACTAGAAGTTCATTCCCCAGCTTATATAGAATCCCTTTCTCAGATTACAGCATCAACCCTGTATCATTAACTTGGGCATCTCCTATCAGCATATCATTCTATAGTGATATGTCATGATGACATGCTATGATGAATGTCATGATGAGATGATATAATGAAATGTTATGATGAAATGCTAGAATGAAATGTCATGATGAAATGTTGTAATAAGATGCTATGATGATATGATGAAATGTTATAATGATATCAGGTCTTATCCTCTAAAGTTCAAGTAACCCTTAGATCAATCGGTCTTCTTCAGCACTTGGAAGCTGTTCTAACAAACATCTGTTCACACAATCTTCCCATTCTTCTAAGTTATGTGGGTCATAAGAGCTACAATTCTAGAGAATTCTGTTCAGATTTCCTATGATACCCAATTAAACCTAGAAAATTACATATCTCAATGGATTGAGTCAGTCTAGGCCACTCAGATGTTGCTTCGATCTTTTATGGATCAACTCAAATTCTATCTTTAAATGCCACACTTCCAAGAAAAATAACACTGTCCACCCAATGATCACACTTCCTGAATTCAGCATAAAGCTGACATTCTCTTAGTGTCTGTAGTATAGTCCTCAAGTGATATACGTGCCCTTTCATTCACTTTGAATACACTAGTATATCATTAATGAAGACTACTACAAACTGATCCATAACTAATGATAACCCGACTTTAAATCAACTTTAGAAAAGAACTATACACCCTGTAGCTGATCAGATAGGTCATCTATCCTCAGAAGAGGATACTTGTCCTTCACTGTTACCCTGTTCAGCTCTATGTAATCAATGCACAGCCTGAGTGTATCATCCTTCTTCTTCACTAACAGGACTAGTGCACCCCAAGGAAAAACATAAGGTCTAACAAAACCCTGGTCAACAAATCTTGCAATTTCTCCTACTATAAGAGTCATTCTGTAGGGCTATGTTAAAATAGGAGTTATATCAGTAACCACATCGATACATAATTCAATCTCTGTAAGGTGGTAAACTTGGTAACTCACAGGCAATTAAAACATCTCGGAGAGACAACTTCTCCATTGAAGTATACTTTACTAAAGCCAAATATTCTTGACAACCCTTTCACATCTCATCAAGATCAATTACACCCAAAAGACTGAATTCACAATAACTCTCTGAATCTCAATTCTCGGTTCAGATGCCAATATATTAAACTTAATCTTGTAACATGTAATTCTACCAGTCTTCTCTTACTTTGAGTAGTAACAACCATAGTTAATTATCCCTTCTTGAAAATGAAAGGAAGTATCTTAGAAATCCCTCTTTAACTCAAGTTATGTGCTGCAGTTAGAACTAACGGTTTCATCATAAAGAGTACAAGAGTGTTTTGTCTTTATTAGACATTTTCCAATTCCTTCATCAGAGCATATTTAAACAACTGTCAAACTTGGCTAAATGCTATCAAGCTCTTATTAATCTCGGCTATCTTAGCCACAATTGCTGCAAGTTCAAGTTCAAAAGGAAAGCTTGTACTGCTTACAATGACTACCTTAACCTTTTAGTTATAGTTGCCTCTAACCTACCCCTATACTAGATAGGTGTAGTAGGGCTGAAACTATAACCATAACTTGAACTTGAAAACACTGATTATCTATATTGTCTCAATAGAAGAAATAATTTGCAATCACCATGCTGAAAAGATATGGAAATCAACAGGATTCAGAATATGGAATATACGCAGAATTGACGTATCTTAAGTTCTTAACTGAAAAAGAAATTACATTTGCTATACGATCGAAGGTATTAGCACTACACCCTACAAATCTCCTATTGCAGAAGAAACATCATCACAATGCTAAGCCACCAGCTCCTTATTTAGTTGTTTTCGTTGTCAATAGCGATCATCAGGCCTTCTAAGTCCATCTCTACCCCTACGCCTAACAGGTTGCATAGGGGGTAGAACCTTATACTCAGAAGATCAACTATCATCAATCTCATCGATCGATGGAGCAACTTATGCTCGAGGCAATCAACAAGGAGCAAAAATAAACAAATAGTTCAAACAATCATAAACATCAACAGACACCCTAACGGTTATGCGAAATTCCTAATACAAGGAAGACATTTCAAAGACATGACTGAACCTAATTTAACTGCAGTAGTTCTAAAGAAAACAAGACTCAACAACCTAGGTCCACATCTCTAAACCTAGGCTCTGATACCAACTTTGTCACGACCCAAACTAGGAGTCGTGACCGGTGCTAGGGAACGGGAATTCTTTCGAATCCGGAACCCGTAGCAAGCCTTAGAAAAATAAAATTATGAAATAAATAATTAAAAAGTATGACATAATTAAAATTTTTCAAATCAATATATAAAATAAATACTCCAAATCCTTCTCAATGAATATATCTTCATATAGTAATCAAATACAAATTTTCAGAGTATAAAATATCAAAATAATATAATACTCTTCTGATTCAATAACACAACTACTGTAATTACTAGAATACAAATCAGAGTTTAGAATATACATTTGAATAAAATAGCCAAGACTGAATAACACCGGTGAGGAACTCTATAACTAAGGTCTAACGATATGGGATCTCCTGAAAAAAAAAATTGAGGCGGGTCAGACCTCACTGAGTGAATTATTATATGATATATACATGCAAACTAAACCATAACAATCAGGCATTCTTATATATTTATGTATATACACACATTTCACACGAATGCCAAACTCTGCCTTTATAAATATACTAAATGTAGAAAACGTTTGTTTTAATTCATGAAGGATCCATAGAGCCCTAATAATAGCAATCCCCAATCAACCCCATCATCACTCTAGCCATACAGGCTCACTTGATTCCAAATAGAACACTTATTCCAAACTGGATAGCAGACTGGCCCCGAGACACTAAGTCGACTGAGCTCCAGTAGTATGGCTGTCAGTGTGGTTGGCCCCGAGACACTTGGTCAACCGAGCTCCAGAAATCACACTATCTATAACCTCACATCTCAATCAACCCAATAGATCAATCATTCCACTATGGACAGCAGACTGGCCCCGAGACACTAAGTCGATCGAGCTCCAGCAGTCTGACTGTCAGTGTGATTGGCCTCGCAATCACACTATCTATCATACCATTAATTTCAATCAAATCAATCTAATCAATTATAATCACCCAAAATTAGTTCTCATTCAACCTTTATCTATCGCACTAGTACGTACACAGTCCTAGTGCTACCCACTAGGAAGCACGTTCTATTGATATCCTTCATTTACATAAATCATTCATTCTGAAAATAATTAATGTAAAACAATATTCATAATAGTAAAATCAACCATATGTATATATATATATATATATATATATATATATATAAGTCAAATAAAGTATGAAATATACTAAAAGTAAACCATTAATATAGTTAAAAACAATTAATTGCATTTTAGTAATACAACATACATTTGTTTAAAATGTACCTAAATATACAAAGAATATACCTAAGTGCACAAATCACTTGATAAAATAATTATGTATAAATATTCATTTAATTATGTGTTTAGGTTTAACATATATTCACAATATACCAAAATGACCTAATTTTCTGGCATGCATATATCACAATTAAACCCTAAGTATACCACTAATGTGTTAGGTTTGAAATAATAATAAAGCATACATTTATTTGGAAATATATAAAAAATATACCAAAAATAAACTTAAAAACAATTTAAGTGTAGGTTTATAATATAGCATGCAATTATTTAAGAATGCGCCTAAAATATACCAAAACTATACCGAAAGTATACTAATCATTTAATAAATTAATTGTGATTAAATGTACATTTAAAGCATGTATATATTACTAACATGTATTAAACATAACCTTAATCGTTTAATGTGCATATAACAAAATAACATGCATATATATACAAAAATACAACCCTAGATATACCAAAAACAGTATAGTTTAAATCACTTTTAAAAAACATATAATGAAAATGAAAAATCCTAAGTGATGCATTCTATATGCAATACATATATATACAGTACAATAAGTCACATGTTAGCGCTGCACAAGACAAATTCGACGGGCCTGGTCCGTTAGGCCTCGGTCTCAGTGCAACTAAACAAACAAATGACAACATGAAATCAGAATAAATTTAACAAAAATTCTAAAGACTTAATCTAGAATTTTAGACACAGAATTAGAATAAGGATTTGACTGGACATCATGTTTTACGAGAATTCTACTGAAAATCTGGCAGAAGCTCCTCTATGAAATGGACATCTCTCTACTCAAAGAGTAGAGCTGGTCTTGCAAAGAAAACACAGTTCGGAATAACACCAAATTCACAACCATAATCCCTCGGTCAAACTCCAAACTACAATTCACTGATCAAGGTTCACATTTCATAGAATAATTATAAAATACCAAAAATGCCCTTATATAATAAAAATACATTTTATAAATCCAAATTATGTAATTAACCCTAAAACACATTAAGAACCGATAAAAACTCATTTATTTAGGTTAAACAAATGGCTTCACATAAAATCCATGTTCATTACGACCTTGCAATAAGGTGGCCTTGGTGATTTGAGCCTTAATGAAATATAGTTAAGCCAAAATTCAAAAAAGTAACATTGTTAGTAGTAAATTGATGAATAGAAAGTAAGGATTTAGTTATTCTTAGAACATAAAGAACATTCTTTAATAAGAAAAGTTTATTTGAATATAAAGAAGGAAAAGTGGATGTACCAGTAGTTGTAATAGGAAGAGACTGTCCATTACCAACAATGACCTGATTATGGTCAATATATGGTATAGGATATGAGATCAACTATGAGTCAGATGTCATGTAGTAGTGGCACTTATATCGAGATACTAAAGAGAGTAAGGTGCAACAGTAAAAGGGAATGGCATTGTGAAAGTAAAGAGATGTATACCTAGATAAACTGGAGTGTTGATGGCTGGTTGATGGGATGCATATCTCCTTAGACAAATAATAGCTATATGATTTTTAGCCATAAATTCGGCATAGGCCATGATTCTTATGACTACCATAAGAAGCACACAAATTGGGATTAACTGGGTAGGATGTAAGTGGATGGGATGATGGTATTGGCAAAGGAAGGGAAAATTCTGAGTAGCTACATTTCTTAATAAAGGTTCATGAATATTATGGAGCAGGATTTCATGAGCAAGCAACTACCTATAAAGTTTTTAAAAGGAGAACAGGGTGGAGCATTGATTTAATGTTGTGATAATACTATGATAATCTACACCAAGATTAAAATAGATGATAGCATTGAATTCTGCATTTAAAAGAGGGCTTCCAGCTATTTTGAGTTAATCCACTAAAGACTTGGGTTTTTAAAGATATTGTGTCACTATCAAGTCATTTTTCTTTAACTCTTAATGCTCTATATGAACTTCCAATTGTCAATTTTGTGAAATAGAGCCAGAAGCAATTTATAGTGCCTTCCATGTAGTAAATGAAGAGCTCATACCAATGATATAGCAAAAAAATTCCTCAGTTAAGGATGAAAAAATCCATAAAAGTAATAATTAGTCTTTTTGGAATTAGTCAACAAAGGTTGGGTTTGGTATTCCTTATTTGGAGATTATATAGTATAATAGAGGTGTTAGTGTAGAGCCATCAACAAAGCTTGTAAGTTTATGGTAATTAAGAAGAGATTGGAATTTTATTTTCAAAGTGAGGTAATTCTTAGATGTAAGTTTAATGGAGAAAGTATGATATGTGGTGGAAGATGAAGAGAGAGAGGTTAAAGAAAGAATGAGTTGGCTGGCCATGTTGGGATCTTGTTGACCTTAGTAATAATCAATCTTAATTTTGATCTTAAAAAACTTAATTTTGAGCATTTAATTTGTTTATTTAAGTGTGTATAAGTTAGGACTCTATTGGAAGTTAAAATGAAGTATGCTTTTCTTAGGCTGATTGGACCTTTGAGATTCAAAGAGTCTTTTGACATCCTTAGAACTTTATAATGAGAAAGTTATCTTCTTCACATTTCAAGTAGAAATCTTGGGCTTTTTGAATTGGGCTTATTTTTTAAAATCTAAGTTCATTTTGGTATGCAAATATTTAGTGAAAATATATGTATACATTTTCCATCTCAGATTGCACATCTCTTAGTATTTTTGACATATCTTGAGTTACAGAAGTCCAATTAAGGTGGTTCAAAATGATATTAAAATATAAGTAAAATATCTAAAACTTTCATGAATAAAATATGGGAAAATTAAAATTTCTTCTAGGAAAATCATGGCTTCAACTTGTGTATAGCTATCTAACAGTATTCTTCATTTCATATTTTATAGCTCTTAGGATTTTTGACATATCCTGAGCTACAGAAGTACAATTTAGGTGATTCAAAATGATATGGAAATCTAATTCAAATATCTAAAACTTTCATGAAGAAAATATCTTTAATATCAAATCACAGGTTCAACTTGGATATAACTGTCTAATAGTATTTTGCATTTTAGATTGCATAGCTCTTAGTATGTTGGACATATCTTGAGCTAAAAAATTTCAATTTGGATGATTAAAAATGATATGGAAAGCTAATTCAAATATCTACAACTTCTATGAGAAAGCGTGGGCAAATTCAAACGTTTTAAGTAGCCAATCATAGATTCAATCCATGAATAGTTATCTGACAACATCACATTCAATGATTCAAAATATAGACGTTGGACACATCATTTGCACCTCCAAAAGCTATATTTTTAAGTATAAATACCTCTAGAGCTGAATGAAAGTTAAGAAACTTGTTTATCATTTATTATTTCTTAACCATTCATTGAGCTCTCAAATTCTCTTAAACAATTCTTTGTTTGTATAAATCTTATGAGAGTTGGGTGCATGTTAGAAATAAAATTTCTCTTCATCTTAAATCCTGGGTTAGATTAGAAGGGAAGTGAGATTTATTTCTAAAGGAATTGGTTTCAGTGTTTTCCATTAAAACACTTGGGTTTTGGTTTTTTCGAGTGAGCTTTGAAAAATCATATTGTAAGGTTATAAGAGTGAGCCATAAAACTCTTGTGTAATCTCAATCTTGTGAATAAGATTATGGGTGATTGAAAATCTTAACTTGGGGATAAGTTAGGTAGAGACGTAGGATTATTGTTAAATTCGAACTCTTTAAATCTTTGTGTTCTTCATTCTTCCTTCTTCCTTCTCAACTTCTATTCAATTCTTATAAAGAATTCTTTTAATTTCTCATTTTTATTTAATATTCCTATTCACCCTACTCTAGGACTCCTTTCATTTGGTATCAAAGCTAGAATTCTAGGTACATCATTACTGGAATACAAAATCATGGGAAGTGAATCACAAAACATCTTTTCTCTTAAACCATTCTTTGATGGTAGTGACTATCCATATTGGAAATTCAAAATGGAATTATATATTAATTGTGATTCCATTAAACTTTAGGACATTGTCTTAAAAGGTTAGGAACCACCTATAACTATCATTGATGGTATGGTAACTACTCTTGCAAAAAGCTAATGGAGTACTGATCAAAAGGAAGAAAATCACAAAAATAAAAAAGCTATAATTACTATAGTCTCTTCAATGACAAGAGAAGAAGGAGGCAAGCTTCAATATTGTATATCGGCCAAAGAAATGTGGGAGACCTTAAAACCACTATGAAGGAAATATTCAATTAAGAAGTAAGAAGGTTCAAGTTCATATGTATGAATATGAACTCTTCAAAATGAAGCCTCATGAATCAATCACGGAGATGACAAATCATCTCAATGCTCTCCTTATAACCCTCAAGAAACTTAGAAAACATTTCTCCAAGGAAGAAGTAAACAATAAGATTCTAAGAATCCTACCTAAGAAGGATTAGGAATCTCATGTTCCTTCAATTGAGGAAGCTCAAGACCTCTCCACTCTATCAATTGATGTGCTCATTGATAAGCTCTTAACATATGAGCTCACTATCAAGCAAAGAGGTGAAGAATAATAAGAGAAAGAAGAAAAGAAAGGGACAATTACTATAAAAGCTCTTCAAGAAGATAATGAAGGGGAAAGCATTAAAGATTCTAGTGATGAAGATGGTAACATTGCCATACTCACTAGGAACTGCAAGAAGTTTTTGAGAAAGAAAAACTTCTCAACAATAAGGGACTTCAATAAGAAGTTCGAAGGAGATGGGAAAAATAAAACTAAGGGGGTTACTTGTTATGAATGTAAGAAACTGGGACATATTAGAAGTTAATGTCCCAAACTCAAATTCAAGAATAAGGGAGCAAAAGATAAGAAGAAAGCATTCAAAGCTACTTAGAATGATTCCTCTGAATCTGAAGAGGAAGAGGAACAATAAGAGGTGGCCAATCTTTGCTTTATGGCCCTTGAAAATAAAAATAAGATGTGCTTGAAATCCACAAGAACAAAAAAAAGTGGTATCTTGATAATGGATGTTCAAGGCACATGACAGGAGACAAAGAGCAATTCAATAAACTTGATGCTAAGTATGGAGGACACATTACTTTCGAAGATAATGCAAAAGGAAAAATTATTAGCATTGGAGAAATAAGTAATCCTCAATCCTTATCTATACATCATGTGTTATTTGTTGATGTTCTTAAACATAATTGCTTAGTATAAGTCAATTATGTGACATGGGAAATAAGGTTACTTTTTTTCCTAAAAATTGCTTTGTTAGTAGTCTTGATGAAAACAAAGTTATTTTTAGTGGTGAAAGAGTAGACAATGTTTGTGTCATTGACTTGAATAAAAATGATAACAAAGACATAAAATGCTTAGTGTCTATCTCCCATGACACATGGACATGGCATTGAAGGTTAAGACATGAAAATTTTGAGCTTTTAAATGATCTTTGTAAATATGAACTTGTGATTGATTTACCTAAGCTTGAATTCACTAAGGATGAACCTTATGATGCTTGCCAAAAGGGAAAACAATCCAAGTCCTCATTTAAGCAAAAAAAATGTAGTGTCCACCTCTAGGCCACTTGAACTTATACATATGGATTTATTTAGAACAGCTAGAGTTGCTAGTCTTGGTGGAATGCACTATGCATATGTATTGATTGATGATTACTCTAGATTTACATGGTATGTTTCCTTGCCCATAAGAATGATGCATTTAAAGCTTTTGAAAAGTTTGAAAAATGAGTTCAAAAAGAAAAAGGCTTTTATATTTCTTTTACTAGAAGTGATCATGGAACCAATTTTGAAAATGAATTTTTCAAAAATTATTGTAATGAAAATGGTATTTCTCATACATTTTCATCTCCTAAAACTCCTCAACAAAATGGGGTATTTGAAAGGAAAAATAGAACTCTTGTGGAAATGGCTAGAACAATGCTTCATGAGTGTAATTTACCTCTATACTTTTGGGTGGAAGCCATTAACATATCTTGTTATATTTCAAACTGAGTTTTCAAAAGACCAATTTTAAATAAAACATCTTATGAACTATGGAATAATAGAAAACCTAAAATCTCATATCTAAGAGTATTTGGATGCAAGTACTTTATATTGAACACCAAGGACAATCTTGGGAAATTTGATTCTAAAGTTGATGAAGGAATTTTCCTAGGCTATTCTGTTTCTAGTAAAGCATATAGGGTCTGTAATAAGATAACTCTAGTAGTTAAAGAGTTAATGCATGTGGTATTTGATGAATCAAATTCACTTAATCCTAGAAAGGATGTTTTTAGTATTAATGATCTTGTAGGTGACAATGAGATTGTGGAAACACAAAAAGAAAATGCTAGTAAGCCTTTGGTACATAAAGATCCATGCAAGGAGGAAAATGAGGAGACATCTCAACCTACCTTGAAGAATGAACTTGCAAAGGTTTGGCAATTCAAGAAAGCTTACCCTCAAGACCTTATTATAAGTGACATTACAAAAGGGGTAACTACTATATCTCAATTAAAGTCTATTATTAATTTAGTCTTTATTTCTCAAATTCAACCCAAAAATATTAATGATGCTTTGTGTGATGAATTTTTGGTCCTTATTATACAAGAATAGTTAAATCAATTTGAGAGAAACAAGGTTTGTTCCTAAACCTAAACATCATCCTATTATAGGCACCAAATGGGTGTTTAGAAATAAGATGAATGAACAAGGTGTCATAACTAGGAACAAAGCTAGACTGGTAGCTAAAGGTTATAATCAAGAAGAAGGAATTGATTATGATGAAACCTTTGCTCCCGTTGCAAGGTTAGAAGCTATTAGGATGCCACTTGCATTTGCATCATTCATGGATTTCAAACTTTATCAAATGGATGTTAAAAGTGCATTTTTAAATGATTTTATTAAAGAAGAGTGGTATGTTGAACAACCTCCAAGTTTTGAAAGCTTTGATTTTCCAAATAATGTATTCAAACTTTCCAAAGCATTATATGGACTGAAACAAGCTCCTAGAGCTTGGTATGAAAGATTGAGAAACTTCTTATTAGAGAAAGGTTTCTCTAAAGGAAAAGTTGATACAACTCTTTTCATATAGAAATCCAAGCATGATTTATTAATTTTTCAAATATATGTTAATGACATTATATTTGGTGTTATTAACCATTGCTTGTGTCAGGAATTCTCTAATTTAATGCAAGGAGAATTTGAGATGAGTATGATAGGTGAACTCAAATTCTTTCTTAGACTATAAATTAAGTAATGCAAAAATGAAATTTTCATCAATCAAACCAAGTATACAAGAGACGTTCTCAAGAAATTTGGCATGGATGGAGCTAAGATAAGTAAAACTCCAATGAGCACCACAACCAAACTTAATAAAGATGAGAATGGCAAACCGGTTGATGAAAAGCAATTTAGAGGTATGATAAGATATCTTCTTTATTTAATTGCTAGTAGACCTAATATTATGTTTGCTACTTGCTTATGTGCTAGATTGCAATCAAGTCCTAGAGAGTGTCATTTGAATGCCATTAAAAGAATTTTAAAATATCTTTGTGGTATAATGCATTTAGGACTTTAGTATCCTAAGATTTCATCCTTTGACTTGATTAGTTATTTTAATGCAAAATTTGCTAGTAGTTTACTAGATAGAAAAAGCACTTTTAGAGCTTGTCAAGTTTTAGGACAATATTTAGTTTTATGGTTTAACAAGAAACAAGTTTCGGTTGCCTTGTCCACTGTTGAAGTTGAATATATTGCAGTAAGTGTTTGTTGTTCATAAGTTTTATGGAAAAAACAACAATTATTAGACTATGCTATAAACATAATCACATTCCAATCAAATGTGATAATACAAGTGCTATCAACCTTAGCAAAAGTCCCATTAAGCATTCTAGAACTAAGCATATAGACATTAGACATCATTTCTTGCATGATCATGTTAAAATTGTTGATATCTCACTTGAATTTATTGATACAAATAATGACTTGCAGATATCTTCACCAAATATCTCAACGAAGACAAATTAAATTTCATTAAGCATAAACTGGGCATGATTGATGGTTCTAGTTTATCTTGATTTTATGTTTAATTGATGGTTGAACTATTTTCATGTGAAATCATATCGTGCTTATTGATTACTTTGATTGATAAATTTTTTGATTTTGATCTTAAATTTTTTTAGTCGTCAGCTTATATTTGGTTTATCTTTTTAAATTTCCTTTTGCATTTTGTCAAAGGAGGAGAAATAATTTGAGTTTGTATGTGTACCTAGTTAATTTTTTTAACATATGTACTTAGTTTGTTTTTAATTTTAAAACTCACTTAAAATTTTATGTTTATGTTACTGACATATTATATTTTTATTTGATATAGGGGGAGAAAATTTGTTTAAATTTTTGCATGCATATTAACATTATAAGTATGGCTAATTTTGTCGTACATCATATGTTACAAAAGGTCTTACTTTGCTTATTTTATGTATGACATAAATTTTTTAAAGTTTCTATGTATCTTTTTTTTTCATTTTCCCTTTATATATCTCTTTTTTTTTTCTTTTGACAAAGGGGGAGAAATAGATTTGAGTTTGTTATTTATTACTATACATGTGTATAATATTCTTCTTAGGAATTGTTTTGATCTTTCATAAGGCATGCATTACTATACATGTGTCTAATATTTTATTATTGTGTTTATACATGCATAATTCATGTATAATTTCTTCTTAGGAATGGTTTTTATTTTTGATAAGACATGAATATCTTCTTAGGAATTGTTTTATCTTTGATAAGGCCTATACATGTGTATAATATTTTATTATTGTGTTTATACATGCATAATTCATGTATAATTTCTTCTTCAAAATGGTTTTTATGTTTGATAAGACATGAATATCTTCTTAGGAATTGTTTTGATCTTTGATAAGGCATGAATTTTTTTTTTACAAAGATTTGGTGTATCTTTGCTTTATTCCTATTGGAAGTGCATTTTAGTAGCACTATATGCATATATTTTTGAAATTATTTCCTCACATTACCTAACATTTATTTAAATTATCATGTTATTATATTTTATTTCTTTAATACATTTTTCATAAGAATGCCATATTTTCATCTTACCTGCTATATTTTATGTTGTTTAAATTTTTTTTGTCAAGGAGAATAATCTATAAATTTATATTTCTTATCATGACTATATCTATAAGGGGAGAAATAAAGAAATATATTTTATTACATTTGGTATCATTATTATCACAAATATTATCACATACTTTACTTTGTTTTATTTTTTAATCAAACTCAAAATAAGTTTGTCAAAATCAAAAAGGGAGAAATTGTTAACCTTAGTAATAATCAATCATAATTTTAATCTTAATAAACTTAATTTTTAGCATTTAATTAATTTATTTAAGTGTGTATACGTTAGGACTCTAATGGAAGTTAAAATGAAGTATGATTATGTTGGGCTGATTGGACCTTTGAGATTCAAGGAGGCTTTTGACATCCTTAGAGCTTTATAATGAGAAAGTTATCTTCTTAACATTTCAAGTAGACATCTTGAGCTTTCTAATTTAGGCTTATTTTTCAAAATCTGAGTTCATTTTCATATGCAAATTTTGAGTCGAAATCCATGTATACGTCTGCCATCTCATATTGCACATCTCTTAGTATTTTGGACATATCTTGAGTTACAAAAGTCAAATTAAGGTGATTCAAAATGATATGAAGAGATATAAAATATATAAAAATTTCATGAAGAATTTATAGGCAAATTAAAATTTCTTTAGGAGAAAATCTTGGCTTCAACTTGTGTATAGCTGTCTGACAGTATTCTGCATTTTGGATTGCACAGCTTTTAGTATTTTGGACATATCTTGAGCTAAAGAAGTAAAATTTATGTGATTCAAAATGATATGGAAATATAAGTCAAATATCTACAACTTTAATAAAAAAAAAGTATGGGAAAATTCGAATTTCTTCAATATAAAATCACGGGTTCAACTTGGATATAGTTGTTTGACAGTATTCTACATTTTAGATTGCATAGCTCTTAGTATTTTAGACATATATTAAGCTATAGAAGTCTAATTTGGATGACTCAAAATGATATAGAAAAAAAATTCAAATATCTATAGCTTTTATGAAGAAAGTACAAGCAAATTCAAAAGTCTTGAGTAGCCAATCATGGTTTCAATCCATAAAAAGATGTATGACATCATCACTTTCAATGATTCAAAATATAGACGTTAGACACATCTTTTGCACCTCCAACAGCTATATTTTTAAGTATAAATACCTATAAAGCTTAATGGAAGTTAAGAAACTTATTTATAATTCATTCTTTTTTAAGCATTCATTGAGCTCTCAAATTCTCTTAAATAATTCTTTATTTATATAACTCTTATGAGAGTTGGGTGTGTGTTAGAAATAGAGTTTCTATTCATCTTAAATCTTGGGTTAGATTAGAATAGAAGTGAGATTTATTTCTAAAAGAATTAGTTTAAGTGTTGTCCATTAAAACACTTGGGTTTTGGTTTTTTTAAGTGAGCCTTGAAAACTCATGTTGTAAGGTTATAAGAGTGAGCCATAAAACTCTTGTGTAATCTCAATCTTATGAATAAGATTATGGGTGATTGAAAATCCTAACTTGGGGATAAACTAGGTGGAGACTTAGGATTGTTGTTGAATCTGAACTCCTTAAATCTTTATGTTCTTTATTTTTCCTTCTCAACTTCCATTTAATTCTTGCAAAGAATTCTTTTAATTTCTCGTTTTTATTTAATAGTCCTATTCACCCCCCCTCTAGGACTCTTTTCAGAACTGATGCCATAAATAAGCATGTGAATAAATGAAGAACAAATACATTTACCTCCCCGAGGTTTCACTTAATTAACATTTGCTTCCCTTTTGTTTGAAATTCAAATATTTAACTGTCTTAATTATTATTTAATTAACAATTAAGGAGTTCTATTAAGGTTTTGTTATTTTGGTGTTTATTACATTAAAGACTAATATCCTTTCCAAGTATGAAAGACATAATTTCCCATAAAAAAAGTATCCCCAAAAATAAATCCCTAAATCAGTCAAACATAAACCCTAAATCAATCAAACATAAACAAAAGAAAACCTAAAATGCAAGAAAACGTAAATGCATAAAACATAACTTTAAAAAATGAATGAACTTTTTGTTTCTTCTTCACAAATATTGTAAATAAATCCATCATTAGAAGATAGAAGGTATGATAGTTCTTGTTCTCATTTTTTTCTCAATCAATAAATTATGAACTATGTACTTTATTTGGTATTTTTTTCTTAGTCAAAATCCCTAATTTTTGAGTTTTATATTGCATATGGAATCTGCAGAAGTGTAAGAGCAGATTTTGGAGTACGAAAATGAAAAAAAGAAGGTCAACAATGTGTGTCCACATTCATACTTGTATTTATTACTATTAGGGGGTAGTTTTAGATTCTTTATGTTTAGAAGTGGGTTTGTTGATATTGTGTATGGGCCTGATAAACAGTTGTTAAAGAATCATGAATATGTGGAGTAGATGTTTAGGAAATACAAAGATCTGCCTACTATAACAATAGTGTTTTATGATAAACACTATAGGTCTAAAGGAATAATAGCTCTAGAGGGGGGAGGGGAAGAATTATGGTAATAGCATATATGAGAACAATACTGAGGATTGTATTGTTCCAAAATATGTATGGCCTAATTCAACCTTTAATGATAAAGAAGATATAAAGATGTTATTAGAATAAATTATTCTTCCAGAAAATGAAGCTAATGTAGTGTTGTTCAATAGTACAAAAAGTGGAACAAAACTAAAAATTAGAGGTAGGAAAATAATAGGACCAAGAGCTAGAATGCCAAAAAAATGTTCTATTATACAAGAAGGGTTTGTAGAAAAAGAAATTAAAGAAGCTAGGTTTGGTGTTATAGATAGTGGTTTAGAAATTAGGGCTGAAAAAATTAAAGTTCAAAAAGATAGGGTTGAAATTGGTGCTATAGAAAATGATGTTGATAAAATTGTATAAGAAACTTTGAAAAGAGTCTTAAAGGTGGGTTGAGTAGGAAAATCAAATAAAAATGAGAAATTTAAAAGAATTCTTTGCAAGAATTGAATAGAAGTTGAGAAGGAAGAATAAAGAACACAAAAATTTAAGGAGTTCATATTCATCAACAATCCTACATCTCCACCTAACTTATCCCCAAGTTAGGATTTTTAATCACCCATAATCTTATTTATAAGATATAGATTACACAAGAGTTTTATGGCTCACTCTTACAACCTTACAACTTAAGTTTTCAAGGCTCACTCAAAAACTAAATCCCAAGTGTTTCAATGGACAATAATTAAACCAATTCCTTTATAAATAAATCTCACTTCCCTTCTAATATATCCCAAGATTTAAGATGAATAGAAATTCTATTTTTAACACACAACCAGCTCTCACAAGAGTTATACAAATAAAGAATTGTTTTAGAGAATTTGAGAGCTCAATTGAATGCTTAAGAAAGAATGAATGATAAACAAGTTTCTTAACATCTCAATTGAACTCTAAGGAGTGTTTATATAGACAAAAACTCCAAAATCTAGTTTTTTGATGTATTGAAAAAGTCTCTAACATCTATAATTGATTTTAAATCAATCTTGGACTTTATTATGTCAAAACGCCACTCACAGGTGAACAGTGCTCGTAAGGAGCAAGCTTTAGCTCATGAGGAGTAAAAATAATAGTTGTTGCATTTAAATATGTCCATTTGGAGCTGAAATTACTGCCCTCATGAGCTTCTTATGAGTGAAAGTGCTCGTGACTCTTGCTTGTGAGCGGCATTGCCCCTTTTACTCAAAATGAGCACCAAAAGGGGACAGCTCATGACTGGCTCATGAGATGCTCATGAACAGGACTGAAGACAATCGAATCAGTCTAAAATTTCTTCATAAAAGTTGTAGATAATTGTCTTTTCCTTCCATAGCACATTTAATTAACTCAATTGAAAATCTATAGGTCAAAATATTGCTGAAATACTAAGAGATGTGCAACCTAAAATGAAAGCTGCATGTACTGACTTTGACTCAAGATTTGCACACCCAAATGAGCTCATATTTTGACAAGTAAAATCAATTCAGAAAGCTTGAGATGTCTAATTCAAATGTGAAGAAGATCATTTTATCATTATGGAGCTCTAAAGATGTCAAAAAGCTCTTTGAATCTTAGTGGTTGAATTAGCCCAAAATACAAATATGTACCAAAAGTGTATATGTTTGGTATATAATTGCTTACACACTTAATTGAAATCATTAGTATCAGAATTGTTTGTCAATGTTCAAAATTAGGAGTTTGATAATGCAAATGGTTAACAATCTCCCCCTTTTTGGTTTTAACAACCAATTTGAAAAGATAACAAATAATGTGTGCATGTGTGTCAAAAATAAATAACAAGAATAAGCATGTTAATTAAAATAGCTCCTACTTTCAAATTAAATTGATGCATTATGTGAACAATTTTCCTCCCCCTTAATGTTTGCATAAATTTTATCAGAATACATCATTTATCAAAGTATAGAAGTAATTGAATTATCAACATATATAAAGGGATAGCAGATGTTTCTTATATATTTCTTTATTAATCCCCTTTTATGGATATGATAAGAAATATAAATTTATTTTATTCCCCTTCTTGTCAAAAATAAAGACAACATAATCATGAACATGGCCTAACATAACAAATGTGTTAAAAAATAATTAAAATAGCTCCTGCTTTCAAATTAAATTGATGCATTATGTGAACAATTTTCCTCCCCCTTAATGTTTGCATAAATTTTATCAGAATACATCATTTATCAAAGTATAGAAGTAATTGAATTATCAACATATATAAAGGGATAGCAGATGTTTCTTATATATTTCTTTATTAATCCCCTTTTATGGATATGATAAGAAATATAAATTTATTTTATTCCCCTTCTTGTCAAAAATAAAGACAACGTAATCATGAACATGGCCTAACATAACAAATGTGTTAAAAACATGATAACATGATCATTAAAATTAAATTATTTAGGTAACTTAAAGGAAATAATTTCGAACATATATGCATGTAGTGCTACTAGAATGCATCACAAAATAGTACATGTAACACTCACTAACACATGATCATATAGAGCTTAGCTAGTTAATAATCATGTGCCATTTAGCATATATAAACACATAGCTTCTTTTTCACATATCTTCTTCCCCTTTGTCAAAGACAAAAAAAAAAAGAGATATAAAGGGAAATGATTCTAAAGAGACAAAAAAAATTAGAGGGAGTAAAAGATCAAGAACCAAAAAAATAAAAACAAAGATACTCAAAATCTTTATAAAATTCATGTCATACATAAACAAAGTAAGCAAAACAAGGTTGTTTATCGCAAGGAAAAAACTAGCCACACTTATATTGTTACATTATTACATTGATATTAAGGACATACTCTCACATAGTAATGTCACTTACATAAACACATCTTTGGCAAAAAGAATTTTCTCCCTTAAAAGAAATTAACTAAATACACATGCAAATTAATTATTTCTTCCCCTTTGTCAAAAGCAAAGATAGACCAAATCTTAAAAATATCCATGCATTAACAAAGATCAAAACAATTCTTAAGAAGAATTTATACATGAATAAATTAAATATGCATTTTGCATGCAGAAAAAAAATTAAAAATCATGCATAAACATAATAAATAATAAATTAAACAAGTTCAACCATTTCTCTTTTTTTTTTTTGCATAAAAGAAGCATAGAGTTACAATAATATTATGATATCAATTGTAGACAAGACATAAAATTAATAACTCATGCTTATATCCAGAAAATATCCATAAGATAAACTAAACTGAAAATGACATAAAATAATCATAAATCAAACTAACAGCTCATGGCTTATGTCCAGAAAATATCCAGAAAATAAATTAAATAGAAAACTAACACAAAATAATCATAAAATAAACTAACAACTCAAAAATTAGATACTATAAGTAGATTGAAAATAAACCAAATAGAAACTTATGAAAAAAAAAATTGCTAAGTTCATGTTTTCAATAAGCACAACATGATTTCACATGAAAAAGTCCAACCATCAATTAAGCATAAAATCAAAACAAACTAGAACCATTAATCATGCCAAGTTCATGCTTAATGAAATTTAATCTCTCTTCATTGAGAAGTTTAGTGAAGATATCTGCAAGTTGATTATTTGTATCAATAAATTCAAGTGAGATATCACCATTTTGAACATGATCAAGCAAGAAATGATATCTAATGTTAATATGCTTAGTTCTAGAATGCTAGATGGGATTTTTACTAAGGTTTATAGCACTTGTATTATCACATTTAATTGGAGTATGATTAATATCAATGTTATAGTCCAATAGTTATTATTTTTGCCATAGAACTTATGAGCAACAACAACTAGCTACCACATATTCTGTTTTAGCAATGGACAAGGCAATAAAAAGTTATTTCTTACTAAACTAAGAAACTAAGAAATTACCTAAAATTTGACAAGTTTCTGAAGTGCTTTTTTTATCTAGTAAACTATCGGCAAAGTCTGCATATAAATAGCTAATTAAGTCAAAGGAATAACTCCTAGGATACCAAAGTCCTAAATGTATTCTTTTGATAGCATTTAAATGAGACTCTCTAAGACTTGATTGAAATCTAGTACACAAGCAAGTAGCCAACATAATATTGAGTCTACTAGTAGTTAAATAAAGAAGGGATCTGATCATACCTGTAAATCGCATTTCATCAATCGGTTTGCTATTCTCATCCTTGTTGAGTTTGGTTGTAGTGCTCATTGGAGTTTTGCTTGTCTTAGCTCCATCCATCCCAAAATTCTTGAGAATTTCCCTTGCATATTTAGTTTGATTGATGAAAATCCCATCTTTAAATTGCATGATTTGAAGTCCAAGAAAGAATTTGAGTTCTCCCATCATACTTATCTCAAATTCTCTTTGCATTAACTTAGAGAAATTCTCACACAAGCAATGGTTATTAGCACCAAAAATGATATCATCAACATAAATTTGCACAATTAATAAATCATGTTTAGATTTCTTTGTAAAAAGAGGTGTGTTAACCTTTCCTTTAAAGAAACCTTTCTCTAGTAAAAAGTTACTAAACCTTTCATACCAAGCTCTTGGATCTTGTTTCAATCAAAATAGTTCTTTTAAAAGTTTAAACACATGATTTAGAGAGTTAAAATTTTCAAAACCCATAGGTTGTTCAACATATACCTCCTCTATAATAAAACCATTTAAAAATACACTTTTAACATCCATTTGATAAAGCTTAAAATCCACGTATGATGTAAATGCAAGTAGCATCCCAATAGCTTCTAACCTTGCAACGAGGGCAATGGTTTTATCATAATCAATGCCTTCCTCTTGATTATAACCTTTAGCTACTAGTCTAGCTTTTTT
The DNA here is from genome assembly GCA_947683625.1 of Mallotus nudiflorus. Taxonomy (NCBI): domain Eukaryota; kingdom Viridiplantae; phylum Streptophyta; class Magnoliopsida; order Malpighiales; family Euphorbiaceae; genus Mallotus; species Mallotus nudiflorus. The sequence continues at coordinate 466,593 of CANTUR010001188.1, forward strand.
TCTAGTTATGACACCTTATTCATTCATCTTATTTCTAAACACCCATTTGGTGCCTATAATAGGATGATGTTTAGGTCTAGGAACTAAGGTTCAAACCTTGTTTCTCTCAAATTGATTTAACTTTTCTGGCATATCAAGGACCCCAAATTCATCACACAAAGCATCATCAACATTTTTTGGTTCAATTTAAGAAATGAAAGCTAGATTAATAATAGACTTAAGTTTAGATATAGTAGTTACCCCTTTCGTAGTGTCACCTATAATGAGGTCTTGAGGATGTGCTTTCTTGAATTACCAATCCTTTGGAAGTTCATCCTTCAAGGTAGGTTGAGATGTGTCCTCATTTTCCTTTTTGCTTAGACCTCCAAGTTCCAAAGGCTTACTAGCATTCTCTTTTTGTGTTTCCACAATTTCATCTTCACCTACAAGATCATCAACACTACAAACATCCTTTCTAGGATTAAGTGAGTTTGATTCATCAAACGCAACATGCATTGACTCTTTAACTACTAGTGTTCTCTTATTAAAGACTCTATATGCTTTACTATAGATGGAATAGCCAAGGAAAATTCCTTCATCGGCTTTGGAAACAAATTTTCCAAGATTATCCTTGGTGTTCAATATAAAGCACTTGCATCCAAATACTCTTAGATATGAGATTTTGGGTTTTCTATGGTTCCATAGCTCATAAGATGTTTTATTTAAAATTGGTCTTTTGAAAAATTGGTTTGAAGTATAAGAAGATGTGTTAACGTCTTCTGCCCAAAAGTATAGAGTCAAATTATGCTCATGAAGCATTGTTCTAGCCATTTCCATAAGAGTTCTATTTCTCCTTTCAACTACTCCATTTTGTTGAGGAGTTCTAGGAAATGAAAATGCATGAGAAATACCATTTTCATTATAATATTTTTTAACAAATTCATTTGCAAATTTGGTTCTATGATCACTTCTAATATATAAAATATAAAAACCTTTTTCTTTTTGAACTCTTTTAGCATAATTTTCAAAAGCTTTAAATGCATCATTCTTATGAGCAAGAAAACATATCCAAGTAAATATAAAGTAGTCATCAACTAATACATATGCATAGTGCATTCCACCGAGACTCGCAACTCTAGTTACTCCAAATAAATCCACATGTATAAGTTCAAGTGGCCTAGAGGTAGACACTACAGTTTTTAGCTTAAATGAAGAATTTGATTGTTTTCCCTTTTGGCAAGCATTATAAGGTTTATCCCTAGTGAATTCAAGATTAGGGAAACCAATCACAAGTTCATGTTTACAAAGATTATTCAAAAGCTTAAAATTTGCATGTCCTAACCTTCTATGCCATGTTCATGTGTCATGGGAGATGGACACTAAGCATTTTACATCTTTTTTATCAATTTTATTCAAATCAATGACACAAACATTGTCTACTCTTTCACCACTAAAAATAACTTTATTTTTCTCAAAACTACTAACAATGCAATTTTTAGGATATAAAGTTACTTTATTTCCCATGTCACATAATTAACATATACTAAGCAAACTATGTTTAAGACCATCAACAAACAACACATGATGTATATATAAGGATTGAGGATAACCTATTTCTCTAATGCCAAGAATTTTTCCTCTTGCATTGTCATCGAAAGTAACATGTCCTCCATCCTTAGCATCAAGTTTATTGAATTGCTCTTTGTCTCTTATAATGTGCCTTGAACATCCATTATCAAGATACCACTTGCTTTTTGTTCTTGTGGATTTCAAGCACACTTACATAAAATAATTTAAATGTTCTTTTGGACCCAAACATTTCTTAGTCTAGGTTGGTTAGTTTCAAGATCATCTGTATGAAGTAAATTCATATGTAGTCTTCTATAAAAGCACACATTTTTAGTATGTCCTTTTATCATGCAATAAGAACATACAATATTTTTGAATTTATTCCTCCTAGAATGAAATGTTTTCCTAATATGTGCCACATGCCTTTGGTATTGTGTGCATCTTCTATTATTTTATGTCATTAAGTGAGACATGCATTGGCAATAGTGATTTGTATTTCGATAAGTTTGTACAACATGTTTATATGCATCGTGTTGTATAGCATGCCTACTATAATTTTGTCTAGTGTACATATAAGCATGCTTGGGTTAAGGTGCTCTAATTTGAACCTTATCTCTTTGTGTTAATGAAGGGTGAGTCTCATGAGACTTTCTCTTGCTCTTTAACTCATGAGATCCTTTAGCTTTAAAAGCTTTAGTCTTATTTGATTTTGAGGTTGAGGGAGTGGAATCATGTGAAGCTTTTATAAAATTAATATATGATGAAGAAATTTTATTCTTATATCCAATTCCAAGGGTGTCTCCATGAAATTTTTGAGAGTCAAAAAGACTATCTAAAGTTTCTTTCCCTCTCTTAAATTTAGCAATGGAATTCTTTAATTCAAAAACCTCCATAGAAAGCTTATGATTTTCATCATTTGCTTTCTTAAGTTGATCTTCCAAAGAATTAGAAGATTTTGCATCACTAACAAGTTTTTCATTTGATTCAACAAGCTTAACAAAATTAATTTTTAAACTTTCTAATTCTTTGTTTAAGCTACTCAACTCATAATAATAATGTTTCTTCTTAGATAATAAACTTTTGCATTTAATAAGTAATTTGCTCATAATAGAGCTCTCATCATCATTATCACCATCACAATCATCAAAGGAAGAATAAGAAGTGTATAGTACCTTATTTTCATTTTCAAGAGCCATGAAGCAAAGATTGGCCACTTCTTATTCTTCCTCTTCTTTTTAAGATTTGGAGGAATCATCCTAAGTTGCTTTGAATGCCTTCTTCTTGTCTTTTACTCCTTTGTTCTTGAATTTGAGTTTAGGACACTCATTTCTAATGTGTCCCAGTTTCTTGCATCCATAGCAAGTAACCTCTTTTGTTTTCTTCTTCCTATCTCCTTCGGACTTCTTGTTAAAGTCCCTTATTCTTGAGAAGTTTTTATTTCTTAAGAACCTTTTAAAGTTCCTAGTGAGTATGAAATTATCACCATCTTCATCACTAAAATCTTTGATGTTTTCCTCTTCACTATCTTCTTGAAGAGATTTTAGAGTAATGCTCTTTTTCTTTTCTTCTTTCTCTTATTGTTCTTCACTTATTTTCTTGATGGTGAGTTCATGTGTTAAGGGCTTACCAATGAGCACATCAGTTGATAAAGTAGAGAGGTCTTAATCTTCATCAATTAAAGTAACATGAAATTCCTAATCCTTTTTAGGTAGGATTCTTAGAATCTTATTATTTATCTTTGCCTTGGAGAAATGTTTTCCAAGTTTCTTAAGAGTTATGAGGAGAGCATTAAGACGGTTTTTCATTTCCGTAATTGATTCTTGAGGCTTTATTTTGAAGATTTTATATTTTTTGACCTTAAAAATAATCAATCTTAATTTTAATTTTAAAAAAATTAATTTTGAGCATTTAATTTTTTTGTTTAAGTGTGTATAAGTTAGGACTCTATTAGATGTTAAAATGAAGTATGATTGGGCTGATTCAACCTCTAAGATTCAAGGAGGCTTTTAACATCCTTATAGCTTTATAATAAGAAAATCATCTTCTTTACATTTGAATTAGACATGTTAAGATTTATGAATTAGGCTTATTTTTCAAAATCTAAGTTCATTTGGGTATACAAATACTGAATCAAAATAAATGTATGTGTCCGCCATTTCAAATTGTACAGGTCTTAGTATTTTAGACATATCTTGAGCTACAGATGTCCAATTGAGGTGATTCAAAATGATATGGAAAGATAGGTCCAATATATAAAAAATTTAAGAAGAAATTTTAGGTAATTCAATATAAAATCACGGGCTCAACTTTTTCACAGCTGTCTGATAATAGTTTGCATTTTAGATTGCACAGCTTTTAGTATTTTGGACATATATTGAACTACAGATGTCCAATTAAGGAGATTTAAAATTATATGGAAATATAAGTCAAATATCTACAATTTTATGAATAAATTTTAGGCAAATTAAAAATTCCTCAATATAAAATCACGTGTTCAACTTGTACACAGCTGTCTGATAATAGTCCACATTTTAGATTGCATAGCTCTTAGTATTTTGGACATATCTTGAGATAAAAAAAGTCTAATTGAGATGATTAAAAATGATATGAAAATATATGTCAAATATATACAACTTTTAAGAAGAAAGTGTTGGCAAAATTGAAAATCTTTAGTATCCAATTACGGTTTCAATCCATGCATAACTCTCTAACAGCATTACCTTTAATAATTCAAAATTATAAACTTTGAATTCAAAATATAGATGTTGGACACATTATTTACACCTCCAACAACTATATTTTTTATTTTTTGTCTACATAAACACCTTTAGAGCTTAATGGAAGTCAAGAAACTTATTTATCATTCATTCTTTCTTAAGCTTTCAATTGAGCTCTCAAATTATCTTAAACAATTATTTATTTATATAACTCTTATGAGAGTTGGTTGTGTGTCAGAAATAGAATTTCTCTTCATCTTAAATCTTGGGGTAGATTAGAAGGGAAGTGAGATTTATTTCTAAAGGAATTGGTTTAAGTGTTGTCCATTAAAACACTTAGGATTTGGTTTTTAAGTGAGATTTGAAAACTCAAGTTGTAAGGTTGTAAGAGTGAACCATAAAACTCTTTTGTAATCTTAATCTTGTGAATAATATTATGGGTGATTGAAAATCCTAACTTGGGGATAATTTACGTGGAGAAGTAGGATTGTTATTGAATCCAAACTTCTTAAATTTTTGTGTTCTTCATTCTTCCTTTTCAACTTCCATTCAATTCTTGTAAAGAATTATTTTAATTTCTCATTTTTATTTGATAGTTCTATTCACCCCCCTCTAGGACTCTTTTCAATTGGTATCACAGCTTGAATTCTAGGTACTTCATTGCTAGAATACAAGATCATGGGGAGTAAATCACAAAACATCTCTTCTCTTAGACCATTCTTTAATGATAATGACTATCCACATTGGAAATTTAAAATGGAATTATATCTTGATTATGATTCCATTAAAATTTTGGAACATTGCCCTAAGAGGTTAGGAACCACCTACACCATCATTGATGGTATGGTAACTACTCTTACAAGAAGCCAATAAAGTATTAATCAAAAGGAAGAAAATCACAAAAATAAAAAAGCTATGATTACTCTAGTCTCTTCAATGACAAGAGAAGAATGAGGCAAGCTTCAACATTGTATGTCAGCCAAAGAAATGTGGGAGACCTTAAAAAACCACTATAAAGGCAGCATTCAAGTAACAAGCAAAAAGGTTCAACTTCATTAGTATGAATATGAACTTTTCAAAATGAAGCCTCATGAATCAATCATAGAGATGAAAAATTGTCTCAATGCTCTCCTCACAACCCCTAAGAAACTTGGAAAACATTTCTCCAAGGAAGAGGTAAACAACAAAATTCTAAGAATCCTACCTAAGAAGGATTAGGAATCTTATGTTCCTTCAATTAAGGAAGCTCAATACCTCTCCACTCTATCAACCAATATGCTCATTGGTAAGCTCCTAACACATGAGCCCACTACCAAGCAAAAAGGTAAAGAACAAGAAGAGAAAGAAGAAAAGAAAAAGAGCATTGCTCTAAAAGCTCTTCAAGAAGATAGTGAAGAGGAAAGCATCAAAGATTCTAGTGATGAAAATGGTGACATTGCCATGCTCACTAGGAACTTCAAGAAGTTTTTTAGAAAGAAAAAACTTCTCAAGAAGAAGAGACTTCAGAAAGAAGTTCGAAGGAGATGGAAAGAAGAAAACTAAGGAGGTTAATTGCTATAAATGCAAGAAACCGTGACATATTAGAAGTGAGTGTGCCAAACTCAAATTTAAGAACAAGGGAGCAAAATATAAGAAGAAGGCATTAAAAGCTACTTGGGATTATTCCTCTAAATCTGAAGAGGAAGAGGAATAATAAGAAGTGGCCAATCTTTGCTTCATGGCCCTTGAAAACAAAAATGAGGTACCATCTACTTCTTATTCTTCCTTTGATGATTTTGATAATTATGATGATGATGATGATGATGAGAGCTCTATTGTGAGAAAATTACTTATTAAATGCAAAAGTTTATTATCTAAGAAGAAACATTATAAGCATGAATTAGGTAGCTTAAATAGAGAATTAGAAAATTTAGAAATTTATTTTGCTAAACTTATTGAATCAAATGATAAACTTATTAGTGATGCAAAATCTTCTAAGTCTTTGGAAGATCAACTTAAGAAAGCAAACGATGAAAATCATAAACATATTTAAGAATTCCATTGCTAAATTTAAAAGAGGAAAAGAAACTTTAGATAGTTTTCTTGAATCTTAAAAATTTCATGGAGATACTCATGGAATTGGATATAAGAATGGAATGTCTTCATCATCTTCATCACATATTAATTTTGTAAAAGCTTCACATGATTCCACTCGTTCAACCTCTAAATCAAATGAGACTCAAGCTTTCAAAGCTAAAAGATCTCATATGTTAAATAGCAAGGGAAAGTCTCATAAGATTCATCTTTCATTAACATAAAGAGGTAAAGCTCAAACTAAAGCACCTCATCCCAAGCATGTTTATATGTACATTAGACACAATTATAATAGGCATGCTACACAATACAATGCACATAAGCATGTTGCACAAAATTATCAAAATACACATCATCATTGCCAATTCATGCCTCACTTAATGACACAAAACAATAGGAGATACACATAACACCAAAGGCATATTGCACACATTAGGAACTCATTTCATCCTAGGAGGAATAAATTCAAAAATATTGTATGTTCTTATTGCATGATTAAAGGACATACTAACAATGTGTGCTTCTATAGAAGACTACACATGAATTTACTTCCTACAAATTATCTTGAAACTGACCAACCTAGACTAAGAAAGGTTTGGGTCTAAGAGAATACTTAAATTTTTTTTGTAGATATGCTTGAACAAGAACAAAAAGTAAGTGGTATCTCGATAGTGTATGTTCAAGGCACATGATGGGAGATAAAGATCAATTCAACAAATTTGATGCAAATGATGGAGGACACATTACTTTTGAAGAAGGAAAAATTATTAGCATTGGAGAAATAGGTAATCCTCAATCTTTATCTATACATCATATGTTGTTTATTGATGGTCTTAAACATAATTTGCTTAGTATAAGTCAATTATGTGACATGGGAAATAAAGTAACTTTCTACCCTAAAAATTTCTTTATTAGTAGTCTTGATGAAAACAAAGTTATGTTTAGTGGTGAAAGAGTAGACAATGTTTATGTCATTGATTTGAATAAAATTGATAATAAAGACCTAAAATGCTTAATGTCTATCTCCCAGACACATGGACATGGCATAAAAGGTTAAAACATGCAAGTTTTGAGCTTTTGAATGATCTTTGTAAACATGAACTTGTGATTGGTTTATCTAAGCTTGAATTCACTAAGGATAAACCTTGTGATGCTTACCAAAAGGGAAAACAATCCAAGTCCTCACTTAAGCTAAAAAATATAGTGTCCACCTCTAGGCCACTTGAACTTATACATATGGATTTATTTGGACCAACTACAGTTGCTAGTCTTGGTGGAATGCACTATGCATATGTATTAGTTGATGATTACTCTAGATTTACTTAGGTATGTTTTCTTGCTCATAAGAATGATGCTTTTAAAGCTTTTAAAAATTATGCTAAAAGAGTTAAAAAAAGAAAAAGGTTTTTGTATTTCATTAATTAGAAGTGATCATGAAACTGAATTTGAAAATGAAATTTTTAAGAACTATTATAATGAAAATGGTATTTCTCATACATTTTCATATCCTAGAATGCCTGAACAAAATGGGGTAGTTGAAAGGAAAAATAGAACTCTTGTGGAAATGGCTAGAACAATGCTTCATGAGTATAATTTGTCTCTATACTTTTAGGCGAAATCCATTAATAGAACTTCTTATATTTCAAATTGAGTTTTGAAAAGACCAATTTTAAAGAAAACATCTTATGAGCTATAGAATAATAGAAAACCTAAAATCTCATATCTAAGAGTATTTGGATGCATGTGCTTCATATTGAACACCAAGAAAAATCTTGGGAAATTTGATTCTAAAGTTGATGAAGGAATTTTTCCTAGGCTATTTGGTTTCTAGTAAAGTATATAGGGTCTTTAATAAGAGAACTCTAGTAATTGAAGAGTCAATGCATATGGTATTTGATTAATCAAACTCACTTAATCCTATAAAGGATGTTTGTAGTATTGATGATCTTGTAGGTGACAATGAGATTATAGAAACATAAGAAGAAAATGCTAGTAAGCCTTTGGAACTTGAAAGTCCAAGCAAGGAGGAAAATGAGGAGACATTTCTATCTACCTTGAAGAATGAACTTCCAAAGGATTGACAATTCAAAAAAGCTCACCCTTAAGACCTCATTATAGGTGACACTATAAAAGGGGTAACTACTATATCTCAATTAAATTTTATTGTTAATTTAGCCTTTATTTCTCAAATTAAACCTAAAAATATTAATAATGCTTTGTGTGATGAATTTTGGGTCCTTGCAATGCAAGAAGAGTTAAAATCAATTTGAGAGAAATAAGGTTTGAACATTAGTTCCTAGACTTAAACATCATCCTATTATAGGCACCAAATGGGTGTTTAGAAATAAGATGAATGAACAAGGTGTCATAACTAGGAACAAACCTAGACTAGTAGCTAAAAGTTACAATCATGAGGAAGGCATTGATTATTATGAAACCTTTTCCCCCCGTTGCAAGGTTAGAAGCTATTAGGATGCTACTTGCATTTGCATCATTCGTGGATTTCAAAATTTATCAAATGGATGTTAAAAATGCATTTTTAAATGGTTCTATTGAATAAGAGGTGTATGTTGAACAACCTTCAGTTTTTAAAAGCTTTGATTTTCCAAATCATGTATTCAAACTTTCCAAAGCATTATATGATTGAAACAAGCTCCTAGAGCTTGGTATAAAAGATTGAGCAACTTCTTATTAGAGAAAGGTTTCTCTAAAGAAAAATTTAATACAACTCTTTTCATAAAAAAATCCAAGAATGATTTATTAATTGTTCAAATATATGTTGATGACATTATATTCGATGCTACTAACCATTGCTTGTGTGAGGAATTCTCTAATTAATGCAAGGAGAATTTAAGATGCGTATGATTAGTGAACTTAAATTCTTTTTTAGACTACAAATCAAGCAATGCAGAAATGTGATTTTCATTAATCAAACCAAGTATGCAAGAGACGTTCTCAAGAAATTTGGCATGGATGGAGCTAAGATAAGTAAAACTCTAATAAGCACCATAACCAAACTTAATAAAGATAAGAATGGCAAACCGGTTAATGAAAAGCAATTTAGAGGTATGATCGGATCCTTTCTTTATCTAACTGCTAGTAGACCCAATATTATGTTTGCTACTTGCTTGTGTGCTATATTTCAATCTAGTCCTAGAGAGTCTCATTTGAATGCTATTAAAAGAATTTTTAAGTATCTTTATGGTACAATGCATTTAGGACTTTAGTATCCTAGGAGTTCATCCTTTGACTTGATTAGTTATTCTGATATGGACTTTATTAATAGTTTACTAGATAGAAAAAGCACTTACATAACTTGTCAATTTTTAGGACAATGTTTAGTTTCTTAGTTTAGCAAGAAACAAGTTTCAGCTGCCTTTTCCACTACTGACGCTGAATATATCATAGTAAGTCTTTATTGTTCATAAGTTTTATGGAAAAGACAACAGTTGATAGGGTATGGTGTAAAACTTTATCACATTCCAATCAAATGTGACAATACAAGTGCTATCAACCTTAGCAAAAATCTCATTCAGAATTCTAGAACTAAGCATATAGACATTAGACATCATTTCTTATGTGATCATGTTCAAATTGGTGATATCTCACTTGAATTTATTGATACAAATAATCAACTTGTAGATATATGCACCAAACCTCTCAATGAAAAGAGATTAAATTTCATTAAGCATGAAATTGGCATGATTGATGGTTCCAATTTATCTTGATTTTCTGTTTAATTGATGGTTGAACTATTTTCATGTGAAATCATGTTGTGCTTATTGATTACTTTAATTGACAAATATTTTGATTTTGATCTTAAAATTTCTTTTAAATAGTTGTCAGTTTATATTTGGTTTATCATTTTAAATTTCCTTTTGCATTTTATCAAAGGAGGAGAAATAATTTGAGTTTGCATGTGTACCTAGTTAATTTTTTTTACATGTGTAATTTCTTTTAATCTTAAAAATCCCTTAAAAATATGAGTTTAAGTTAGTGACATATTATATTTTTGTTTGATATAGGGGGAGAAATTTTTTTAAAATTTTTGCATGCATATTAACATTATAAGTATGGTTAATTCTATCGTATATCATATGTGACAAAAGGCCTTGTTTTGCTTACTTTGTTTATGTATGACATGGATTTTATAATGATTTTGTGTATCTTTATTTTCATTTTCCTTTTATATTTCTCTCTTTTCTTTTTTCTTTTGACAGGGAGAAATATATTTGAGTTTGTTTTTTGTTACTATACATGTGTATAATATTTTATTAATGTGTTTATACATGCATAATTCATGTATAAAATCTTCTTAGGAATTTTTTTAATCTTTAAAAAGGCATGAATATCTTCTTAGGAATTGTTTTTATCTTTGATAAGGCATGAATATCTTTCTTAGGAATTATTTTGATCCTTGATAAGGCATGAATATCTTCTTAGGAATTTTTTTGATCTTTGATAAGGCATGAACATTGTTACAAAGATTTGGTGTGTCTTTGTTTTGTTCTTATAGGAATTTTGGTCCCTTTAGTTCATTTTCCTTTATATCTCTCTCTTTTCCTTTTGCCTTTGTACAAAGAGAGGAAAATATGTTATGAATAATTTGTGTTTATTTTTTTTATATGCTAAGTGCTATATGATTGATTAGTTTGCTAAGCTATATATGATCATATGATAATTAAGCATGTCTAGCTTCAACATTATTATTATATGTACTATTTTTATGAAGCATTTTAGTGGCACTATATGTATACATGTTTGAAATTATTTCCACACATTGCCTAACATTTATTTAAATGATCATGTTATTATATTTTATATTTTTAATACATTTGACATAAGAATGCCATGTTTTTATCCCTCTTGCTATAATTTATGTTATTTTTATTTTTATTTTTTTGTCAAGGGAAATAATCTATAAATTTATATTTCTTATCATGTCCATATTCATAGGGGGAGAAATAAAGAAATATATTTTATTTCATTTGGTTTCATTATTATTATAAATAATATACATACTTTACTTTGTATTATTTTTTATTAAACTCAAAATAAGTTTGTCAAAATCAAAAAGGGGGAGATTGTTGATCTTAGAAATAATCAATCTTAATTTTTATCTTAAAAAACTTAATTTTGAGCATTTAATTTTTTTTTAAGTATGTATAAGTTAGGACTCTATCATAAGTTAAAATGAAGTATGATTATTTTGGGCTGATTCGACCTCTAAGATTCAATGAGTCTTTTGACATCCTTAAAGCTTTATAATGAGAAAATTATCTTTTTCAAATTTTAAGTAAACATCTTGAGCTTTTTGAATTGGGCTTAATTTTCAAAATCCAAGTTCATTTTTGTATGCAAATATTGAGTCCAAATTAACATATGTGTCTGCCATTTCATATTGCATAGGTCTTAGTATTTTAAACATATCTTGAGCTACAGATGTCCAATTGAGATGATTCAAAATGATATGGAAAGAAAATTCAAATATCTACAAGTGGAAATTATTTAATATAAAATTATGGGCTCAACTTGTGCATAACTATTTGATAGTAGTCTGTATTTTAGATTGCATAACTCTTAGTATTTTAGACATATCTTGAGCTATAGATGTTCAATTCAGGAGATTCACAATTATATGGAAATATAAGTCAAATATATATAAATTTTATAAATAAAGTTTGGTAAATTCAAACACCTTCAATATAAAATCACGGGTTCAACTTATGCACAGTTGTCTGACAGTAGTCTACACTTAAATTGCATAGCTCTTAGTATTTTGGATATATCTTAAGCTATAGAAATCCAATAGAAGTAATTCAAAATGATATTGAAAGATAAGTCAAATATATACAACTTTGATGAATAAAGTGTGGGTAAAATCATACATCTTCAGTAGCTAATTATAGTTTTAATCCATGCATAGCTGTCTAACAGCATCACCTTCAATAATTCAAAATTATAAACATTGAATTCAAAATATAGATGTTGGACACATTATTTTCATCTCCAACAGCTATATTTTTTAGTGTTTGTCTATATAAACACATCTAGAGCTTAATGGAAGTCAAGAAACTTATTTATCATTCATTCTTTCTTAAGCTTTCAATTAAGCTTTCAAATTCTCTTAAACAATTCTTTGTTTGTATAACTCTTGTGAGAGTTGGCTGTGTGTTAGGAATAGAATTTCTCTTCATCTTAAATCTTAAGATAGATTAGAAGGGAAGTGAGATTTATTTCTAAAGGAATTGGTTTAAGTGTTATCCATTAAAACACTTGGGATTTAGTTTTTGAGTGAGATTTGAAAACTCAAGTTGTAAGGTTGTAAGAGTGAGCCATAAAACTCTTGTGTAATCTCAATCTTATGAATAACATTATGAGTGATTGAAAATCCTAACTTAGGATAAGTTAGGTAGAGACATAGGATTGTTGTTAAATCCATACTCCTTAAATTTTTATGTTCTTCATTCTTCCTTCTCAACTTCTATTCAATTCTTGCGAAGAATTATTTTAATTTCTCATTTTTATTTGATAGTCCTATTCACCCCCCTCTAGGATTCTTTTCAATATTCATACATATGAATTTAAACCTTCTTGCTTCTTACTTGAATGTTATCTTCATAGTGGTTTTCTAAGGTCTCCCATATTTCTTTGGCTGACATACAGTATTGAAGCTTGCCTCCTTCTTCTCTTGTCATTGAAGAGACCAGAGTAATCATAGCTTTTTTATTTTTATTATTTCTTCCTTTTGATCAATACTCCATTGCCTTCTTGCAAGAGTAGTTACCACACCATCAATGATAGTTGTAGGTGGTTCCCAACCTCTTAGGACAATGTCCCAAAGTCTGATGGAATCATAATCAAGATATAATTCCATTTTGAATTTTCAACGTGGATAGTCACTACCATCAAAGAATGGTCCAAGAGAAGAGATGTTTTGTGATTCACTCCCCATGATCTTGTATTCTAACAATGAAGTACCTAGAATTCAATCTCTAATACCAATTGAAAAGAGTTGTAGAGGGGGGTGAATAAGACTATCAAATAAAAATGAGAAATTAAAAGAATTCTTTGCAAGAATTGAATGGAAGTTGAGAAGGAAGAATGAAGAATACAAAAATTTAAGGAGTTCAGATTCAATAAAAATCCTACGTCTTTACCTAACTTATCCCCAAGTTAGGACAATCTTATTCACAAGATTGAGATTACACAAGAGTTTTATGGATCACTCTTACAACCTTACAACTTGTGTTTTCAAGGCTTACTCAAAACCAAATCCCAAGTGTTTCAATGGACAACACTTAAACTAATTCCTTTAGAAATAAATCTCACTTCTCTTCTAATCTATCCCAAGATTTAAGATGAAGAGAAATTTTATTTCTAATACACAGCCAACTCTCATAAGAGTTATACAAACAAAGAATTATTTTAGAGAATTTGAGAGCTCAATTGAATGCTTAAGAAAGAATGAATGATAAACAAGTTTCTTAACTTCTCAATTGAACTCTAAGGAGTTTTTATATAAACAAATGCTCAAAAATATGGTTTTTGGATGTATCAAGAAAGTTTCCAACATCTATAATTGATTTTGAATCAATCTTGGACTTTATTATGTCAGATCGCCACTCACGAGTAAACAATGCTCGTGAGGAGCAAAAATAATAGTTGTTGCATTCAAATATGTCCATTTAGAGCTAAAAGTACTGCTCTCATGATCTTCTCATAAGTGAAAGTGCTCACAACTCTTGCTTGTGAGCGACATTGCCCCTTTTGCTCAAAATGAGCGCCAAAAGGAGATAGCTCATGACCAGCTCATGAGATGTTCATGAACAGGATTAAAGGTGATCAAATTAATCTAAAATTTCTTTATAAAAGTTGTAAATAATTGTCTTATATTTCTATAGTACTTTGAATCACCTCAATTGAACATTTATAGCTCAAGATATTGCTGAAATACTAAGAGTTGTGCAACCTAAAATGAAAGCTATATATGCTGACTTCAACTCAAGATTTTCATACACAAATGAGCTCAAATTTTGACAAGTAAGCTCAATTTAAAAAGCTTAAAATGTCTAATTCAAATGTGAAGAAGATAATTTTCTCATTATGTAGATTTAAAGATGTCAAAAAGCTCTTTGAATCTCAGAGATCGAATTAGCCCAAAATACTACCATATACCAACAGTGTATATGTTTGGTATATAATTTCCTACATACTTAATTGAAATCATTAGCATCAAAAAAAATTTTCAAAGTTTAAAATTAGGAGTTTGATTATGAAAATGGTCAATAAACTTTTACACCACACACAGTTGATGACACATTTTAATTCCATTGTGATATGAATGCACAAGATTTGGAGACAATAATTCAAGAACAACTAGAAGTTTCTAATGAAAAACATCAAGAACCACTAGAAGTTGATAAGGTAGACTTAGGACCACCTAAAGTTGCTAAAGCAGAGTTAGGAAGGTATGAAATAGCTCGGATAAGAGGTAAAGTGTCATGACCCAAACCGGGGAGTCATGACCGACGCTAGGGAATGGGAATTCTTTCAAATCCAAAACCCATAGCAAGCCTTAAAAGTAAAAACACATAAAAATATAATATAATAATATCAAAGAATTAAAAACTTTAAATCATATTAAAGAAAGTCTCATATTATATAATAAAATATAACAATACAATATCCTTCAAATATAAATCTCAAATATAAAAATAATACTAAACACTACAATACTCGAGTACTACTACTATAGCTTCTAGAATATAAATAAAAGTTCAGATATAAAAATTACATAATCCAACCAGGGCTAAAGAAGACTGACAAAGAGGTCTACTACTGAGGTCTGATGAAGTAGAATGTCCTAAAAAATATTAAGGGGGTCAGAACTCACTAAATGAATTATCATTATATATATTCATGCACTATAAAATACAGGCATCAGTATAATAATATATTTATTTTTATATAATATGATATACATGTATTTCATACACGTGCCAAAAATCACTTTTTCAATGCAAAAAAAAATATAGGAATATTTTTAGGTGGAGGATCGAAGTGGAACCCTAAATACTCCGTAACCTCGATCATATAACTAATAGCCAACCGGCTTATCCACAACTCCAAATATTTATTTATCTAACTTAAGGTAGTAGACTGGCTCCAAGTACACTAGGTTAACTGAGGATTTGCAATCTCGCTACCAGCATGACTGGCCCCGAGTATACTAGGTCAACTGAGAATTCATAACCACCCTTTCCAATAACCATTAATCTCAATATTAAATTTCATAATCAAAATTCTCTGCCTAAAATCTATTGTACTGTCACACAACAGTACTAGCATAGCCCACTATATGGCACGTTCTACAACTATCCTCCAAATCATACTTATAAATATTTAAAATAATGAAATGCAGGACTTAAACATTGTAGCATCCATTTTCAAGGCAAAATACCAAATATACATAGATATAAAAATTTAATGAAAGAAATCATACTTATATTTACATTATTAAAATATGAATACTCACAAATATTTATTCTACGTGTTATGCATATATACAATGATAACTCACAGTATTGCTGCGCTCCGCCAGCTGGCCCGATTTGATCAGCTTAACTCGCGATATAGCTAAAGAAAAATAATAATCTTATACTACTTATTATAAATAAGTTCCTAATTTAATAACTCTAAAATTTCAAAGATTGACTCAATCTAAACACCACTTGGCCAAAATTTTAAAATTATATTCAGATCGGTTGTCATGTTTTATAAGAAATCTACCTAAAATTTGATAGAGTCTTCTCTGTAAAATAGACGTCTCCCTACAAAAGTAGGGTCGATCCTACATAGAAAATACACTTCTATAACACATAAGTTCAACTACTTGGGTTGGGCCCCCGAAGTACTCATAATGCCCAACCAAACCTATATATATATATATATATATATATATATAGTTATATAATTTCAAATAATTTACCCAAAATCATAAATATCTATATAAAAATATAATAACTTCTCAAATCACCAAAAATGTGTCACGACCCAAAACAGGGACCATGACCGGCGCTAGGGAATGGGGAATTCTTTCAAATCCGGAACCCGTAGCAAGCCTAAAAATAAAATAAAACATGCCATAATAACAGTAACAATATAATATGCAATGGAAATAAAAATCATAATATCATGATATTATCCATATCAACTGGATTTAATTCAAAACTCATCTCATCACATATATAAAATCTCTTTAATACAAATCCAGTTTCAACATAATACATCTCTTTAAATAAAATACATGAAATCCAATACTTTAATTCATAACTACTGCAGTGTCTAGATGAAATAAATAAGACTCAAGTAGACAATTTACATAAAGAAGCCGGGGCGGAAGAAATTCGGCGTATCGACCTGCTACTGAGGTCTGAAGAAGTTGACTCTCCTGAAAAATAGTCAACGGAGGGGAGTCAGACCTCACTGAGTGAATTACTATAATATATATACACACACACTAAATGATAATGCATACAGTCAACAGTATATATATAATATGTATATATACAGGCAATTGCACACAGATGCAATAAAATCATTTTATATATTTTCATTAAAAATCATCTTTTATGAAGGATCACATAGAACCCTAGAATATCGCAACCTCAGAAAAATAGTGTTAAACAACACTCTAGCCATACAAGCTCACTTATTCCAAATATATCCACTTAATCCATTTAGACAGTAGACTGGCCCCGAGACACTAAGTCAACCGAGATCCAGCAGTCTGACTGCCAGTGTGATTGGCCCCGAGACACTTGGTCAACCGAGCTCCAGCAATCACACCCACAAACCACATCTCACATATCAATAATCATAATCAAATCAATATCCACAAATAATTTAGTAACATAGCCTAAAGCTATAGGCGTACCGGTACGTACTCGGTCCTAGTGCTGCCCACTAGGTAGCACGTTCTATCGATATCCTTCATTAATAAATATAAAACATTCATTCACAAAAATTAATGATGCATGAATTTAAATGAAATAACAATATAAACCATATATATACCGAAAATATACCAAACGTAAACCAGGTATATTTCGAGTATATATACGTTAAATGAATCCAATCAAATCATAAATTAAATTAAAAATATATTTAAAAACATTTTAAATATATTTTATTAATAAAACATGTATATAATTTATTATATACCAAAAATAACCCAAAAATATACTTAAATACAAATCACATTATTTATGCATTTTAATCAAAGTAAAACATATATTTCTAAATCATGCATCCTAAGCATATATATATAGTATAGTAACTCACCTAGTGCGCTCCACGAGACAGGTCCGACGGGCCTGGTCCACTAGCCCTCGGTCTCGGCACAACTAAACAAGAAATAAATAACCGATATCAGAATAAACCTAACAGAAATCCTAGAATTCAATCTAGAGTATTAAACACAGAATCGGAATTTAGGGTTCGACTGGATATCACGTTTTACGAGAATTCTATCAAAAATCCGACAGAACCTCCCCTGTAAAATGGACATCTCTCTACTCAAAAGAATAGAGCCGACCCTACAAAGAAATACACTTCGAGAAATAGGCTCAACACAATCAAAATCCCACGGTCGGACTCCAAACTACAGTCTACCGACCGAGGTCCACAAACACAGAATAATTCCAGATATACCAAAAATATCCTTAAATCACAGAAATACATTTCATAGGTGGAAATTACATAATTAACCTTAAAACACTGTAAAAACCGATAAAAATTCATTTTATTTGAAAAATCGTATATTATATATATAATTGAAAATAATTCACGAAAAATAGTTTTAATTAGTTAAAAATACCAAATAATTTTTAGAAATCATTTTTATACCTTAAATAATTATTAAAACCGGTTAAATTACATTTTTAGACAATTTAGGGTAAAATTACCAAAATACCCCTATATATATAAATATACTTAAATTACTTCAAAAATTCACCAAAAATTATACAATTATCCAAAATTAATTTTCTCAACATATTTATCAATAATATTAATAATTAAACTCAATTAACCAATTAAATTCAAATAAAAACACATTTAACCTAATTTCTCAAAATCACATAAACTTCAATAATTAAAAATAAATACTTAGAATTTCATAAAAATTCCAAATAAATTCCTATAATTCATTTCAACACCTAATTTAACCATAAATCCCAATTTCATAATTTAAATAATTAATTTCCGAAAATTAGAAAATAATATTAAAATATTCAAAAATACCCAAAAATCCAAACAATCTCCAAAAATTCTACAAAAATTCATACATGTATATTAAGCTACTAGTATCAACATTTGTGAAGATATTTTTCATGAATCAATCAATTCAAAGCTCAAAAAAATCAAAAACCCTAATAGGCCGAAATTGAAAAATCAAAACCTAAGCAAATCTAGACCAATTCAGCTCAAACCAAAGCTAGAATCACACTCACCAGAGCTCAAGGAGAAGAAAGAGACTGGCGGTATCGAAAACGGTGGCCGAAATCGGCGGTGATCGACGGTGGATCGATTTTCGGCTTCTCCGGCCAAAATCGACCTCCAGACGCCGGAAACGGCTACCTCAGGCGGCGGAAATGGTTGGGGAAGACGGTGGCACACCGGACGGCACACCCACAGTGAAGAAACGGTGTGTGACAGGCATCCGGACGGCGAAGGGAAGAATCGGGAGGAAGAAGTAGTCGGGGGCAGTTTTGTAATTTTCCAATTCTTTTGTAATTTGACAAATTTTAATGTATATATGTATATATATATACTTTACACTATATAATAAAATAATATTAAATTACACACATCAAATATACACCACACACATAAAATTTAATATTTTAAATAATTTATACTAAATAAAATTAATTAAATACCAATAAAACAAATAAATAATTAATAAAATATTAGGGTAATAATAAACCCTAATTAAATAATTATACACACACAGGCTTTATTTAATAATTTAAAAATACGCATGAGTCCATGCAAGTTCAAAAATATATTTAAAATAATTAATATTAAAATATTTACGTGAAAATTTCCCCGAAAATGCAAGTCTCGGGAAAATTTTACGTAAAGTACTGTAGATAAAACATAGTATTAAAATAGGTTTAAAATACATATCAACTCGTAAAAATATCATGTAAAATACAAAAATTATTGATACTGCATATCCCGGTACAGTGTAAAAATATTTTAAAAACACGGGTGTAATATCCCGTGTTTTTAAAATATTTTTACACTGTACCGGGATATGCAGTGTCAATAATTTCTGTATATTACATGATATTTTTATGAGTTGATATGTATTTTAAACCTATTTTAATTACTGTGTATTATTTTCAGTGTTTTAAGTAAAATTTTCCCGGGGACTTGCATTTTCGGGGAAATTTTCACGTAAACAATGTAATATTAATTATTTTAAATATATTTTCAGACTTGCATGAACTCATACGTATTTTTAAATACTAAATAAAGCCTACGTGTATGTATATTTATTTAATTAGGGTTTAATATATATAACCCTAATATTGTATTATTTATTTATTTATTGTTATTTAATTATTTTATTTATTATTAAATTATTAAAATTTTTATATATTATTATTTTATTATTATTTAATTATTTTCTTTTTCTTTTTCTTTTTTTTTTCTTTTTCTTTTTTTCTTTTCTTTTCTTTCTTTCTTTTTCTTTTTTCTTCTTCTTCTTCTTCTTTTCTTCTCTCCCACGCCCGACCACCATTCCCCTTCCCCTCACCGTCTGCAACTCCGGCCACCTACCGTCGGTGTGCCTCCCGGCTTGCCACCGCAGTTCCCAGCCGTCCTCCGCCGCCTCCAGCTCCTTTCCCCGGCGCCGGCAGCTTCATTTTTCTCTTTTGGCCGAAAGTTGATCCATCGCCGTTTCTCCCTCCTCCGGCCACCGTTTTCTACACCGCCGGTCTCTTTCTTCTCCTTGAGCTCCGGTGAGTGTGATTCTAGCTTTGGTTTGAGCTAAAATGGTTTAGATTTGCTTAGGTTTTGATTTTTCTATTTCGGTCATATTAGGGTTTTTGATTTTTTTGAGCTTCGAATTGGATGATTCATGAAAAATCCCTTCACAAATGTTGATCCTAGCAGCTTAATATACATGTATGAATTTTTGTGGAATTTTTGGAGATTTTTTGGATATTTGGGTATTTTTGAATATTTTAATATTATTTTCTAATTTTCGGAAATTAATTATTTAAATTATGAAATTGGAGTTTATGGTTGAATTGGGTGATGAAATGAATTATAGGAATTTATTTGGAATTTTTATGAATTTCTAAGTATTTATTTTGAATTACTGAAGTTTATGTGATTTTGAGAAATTAGGTTAAATGTGTTTTTATTTGAATTTAATTGGTTAATTGGGTTTAATTATTAGTATTATTGATAAATATGTTGAGAAAATTAATTTTGGATAATTGTATAATTTTTGGTGAATTTTTGAAGTAATTTAAGTATATTTATATATATAGGGGTATTTTGGTAATTTTACCCTAAATTGTCTAAAAATGTAATTTAATCGGTTTTAATAATTATTTAAGGTATAAAAATGATTTCTACAAATTATTTGGTATTTTTAACTAATTAAAACTATTTTTCGTGAATTATTTTCAATTATATATATAATATACGATTTTTCTAATAAAATGAGTTTTATTCGGTTTTTACGGTGTTTAAAGGTTAATTATGTAATTTCTACGTATAAAATGTATTTCTGTGATTTAAGGATATTTTTGGTATATCTGTAATTATTCTGTGTTTGTGGACCCCGGTCGGTGGACTGTAGTTTGGAGTCCGACCGTGGGATTTTGATTGTGTTGAGCCTATTTCTCGAAGTGTATTTCTTTGTAGGGTCGGCTCTACTCTTTTGAGTAGAGAGATGTCCGTTTTACAGAGGAGGTTCTGCCGGATTTTCGGTAGACTTCTCGTAAAACGTGATGTCCAGTCGAACCCTAAATTCCGATTCTGTGTTTAATACTCTAGATTGAATTCTAGAATTTCTGTTAGGTTTATTCTGATATCGGTTATTTATTTCTTGTTTAGTTGCACCGAGACCGAGGGCTAGTGGACCAGGCCCGTCGGACCTGTCTCGTGGAGCGCATTAGGTGAGTTACTATACTATATATATATGCTTAGGATGCATTATTTAGAAATGCATGTTTTATGTTGATTAAATATGCATAAATAATTTGATTAATTCTTAAGTTTATATTAAGTATATTTTTGGTTTATTTTTGGTATATAATAAATTATATATATGTTTTGTTAATAAAATATATTTAAAATGTTTTTAAATATATTTTTAGTTTAATTTATGATTTGATTGAATTCATTTGACGTATATATACTCGAAATATACCCGGTTTACTTTTGGTATATTTCCGGTATATATATGGTTTATATTGTTGTTTCATTTAAATTCATGCATCATTTATTTTTGTGAATGAATGTTTTATATTATTAATGAAGGATATCGATAGAACGTGCTACCTAGTGGGCAGCACTAGGACCGAGTACGTACCGGTACGCCTATAGCTTTAGGCTATAATACTAACTTATTTGTGGATATTGATTTATTATGATTATTGATATGTGAGATGTGGTTTGTGGGTGTGATTGCTGGAGCTCGATTGACCAAGTGTCTCGGGGCCAATCACACTGGCAGTCAGACTGCTGGAGCTTGGTTGACTTAGTGTCTCGAGGCCAATCTACTGTCTAAATGGATTAAGTGGATATATTTGGAATAAGTGAGCCTGTATGGCTAGAGTGTTGTTTAACACTATTTTTCTGAGGTTGCGATATTCTAGGGTTCTATGTGATCCTTCATAAAAGATGATTTTCAGATAAAATATATAAAAATGATTTTTATTGCATCTGTGTGCAATTACCTGTATATATACATATTATATATATACTGTTGACTGTATGCATTATCACTTAGTGTGTATGTATATATATTATAGTAATTCACTCAGTGAGGTCTGACTCCCCTCCGTTGACTATTTTTCAGGAGAGTCAACTTCTTCAGACCTCAGTAGCAGGTCGATACGCCGGATTTCTTCCGCCCCGGCTTCTTTGTGTAAATTATCTATTTGAGTCTTATTTATTTTATCTAGACACTGCAGTAGTTGTGAACTAAAGTATTGGATTTCATGTATTTTATTTAAAGAGATGTATTATATTGAAACTGGATTTGTATTAAAGAGATTTTATATATGTGATGAGATTTGATTCAAATCTAGTGATGAAGTGTTATCATTATATTTATGATTTTTATTTCTACTGCATATTATATGATTATTATTATTATTGCATGATTTATTTTATTTTTTAGGCTTGCTATGGGTTCCGGATTCGAAAGAATTCCCGTTCCCTAGCGTCGGTCATGGCCCCTGTTTTGGGTCGTGACAAAGTTGGTATCAGAGCGGAGTTTATGTCAGGGCTTAGTTATGTGAGTTGTGGCCCTAGTTTTCAAGTTGTGTTTTCTGTTGAACTACTGTAGTGTATTAGGTTCGAGTATGTCTTGATAAGTATTCCTTGCTTTAGTTTTCAGCGTTATTCCTCCGTTGTCTATTTTGTCTGAATCTTTCTGTTTGTCTTTTCAGTATAAGGAGGCGAGCGCGTGTCGCTCCACCGGTCGTTGAGGCCGAGGATGATGAGTCTTTTCAGGATGAGGTTTTACCTCCTGAGCCGCCAGTTAGACGTAGAGGTCGTGGCAGAGGTAGACCTCGAGGAGCAGCAGGTCGCCGTAGGCAGAGAGAGTTACAGGACGAGGAGCCTGTTGAGCCTGAATTTGATGTTCCTGTGCCTCCAGTTGTTCAGCCTGCCTATCAGCAGGGTATGTCTGACCCTGAGGCAGCTTTGTTCTATGCCCGAGTTGGCAGGATTGCTTTTGATGGTACTTCTGATCCTTTAGATTTTCTGCATGCGATTGAGACTAGGACTCGGACTGCTCATACCGAGTACCAGCGGATCATGATCGTTGAGTTGTCTGTTGAGGGACCAGCCTTAGATTGGTTCATTCAGATGATCCAGCCCTATATGATGACGATGACCTGGGCTCAGTTTTGAGAGCGGTTCATGAGGAGATTTTGTCCAGAGCCTCTTCGTTTGAGCTATCGTCTTCGTTTGACCAGTATTTCTCGTGGAGATCGATCAGTAGAGGAGTATACCCGAGAGTTTCTTCGTCTGGGTAGATATGCTGAGGATCTAATGCGAGATCAGTATTTCGCTGTCACTACGTATGTTACTGGTTTGGGTTCAGCTTTTGCTGGTATGCCTACAACAGGTCTTACTCTGGAGTCTGTGATTGAGTTGGCTAAGGAGTTTGAGCTGAGGTTAGTTAGGCAGGGAGCGATGCCTGATTATTACCAGCTAGGAGTTCAGTCGAGTGGATTACAGGCTACTCCATATTTGAGTTTTCATGTTGGTTCGAGTAGTCAGCAGCGAGGTTCGACTCAGCAGAGTCAAAGACAGCAGCAGCGAGTGCATCGGAGCAGTAGATATGGCCGTGGAGGTCAGCGTAGATCGTTCAGATTCGGGTCAGGTGCTTCGAGCAGCAGCAGTGGTCGTAGTTCTGGATCAGCGGCCAGTGTTTGCCAGACTTATGGTAGAGTCCATCAGGGACCGTGTTATCTGACACCACTGACATGCTTCAGATGCGGGCAGACAGGACATTTTGCCAGATCATGTCCTTATTCTGGTTATCAGCAGCAGTAGATTCTGCGATTCCCACAGCAGTCGATTGCTAGTGCTGCACCCGTGCCATTTCAGTTGCCACCAGCCCAGCATCATAGTTCCACTCAGTTTATTCCACAGCAGAGTCATGGTAGAGGTACTAGAGGAGGTGCCAGAGGTGTTGGCCAGGCTTCTACCAGTCAGCAGGGAGGTCGAGGTCAGGCCAGAGTCTTCCATCTGACTCAGCAGGATGCTCAGGCATCTAATGCAGTCGTAGCAGGTATTGTTTCTGTTTGTTACCTGGATGCTTGGGTTTTTTTTTATCCGGGTGCCACGCATTCTTTCATTTCTCCTGTTTTTGCTTCTAAATCTTGTTGGCAAGCTTCGAGGATGGCTTTTCCTTTATCTGTTGCCACTCCTCTGAGCGATTCCTTGGACACCGATATTGTTCTTTCTGGTTGTCCAGTTCTCGTGGGAGATAGAGAATTACCCGCTGATTTGATTTTGTTGGATGTGATGGAGTTTAATGTTATTTGGGAATGGATTGGTTGTCTCAGCACTTTGCCGTGGTAGATTGCAGGAATAAGGAGGTGACTTTTAGAATTCCTGGTGAAGCAGAGTTTAAGTTTGTTGGTGATAGGAGTTCAGCACCTCATAATCTTATTTCTGCTATTTCAGCTAGGAAGTTGTTGAAGAAAGGATGTCAGGGATATTTGGCATTGGTCAGGGATACGTCAGTGGAGAAGTTGTCACTCACAGATGTTCCTGTTGCTTGTGAGTTTCCTGATGTTTTTCCCGAGGAGTTGCCAGGTTTACCACCTCACGAAGAGATTGAGTTCTGTATAGATGTGGTACCAGGTACTACTCCTATATCTATGCCACCCTATCGTATGGCTCCTGCAGAGTTGAGAGAGTTGAAGGAGCAGTTGCAAGAGTTATTGGATAAAGGTTTCATTAGACCTAGTGTTTCTCCTTGGGGTGCACCAGTCTTGTTTGTGAAGAAGAAGGATGGTACCCTGAGACTGTGCATTGACTATAGAGAGCTGAATAAGGTGACAGTGAAGAACAAGTATCCTCTCCCGAGGATAGATGATTTGTTTGATCAGCTCCAGGGTGCACAATTCTTTTCTAAGGTTGACTTGAGGTCAGGTTATCATCAGCTGCGGATTAGTGAATCTGATATTCCTAAGACAGCTTTTCGCACTCGATATGGCCATTATGAGTTTCTGGTGATGTCTTTTGGTTTGACTAATGCACCAGCAGCTTTTATGGATCTGATGAACAGGGTATTCAGATCGTATGTGGATCAATTTGTAGTAGTCTTCATTGATGATATACTGGTATATTCGAGGAGTATGGAAGAGCATGTATATCATTTGAGGATTGTACTACAGACATTGAGAGATCATCAACTTTATGCTAAATTCTCGAAGTGTGATTTCTGGATGGAGAGTGTTTCTTTTCTTGGACACGTAGTGTCTAAAGAAGGTATTCAGGTTGATCCACAGAAGGTTGAGGCAGTATCTGAATGGCCTAGACCTACTTATGTTACGAAGATTCAGAGTTTTCTGGGTTTAGCCGGGTATTATAGGCGGTTTGTGCAGGATTTTTCTAGGATTGCAGCCCCTATGACTCGCTTGACTCAGAAGAATGTTAGATTCGAGTGGTCAGAAGCTTGTGAGAACAGTTTTCAGTTGTTGAAGGAGAAGTTGACCACAGCGCCAATGTTAGCTTTGCCTAATAGTGTGGATAAGTTCACAGTTTACTGTGATGCCTTTAGAATTGGTCTTGGTTGTGTGTTGATGCAGAATGGAAGGGTGATAGCCTATGCTTCAAGGCAGTTGAAGAAGCATGAGCAGAACTATCCTACACATGATCTTGAGATGGCTGCAGTGATCTTTGCTTTGATGATTTGGAGACATTATCTGTACGGGGTGACTTGTGAGATATTTACTGATCACAAGAGCCTTAAGTACATTTTCCAGCAGAGAGATTTGAATTTGAGGCAGAGAAGATGGTTGGAATTGTTGAAGGATTATGATTATGAGATTCTATATCATCCGGGTAAAGCTAATGTGGTAGCAGATGCCTTGAGTAGGAAGTCCTCAGGTAGTCTTGCTCACATCGGTGTTGAGAGGAGACCATTGATCCAAGAGTTGCATCTGATGGTGGATCAAGGTCTGATGATGAAGATTAGTAGATCAAGTGGACTGCTAGCTCAGTTTAAAGTACGATCTATACTGAGGGATAGGATTAAAGCAGCTCAGAGCCGAGATCCTATTCTGGAAGAGCTTGCAGAGAATGTTCGAGCAGGGAAGTTCACTGATTTCACACTTGATGATGATGGTGTGTTGTGGATCAGTGGTAGATTGTGTGTTCCTGATGTGGATAATTTGAGAGAGGAGATTTTAGAGGAAGCACATTCTACGGCTTACAGCGTTCATCCAGGTGTCACTAAGATGTACCACAGTATCAGAGATTTATACTGGTGGGATGGATTGAAGAAAGATGTGGCTGATTATGTTGCTAAGTGTTTGACGTGTCAGCAAGTGAAAGCCGAACATCAGAAGCCTTCTGGGAAGCTTCAGCCTCTTCCTATTCCCGAGTGGAAGTGGGAAAGGATAGCTATGGATTTTGTGGTCGGTTTACCTCGTTCGAATGATGGATACGATTCCATCTGGGTGATTGTAGATAGGTTGACGAAGTCTGCACATTTCTTGCCTGTGAGAGCCACATATTCAGTTGCTAGATTGGCGAAGTTGTATGTGAAGCATATTGTGTGCCTTCATGGAGTACCTGTGTCCATTGTGTCAGATAGAGGTTCAGTGTTTACTTCTCGTTTTTGGCAGAAGTTGCAGGAAGCGATGGGCACTAGGTTGGATTTCAGTACTGCTTTTCATCCTCAGACAGATGGCCAGTCTGAGAGGACGATCCAGACACTGGAAGATATGTTGAGGATGTGTGTCTTGGATTTGGGAGGTAGCTGGGATGATCATTTGTCGCTTGTTGAGTTTGCATATAATAACAGCTACCATAGCAGTATTGGCATGGCACCATATGAGGCGTTATATGGAAGGAAGTGTAGATCCCCATTGAGTTGGGATGAGATTGGTGAGAGAGCTTTGACTGGACCAGAGATGGTTCAGGATGCTACAGAGAAAGTCACCGTGATCAAGCGCAGATTAGAGACCGTAGTAAGCAGACAGAAAAGTTATGTGGATCCTAGGCGTAGAGATGTGGAGTTTCAGGTTGGAGATTTCATTTTTCTGAAAGTATCTTCGATGAAGGGTGTGATGAGATTTGGCAGGAAGGGTAAGTTAGCACCGAGATACATTGGACCGTTTGAGATTCTAGAGAGAGTTAGCACTGTTGCATATCGGTTGGATTTGCCTCCGAGTATGTCACAAGTGCATCCAGTATTCCATATCTCGATGTTGAGGAAGTATATTTCAGACCCTTCACACATGTTGCAGCCCGACAGTGTGGAAGTGAGTGAAGATTTGACGTTTGTGGAAGAACCTGTGGCGATCGTTGATTTTCAAGTTCGACAGTTGCGATCGAAGCAGATTCCGATGGTCAAGGTTCTGTGGCATAGCGACAGAGTTGAAGAGCATACGTGGGAGACTGAAGTTGAGATGCGAGCTTCTTACCCGTATCTCTTCCCTTCTTGATCTTGTTTTCTGGAATTCGGGGACGAATTCTTGTAAGGGGGGAAGACTGTAATATCCCGTGTTTTTAAAATATTTTTACACTATACCGGGATATGCAGTGTCAATAATTTCTGTATATTACATGATATTTTTATGAGTTGATATGTATTTTAAACCTATTTTAATTACTGTGTATTATTTTCAGTGTTTTACGTAAAATTTTCCCGAGACTTGCATTTTCGGGGAAATTTTCACGTAAACAATGTAATATTAATTATTTTAAATATATTTTCAGACTTGCATGAACTCATACGTATTTTTAAATACTAAATAAAGCCTACGTGTATGTATATTTATTTAATTAGGGTTTAATATATATAACCCTACTATTGTATTATTTATTTATTTATTTATTGTTATTTAATTATTTTATTTATTATTAAATTATTAAAATTTTTTTTATTATTATTTAATTATTTTATTTTTA
This sequence comes from Mallotus nudiflorus, assembly GCA_947683625.1. NCBI lineage: Eukaryota > Viridiplantae > Streptophyta > Magnoliopsida > Malpighiales > Euphorbiaceae > Mallotus > Mallotus nudiflorus. The sequence continues at coordinate 494,843 of CANTUR010001188.1, forward strand.
TTTTTCTTTTTCTTTTTTTCTTTTCTTTTCTTTCTTTCTTTTTCTTTTTTCTTCTTCTTCTTCTTCTTCTTTTCTTCTCTCCCGCGCCCGACCACCATTCCCCTTCCCCTCACCGTCTGCAACTCCGGCCACCTACCGTCGGTGTGCTTCCCGGCTTGCCACCGTCGTTCCCAGCCGTCCTCCGCCGCCTCCAGCTCCTTTCCCCGGCACCGGCAGCTTTATTTTTCTCTTTTGGCCGAAAGTTGATCCATCGCCGTTTCTCCCTCCTCCGGCCACCGTTTTCTACACCGCCGGTCTCTTTCTTCTCCTTGAGCTCCGGTGAGTGTGATTCTAGCTTTGGTTTGAGCTAAAATGGTTTAGATTTGCTTAGGTTTTGATTTTTCTATTTCGGTCATATTAGGGTTTTTGATTTTTTTGAGCTTTGAATTGGATGATTCATGAAAACTCCCTTCACAAATGTTGATCCTAGTAGCTTAATCTACATGTATGAATTTTTGTGGAATTTTTGGAGATTGTTTGGATTTTTGGGTATTTTTGAATATTTTAATATTATTTTCTAATTTTCGGAAATTAATTATTTAAATTATGAAATTGGAGTTTATGGTTGAATTGGGTGATGAAATGACTTATAGGAATTTATTTGGAATTTTTATGAATTTCTAAGTATTTATTTTGAATTATTGAAGTTTATGTGATTTTGAGAAATTAGGTTAAATGTGTTTTTATTTGAATTTAATTGGTTAATTGGGTTTAATTATTATTATTATTGATAAATATGTTGAGAAAATTAATTTTGGATAATTGTATAATTTTTGGTGAATTTTTGAAGTAATTTAAGTATATTTATATATATAGGGGTATTTTGGTAATTTTACCCTAAATTGTCTAAAAATGTAATTTAATCGGTTTTAATAATTATTTAAGGTATAAAAATGATTTCTACAAATTATTTGGTATTTTTAACTAATTAAAACTATTTTTCGTGAATTATTTTCAATTATATATATAATATACGGTTTTTCTAATAAAATGAGTTTTATTCGGTTTTTACGGTGTTTAAAGGTTAATTATGTAATTTCTATGTATAAAATGTATTTCTGTGATTTAAGGATATTTTTGGTATATCTGTAATTATTCTGTGTTTGTGGACCCCGGTCGGTGGACTGTAGTTTGGAGTCCGACCGTGGGATTTTGATTGTGTTGAGCCTATTTCTCGAAGTGTATTTCTTTGCAGGGTCGGCTCTACTCTTTTGAGTAGAGAGATGTCCGTTTTACAGGGGAGATTCTGTCGGATTTTCGATAGAATTCTCGTAAAACGTGATTTCCAGTCGAACCCTAAATTTCGATTCTGTGTTTAATACTCTAGATTGAATTCTAGGATTTCTGTTAGGCTTATTCTGATATCGGTTATTTATTTCTTGTTTAGTTGCGCCAAGACCGAGGGCTAGTGGACCAGGCCCGTCGGACCTGTCTCGTGGAGCGCATTAGGTGAGTTACTATACTATATATATATGCTTAGGATGCATTATTTAGAAATGCATGTTTTATGTTGATTAAATATGCATAAATAATTTGATTAATTCTTAAGTTTATATTAAGTATATTTTTGGTTTATTTTTGGTATATAATAAATTATATACATGTTTTGTTAATAAAATATATTTAAAATGTTTTTAAATATATTTTTAGTTTAATTTATGATTTGATTGAATTCATTTGACGTATATATACTCGAAATATACCCGGTTTACTTTTGGTATATTTCCGGTATATATATGGTTTATATTGTTGTTTCATTTAAATTCATGCATCATTTATTTTTGTGAATGAATGTTTTATATTATTAATGAAGGATATCGATAGAACGTGCTACCTAGTGGGCAGCACTAGGACCGAGTACATACCGGTACGCCTATAGCTTTAGGCTATAATACTAACTTATTTGTGGATATTGATTTATTATGATTATTGATATGTGAGATGTGGTTTGTGGGTGTGATTGCTGGAGCTCGGTTGACCAAGTGTCTCGGGGCCAATCACACTGGCAGTCAGACTGCTGGAGCTCGGTTGACTTAGTGTCTCGGGGCCAGTCTACTGTCTAAATGGATTAAGTGGATATATTTGGAATAAGTGAGCCTGTATGGCTAGAGTGTTGTTTAACACTATTTTTCTGAGGTTGCGATATTCTAGGGTTCTATGTGATCCTTCATAAAAGATGATTTTCAGATAAAATATATAAAAATGATTTTTATTGCATCTGTGTGCAATTGCCTGTATATATACATATTATATATATACTGTTGACTGTATGCATTATCACTTAGTGTGTATGTATATATATTATAGTAATTCACTCAGTGAGGTCTGACTCCCCTCCGTTGACTATTTTTCAGGAGAGTCAACTTCTTCAGACCTCAGTAGCAGGTCGATACGCCGGATTTCTTCCGCCCCGGCTTCTTTGTGTGAATTATCTATTTGAGTCTTATTTATTTTATCTAGACACTGCAGTAGTTGTGAACTAAAGTATTGGATTTCATGTATTTTATTTAAAGAGATGTATTATATTGAAACTGGATTTGTATTAAAGAGATTTTATATATGTGATGAGATTTGATTCAAATCTAGTGATGAAGTGTTATCATTATATTTATGATTTTTATTTCCGCTGCATATTATATGATTATTGTTATTATTGCATGATTTATTTTATTTTTTAGGCTTGCTACGGGTTCCGGATTCGAAAGAATTCCCGTTCCCTAGCGCCGGTCATGGCCCCTGTTTTGGGTCGTGACAACGGGATATTACAAAATGTCTCATAAAAATATTAAAAACCTTTATTTTCCAACTAAATAATAAAATTCTAGCTTTTAAATAATATTTGCTAATAAGATTCATAAATGCAATAAAATTCACATTTAACAATTAAATTAGCATATATTGCAAATAATTATTAAAATAACTATTTAACATCATAAAAATAATAAAATAACTATTTAAGATCATAAAAATAATAAAATAACTATTTAAATTCAAAAATATTAAATAAACTTATTATTCACATATTATTCTAAAATTATCACAAATTAACTAATAAATGGGAAATAATATTAAAAACTACTTTTCATACTTTTATTAACCCATAAATAGTTTAAAACAAAATAATTAACAACAATTTCAATTAAAATCAATTAATTTACTAACTTCCAAAATACATATGTAGACATAAACTATCAAAATTCAATCAAATACTACAATAAATAAACTAATAATAAATACCATTAATTCATCCAAAATTATAAAAATCTCATTTAAATAATGAATACCAAATATTTCATCCAAAATTATAAAAATCTCATTTAAATATCAAAATCAACTTATTTATATAATAAAAGCATCAAAAATATTTATTTTCCAAATTAAATAATAAAATCCAATTTACAGTTAAATAATACTAATAAACCAATTATTCAAATTTTTAAATTAATTAGCATAAATTAAAAATTATTATTCAAAAATTATCTAAAACACAATAATTACTAATAATTTCAATTAAAATATAAAATTTACTCCTTTATATTAATTTCTCCAAAAATTCTATTTTTACGTAAACATTCAAAATTTTGTAATAAAAATTCAGTAAGTAATTTAAATAAACTTCCTTCACGAAACTTGCTCTACATAATATATATAATTTAATAAAAATAAGAAAATTTCCAGACCCAGGACTGTGTGAACAGTAACCAAACCCAAAAATACATATTTTTTAAATAATTTCAAAAAAATAAATAAAAATAGGTAGATCTTAGCTCAAAAATCAATTTATCTAACTACCCCATCTCCAAATAAAATTAAATTCAATAAGAAAAATCAAATTAAATATATTGACATAAATAAAAAATAAATTTTTCGGAGTCCTTACCGGTCAGTTCACTTGAAACTAATTGCGTATTATCGAAGCTCGTAATGTGAGTTTCAAAATGAGCCCAAGCTTGATTGGTTTCCTCGCTAGCGGCCAGACTGCACTTTTAACACAGTGTTGTTTGCACTATGCCTTTGTTCCATGTTGCTGCTGTTGCTACTGTTTTTGTTGTTGTTGCTACTGCTGTTATGGCTGGAGCGGTCCGATGAGTTGAGGTGGTGGCATTAGCTTTGACGGATAGCAAGAAGAAGAAGAATATGCAAAAAGGAAGAAAAGAAAATGATGAAGAGGGTGAATGGGGAATGTACTGATGCCCGAAAAAATTTTAACTTTAAATTTATATATATATATATAAACTTATTATATCTCACGACCCAAAACAGGGGCCATGACCGGCGCTAGAGAACAAGAATTCTTTCAAATCCGGAACCCGTAGCAAGCCTTAAAATAAAATAAAACATGCAATAACAATAATAACATAATTAAAATAATTTGTAGCGGAAATAAAATCATAAATAATGAAATAATAACCCACCACGGGATTTAAATCAATAACTCATATCATATATATAAATAAATCTTTTAATACAAATCCAGTTCAAATGTTTAAAGTACATAACTCATACCAATATAATACAATATCCTTTTTCAATTTTTACAACTACTGCAGTATCTAGATTAAATAAAATAAAACTCAGGTGAGCAGTTTACATAATGAAGCCGAGGCAAAAGAAATCCGACGTAAGGGTCTACTACTGAGGTCTGAAGACGATGCCTCTCCTGAAAAATAGTCAACGAAGGGGAGTCAGACCTCACTGAGTAAATTACTATAATATATATACATGCATACTAAATGACAATGCACACAGTCAAAAGTATATATATTACATATGTATACAAGCAAATACACATAGATGCAATAAAATCATTTTATATATTTTTATTGAAAATCACAGTTTATGAAGGATCAAATAGAGCCCTAGAAAATCGCAACCTCAAAACAGTGTCAGACAACACTCTAGCCATACAGGCTCACTTATTCCAATATATTCACTTATTCCAATATATTCACTTATTCCATTTGGACAGTAGACTGGCCCCGAGACACTAAGTCAACCGAGCTCCAATCTGACTGTCAGTGTAATTGACCCCGAGACACTTGGTCAACCGAGCTACAGCAATCACACTCCCAAATCATACCTCACACATCAATTAATCAAATCCAATCAATATCCACAAATGGTTAGTAATATAGCCTAAATGCTATCAGCGTACCGGTACATACTCGGTCCTAGTGCTGCCCACTAGGTAGCACGTTCTATTGATATCCTTTATAAAAATATAAAACATACTTTCATAAAAATAAATGATATATGAATTTAAATAAAATAGCAACATAAACCATATATATATACTAGAAACATACCAAAAGTACACCAGGTATATTTCGAGTATATATACGTCAAATAATTCCGATTAAATTACAAAGTAAACTAGAAATATATTCAAAAACATTTTAAACATAATTCATTAATAAAATATGCATATAGTTTAAAATATACTGAAAATAAACCAAAAGTAAACTAAAAATAAACTTAAGTACTAATTAAACCATTATGCATATTTAATCAAAATAAGACATATATTTCTAAAATCATGCACCCTAGAGCATATATATATAAAATAGCAACTCACTATTGTTGCGCTCCTCGAGATGGGTCCGATGGGCCTGGTCCACTATGCCTCGGTCTCGGCGCAACTAAACAAACAAATATGACAGGAATTAGAATAAATCTAACAAAAGTTCTAAAGACTCGATCTAGAATACTAGACACATAATTAAATCAAAATTCGACCGGACATCACGTTTTACGAGAATTCTACCAAAAATTCGGCAGAACCTCCCCTGTAAAATGGACATCTCTCTACTCAAAGAGTAGAGCCGGTCCTGCAAAGAAATACACTTCAAAAATAAACACAGAATTCACAATCATAATCCCTCGGTTGGACTTCGAATTACAAATCACCGACCAAGGTCCAAAATTCACAGAATATTCATAAAATACCAAAAATACCCTTATATAATAAAAATACATTTTATAAGTAGAAATTACATAATTAACCCTAAAACACAGTAAAAACCGATAAAAAACTCATTTTATTAGAAAAATCGTATATTATATATATAATTGAAAATAATTTACGAAAAACAATTTTAATTAGTTAAAAATACTAAATAATTTTTAGAAATCATTTTTATACCCTAAATAACTATTAAAACCGATTTAATTACGTTTTAGCCAATTTAGTGTAAAATTACCAAAATACCCCTATATATATAAATATACAAAAATTCACCAAAAATAATATAATTGCACAAAATTAATTTTTTCAACATATATTTCAATAATATCAATAAATATACTTAATTAACCAATTAATTTCAATTAAACACATAATTAACCTATTTTTTCAAAATTACATAAACTCAATAAATTCAAAATAAATACATAAAAATTCACAAAAATTACAAATAAATTTCTATAATTCATTTCAACACCTATATTTACCATAAAACACAATTTCATAATTTAATCAATTAATTTTCAAAAATTAGAAAATAATAATAAAATAATAAAAAATACCCAAAAATAAAAAAGAATCCCAAAAATTCTAGCGTGAAGATTAAGCTACTAGGATCAAATTTTGTGAAGGAATTTTTCATGAATCAATCAAATTGAAGCTCAAAAAAATCAAGAACCCTAATGGGCTGAAATTGAAAAAATGAAACCTAGGCAAATCTAGACCATTTAAAGTGAAACAAAGCTTGGAATCACACTCACCGGAGCTCAAGGAGAATATAGAGACGGCGATGTCGAAAACGGTGGCCGGAATCACGTCGATCGACGGTGAGGAAGAGTTTTGGCTTTCCCGGCCAAAACGAACTCCTCCAACGCCGGAAACGGCTGCTGCAGGTGGCGGGGATGGCTGAGGACGAAGGTGGCACTCCAGGAGGCACACCGACAGGAAGAAAACGACGTGACAGTGACCGAAGGAGGAAGGGAAGTGATCGGAGAAAAAGGAGAGGGATCGGGGGCAAAATGGTAATTTGGCAAAGTTTTTGATTTTTAACAATATATTATGTATATATGCATATATATATACTCACACTATATATTATAATAATATAAACTTTCACACACATTAAATATACTCCACACACACATAATTTAATATATTTAATAATTTATACACTTAAAAATAATTAAATAATATTAAAACTAAATAATAAAAATTAGGGTAATTAATTGAACCTTAGTTTAATTTAAATAAATACACATATATACACTTTATTTTAGCACTTTAAAAATATATATGAGTTCATGCAAATGCGTAAATCTATTTAAAATAATTAATATTAAATTATTTACGTGTCAATTTCCCCGAAAGGGCAAGTCCCGGGAAAATTTTACGTAAAGTACTTAAAATAATATAAAACAGTTAAAATTAGTTTTAATTATATAACAACTCATAAAAATATCATAATTATATACAAAATTATTAACACTGCATATCTCGATGCAGTATAAAAATATTTAAAAACTCGGGATATTACAGTCTCCCCCCCTTACAAGAATTCGTCCCCGAATTCCAGAAAAGAATGATTACAAGATCAAGAAGGGAAGAGATACAGGTAAGAAGCTCGCATCTCAGCTTCAGTCTCCTACGTATGCTCCTCAACTCTATTGCTACGCCATAGAACCTTGACCATCGGAATCTGTTTCGACCGCAACTATCGAACTTGATAATCAACGATTGCCACAGGTTCTTCCATAAACGTCAAATCTTCATTCATTTCTACACTGTCGGGCTGCAACACGTGTGAAGGGTCTGAGATATACTTCCTTAGCATCGAGATATGAAACACCGAATGCACTTGTGACATACTCGGAGGCAAAGCCAACCGATATGCAACAGTGCCAACTCTCTCCAAAATCTCAAACGGTCTGATATATCTCGATGCCAACTTACCCTTCCTGCCAAATCTCATCACACCCTTCATCGGAGACACCTTCAAAAAAACATAGTCTCCAACTTGAAACTCCACATCTCTGCGCCTAGGATCCGTATAGCTCTTCTGTCTGCTAACTGCGGTCTCTAATCTGTGCTTAATCACGATGACTTTCTCTACAGCATCCTGAACCATCTTAGGTCCAGTCAAAGCTCTCTCACCAATCTCATCCCAACTCAGAGGGGATCTACACTTCCTTCCATACAATGCCTCATACGGTGCCATACCAATACTGCTATGGTAGCTGTTATTATATGCAAACTCAATAAGAGGCAAATGATCATCCCAGCTACCTCCCAAATCTAGAACACACATCCTCAATATATCTTCCAATGTCTGGATCGTCCTCTCAGACTGACCATCTGTCTGAGGATGAAAAGTAGTACTAAAATCCAACCTAGTGCCCATCGCTTCCTGCAACTTCTACTAAAAATGAGAGGTAAACACTGAACCTCTGTCTGACACAATGGACACAGGTACTCCATGAAGGCACACACAATATGTTTCACATATAGCTTCGCCAATCTAGCTACAGAATAGGTGGCTTTCACAGGTAAAAAATGTGCAGACTTCTTCAACCTGTCTATAATCACCCAGATGGAATCGTATCCATCCTTAGAACGAGGTAAACCAACCACAAAATCCATAGCTATCCTTTTCCACTTCCACTCGGGAATAGGAAGAGGCTGAAGCTTCCCAGAAGGCTTCTAATGTTCAGTTTCACTTGCTGACACGTCAGACACTTAGCAACATAATCAGGACATCCTTCTTCAGTCCATCCCACCAGTATAAATCTCTGATACTGTGGTACATCTTAGTGACACCCAGATGTACGCTATAGGCTGTAGAATGTGCTTCTTCTAGGATCTCTTCTCTTAAATCATCCACATCAGGAACACACAATCTACCACTGATCCACAACACACCGTCATCATCGAGTGTGAAATCAGTGAACTTCCCTGCTCGAACATTCTCTACAATCTCTTCTAGAATAGGATCTCGGCTCTGAGCTGCTTTAATCCTATCCCTCAATACAGATTGCACCTTAAATTGAGCTAGCAGTCCACCTGACCTACTAATTTTCATCATTAGACCTTGATCCACCAACAGATCAACTCCTGATCAACGGTCTCCTCTCAACACTGATGTAAGCAAGACTGCCTGAGGACTTTCTACTCAAGGCATCTGCTACCATATTAGCCTTGCCCGAATGATATAAAATCTCACAGTCATAATCCTTCAATAATTCCAACCATCTCCTCTGCCTTAGATTCAGATCTCTCTCTACTGGAAAATGTACTTAAGGCTCTTGTAATCAGTAAAAATCTCACAAGTCACCCCGTACATATAATGTCTCCAAATCTTCAGAGCAAAGATCATTGTAGCCATTTCAAGGTCATGTGTAGGATAGTTCTGCTCATGCTTCTTTAACTGCCTTGAAGCATAGGCTATCACCCTACCATTCTGCATCAACACACAACCAAGGCCAACTTTAGAGGCATCACAATAAACTGTGAACTTATCCACACTATTAGGCAAAGCTAACACTGGGGTTGTGGTCAATTTCTCCTTTAACAATTGAAAACTGTTCTCACAAGCTTCTGACCACTCGAATCTAACATTCTTCTAAGTCAAGCGAGTCATAGGGGCTACAATTCTAGAAAAATCCTACACAAACCGCCTATAATACCCAGCTAAACCCAGAAAACTCTGAATCTCAGTAATAGAAGTCGGTTTAGGCCACTCAGACACTGCCTCAATCTTCTATGGATCAACCTGGTTACCATCTTTAGATACCATGTGTCTAAGAAAAGAAACACTCTCCATCCAAAAATCACACTTCGAGAATTTAACATAAAGTTGATGATCTCTCAGTGTCTGCAGTATAGTCCTCAAGTGATATACATGCTCCTCCATACTCCTCGAATATACCAGTATATCATCAATGAAGACTACCACAAACTGATCCACATATGGTCTAAATACCATGTTCATCAAGTCCATAAAAGCTGCTGGTGCATTAGTCAAACCAAAAGACATCACCAGAAACTCATAATGGCCATATCGAGTGCAGAATGCCGTTTTAGGAATATCAGCTTCACTAATCCGCAACTGATGATAACCCGACCTTATATCAATCTTGGAAAAGAACTGTACACCCTGTAGCTGATTAAGCAAGTCATCTATCCTTAAAAGAGGATACTTGTTCTTCATTGTCACCTTATTCAGCTCTCTGTAGTCAATGCACAGTCTCAAGGTACCATCCTTCTTCTTCACAAACAGGACTAGTGCACCCCAAGGAGAAACACTGGGTCTGATAAAACCCTTATCCAAAAACTCTTGCAACTGCTCCTTCAACTCTTTCAACTCTGCAGGAGCCATTCTATAAGGTGGCATAGATATAGGAGTAGTACCTGGAACCACATCTATACAGAACTCAATCTCTCTATGAGGTGGTAAACCTAGCAACTCCTCAGGAAAAACATCAGGAAACTCACAGGCAATAGGAACATCTGTGAGTGACAACTTCTCCACTGAAGTATCCCTGACTAATGCCAAATATCCTTGACATCCTTTCCTCAACAACTTCCTAGTCGTAATAGCAGAAATAAGATTCTAAGCTGCGGAACTCCTATCATCCATAAACTTAAATTCTTCTTCATCAGGAATTCTGAAAGTCACCTCTTTATTCTGATAATCTACCATAGTATAGTGCTGAGATAACTAGTCCATACCCAAAATAACATCAAATTCCATCACATCCAATAGAATCAAATCAGCGGGTAATTCTCTATCTCCCACGAGAACTGGACAACCAGAAAGAACAATATCTGTGTCCAAAAAATTGCTCAGAGGAGTGGGCAATAGACAAAGGAAAAAGCCATCCTCAAAGCTTGCCAATAAGACTTGGAAGCAAAAACGAGAGAAACAAATGAATGCGTGGCACCCGGATCAAACAAAACCCATGCATCCAGGTAACAGACAAAAACAATACCTGCCACGACTGCATTGGATGCCCTGAGCATCCTGCTGAGTAAGGTGGAAGACTCTGGCCTGTCCTCGACCTCCCTGCTGACTGGTAGAAGCCTGACCAACACCTCTGACACCTCCTCTAGTACCTCTACCATGACCCTACTATGGAACAAGCTGAGTGGAACTCTGATGCTAGGCTGGAGGCAACTGAAATGGTACAGGTGCAGCACTAGCAATCAACTACTATGGAAATCATGGAATCTGCAGCTGCTGATACCCGAAATAAGGACACGATCTGGCATAATGTCCTGTATGCCCGCATCTGAAGCATGTCAATGGCGTCAAGTAGCACGGTCCCTGATGGACTCTATCAACAGGTCTAGTGTCACGACCCAAAACAGGGGCCATGACCGGTGCTAGGGAACGAGAATTCTTTCGAATCCGGAACCCGTAGCAAGCCTAAAAATAAATATAAAACATGCAATAGTAATAACAATATATAATGCAGCAGAAATAAAAATCATAAATATAAAATAACATATGCCCCAACTTGATTTAAATCAAATCCTCATCATTTCATATATATAAATCTTTTAATAAAAAATCCAGTTCAAATATAAATACAACATCTCTTTAAATATTTAATGACTACTGCAGTGTCTAGATAAAATAAAACCCAAGACTCAGATAAGCAGTTTACACAAAGAAGCCGGGGTGAAAGAAATCCGACGTACAGGCCTGCTACTGAGGTTTGAAGATGATGACTCTCCTGAAAAATAGTCAACGGAGGGGAGTCAGACCTCACTGAGTGAATTACTATAATATATATACATGCATACTAAATGACAATGCATACAATCAACATTATATATCTAATATGTATATATACAAGCAATACACACAGATGCAATAAAAATCATTTTATATTTATTTTACTGAAATCATTGTTTATGAAGGATCAATAGAACCCTATGATATCCGAAACCTCATCAGTGTTAGACAACACTCTAGCCATACAGACTCACTTAATCCAAATATATCCACTTAATCCATTTAGACAGTAGACTAGCCCCGAGACACTAAGTCAATCGAGCTCCAGCAGTCTAACTACCAGTGTGATTGGCCCCGAGACACTTGGTCAACTGAGCTCCAGCAATCACACCCAAATCACATCACACATCAAATAATCATATCCAATCAATGTCCACAAATGGTTAGTAATATAGCCTAAATGCTATAAGCGCATCGATACGTACTCGATCCTAGTGCTGCCCACTAGGTAGCACGTTCTAGTGATATCCTTCATTAATAAATATAAAACATTCATTCATAAATAAATGATGCATGTAATTGAATAAAATTGCAACATAAACCATATATATACTAAAAATATACCAAAAGTAAACCAGGTATATTTAGAGTATATATATACGTCAAAGAAATCCAGATAGATTATAAAATAAACTAGAAATATGTTCAAAAATATTTTAAACCTAATTTATTAGCAAAACATGCATATAACTTAAAATATACTGAAAATAAACCAAAGATAAACTAAAAATAAACTTAAGTAATAATTAAACCATTTATGCATATTTAATCAAAATAAAACATACATTTCTAAATCATGCACCCTAAAGCATATATATATAAAATAGTAACTCACACTTAATGCGCTCCTCGAGATGGGTCCGACGGGCCTGGTCCACTAGGCCTCGATCTTGGTGCAACTAAACAAACAATAACGACAGAAATCAGAATAAACCTAACAGAAAATCCTAAAACTCTATCTAGAATATTAAACACAGAATCGAAATTAGGGTTCGACTGGACATCACGTTTTACGAGAATTCTATCAAAAATTATGCAGAACCTCCCCTGTAAAACGGACATCTCTCTACTCAAAGAGTAGAGCCGACCCTGCAAAGAAACACACTTCGAAAATAAACGCAAAATTACATTCACAACCCCTCGATCGAATTCCAAACTACAGTCTACCGACCGGGGTCCACAATCACAGAACAATTTCAGAAATACCAAAAATACCCTTATAACATAGAAATTCATTTTATAAGTAGAAATTACATAATTAACCTTAAAACACTGTAAAAACCGATAAAAATCATTTTATTAGTAAAATTGTATATTACATATATAATTGAAAATAATTCACAAAAAATAGTTTTAATTAGTTAAAAATACTAAATCATTTTTATACCTTAAATAACTATTAAAACCAATTAAATTACATTTTTAGCCAATTTTGTGTAAAATTACCAAAATACCCCTATATATATAAATATACTATAATTACTTCAAAAATTCACCAAAAATAGTATAACTATCCAAAATTAATTTTCTCAACATATTTATCAATAATATCAATAATTAAACTCAATTAACCAATTAATTTCAATTTAAAACACAATTAACCCTAATTTTCCAAAATTACATAAACTTAAATAATTCAAAATAAATACATAGAAATTCATAAAATTTCCAAATAAATTTCTATAATTCATTTCAACACCTATAATTATCATAAAACACAATTTCATAATTTAATTAATTAATTTCCGAAAATTAGAAAATAATATTAAAATATTCAAAAATACCCAAAAATCAAAATAATCTCCAAAAATTATACAAAAATTCACACATGAAGATTAAGCTACTAGGATCAACATTTTTTAAGGGACTTTTCATGAATCAAGCAATTCGAAGTTCAAAAAAATCAAAAACCCTAATATGGCCGAAATTGAAAATTCGAAACCTAAGCAAATCTTTAAGCTCAAACCAAAGCTAGAATCACACTCACCGGAGCTGAAGGAGAAGAAAGAGACTGGCGGTTTCAAAAATGGTGGCCGGAATCGTCGTGATCGACAGTGAAGAGAAATTCGGCTTCTCCGGCCAAAACCGATCTCCAGACACCGGAAACAGCTGCTACAGGCGGTGAGGAAGGCTGGGGAAGGTGGTGGCACGCCGGATGGCACACCAACGGCAAGAAATCGATGTGATAGGTGGCGGAACGGCGATGGAGGCAATCGGGGAAGAAGGAGATGCTCGGGGCAGAATTGTAATTTTCCAAAATTTGATTTTTTTGACTTATTATATGTATATATATATATACTTTATACTATATAATAAAATAATATTAAATTACACACATTAAATATACACCACACACTTAATATTTAATATTTTAAAATTTAATAATAAATAAAAATAATTAAATAACAATAAAACTAATAAATAATTAATAAAATATTAGAGTAATAAATTGAACCCTAATTAAATAAATATATACACACATAGGCTTTATTTAGTAATTTAAAAATACGTATGAGTTCATGCAAGTCCGTAAATATATTTAAAATAATTAATAGTAAATTATTTATGTGAAAATTTCCCCGAAAATGCAAGTCCCGGGAAAATTTTACGTAAAGTACTTAAAATAATAATAAACAATTAAAAATTCAATTTAAATTAAATAAAAGCTCATAAAATATCAATATCATATTTAAGAATTATTAACACTGCATATCCCGATGCAGTATTAAAATATTTAAAAATACGGGATATTACATCTGGCAAACACTGGTAGCTGATCCAGAACTACGACCACTGCTGCTGTTCGAAGCACCTGACCCGAATCTGAACGGTTTATGCTGACCTCCACGGCCATGTCTACTACTCCGATGCACTCGCTGTTGCTACCTCTGACTCTACTGAGTCGGACCTCTCTACTGACTACTCAAACCAACATGAAAACTAGAGTACGAAGTAGTATGCAATCCACTCGACTGAATTCCCAGCTGGTAATAATCAGGCATCGCTCCCTGCCTAACTAGCTCAGCTCAATCACAGACTCCAGAGTAAGGCCTGTTGTAGGCATACCAGCAAATACTGAACCCAATATAATAATATAGGTAGTGACTGCGAAATACTGATCTTGCATCAAATCCTCTGCATATCTACCCAGCCGGAGGAACTCTCGGGTATACTCCTCTACTGATCAATCAACGTGAGAAATACTGGTCAGTCAGAGATGATAACTCATGCAGAGAGGCTTTGGACAGAATCTCCTCATAAACCACTCTCGAAACTGAGCCCAGGTCATAGTCATCATATAGGGCTGGATCATCTGAATAAACCAGTCCAGGGCTGGTCCCTCAACAGACAGCTCGACGATCATGATCCACTGGTACTCGGTGTGAGCAATCTGAGTTTGAGTCTCAATCGCATGCAGAAAGTCTAACGGATCAGAAGTCCCATCAAACGCAATCCTACCAACTCTGGCATAGAACAGAGCTGCCTCAGGGTCAAACATACCCTGTCGATAGGCAGGCTGAACAGGCTAAACAACTGGAGGCACAGGAATATCCTTAAACTCAGGCTCTACAGGCTCCTCATCCTGTATCTCTCTCTACCTATGGCGACCTGCTGCTCCTCGAGGTCTACCTCTACCATGACCTTTGCATCTAACGGACTGCTCAAGAGGTAAAACCTCATCCTGAAAAGACTGGTCATCCTCGGCCTCAACGACTGGTGGAGCGACACGTGCTCGCCTCCTCATTCTGAAAAGACAACAGAACGATACAGACAAAATAGACAATGGAGGAATAACGCAGAAAACTAAGGCAAGGAATACTTATCAAGACGTACTCGAACCTAATTCACTGCACTAGTTCAACAGAAAACACAACTTAGAAAACTAGGGCCACAACTCACACAACGAAGGCCCTGACACAGAACTCGGCTCTGATACCAACTTTGTCACGACCCATAACAGGGGCCATGACCGACGCTAGGGAACAAGAATTCTTTCAAATCCGGAACCCGTAGCAAGCCTTAAAATAAAATAAAACATGCAATAGTAATAATAAAATAATTAAAATAATTTGCAGCAGAAATAAAATCATAAATAATGAAATAATAACCCACCATAGGATTTAAATCAATAACTCATCTCATATATATAAATAAATCTTTTAATACAAATCAGTTCAAATATTTAAAGTACATAACTCATACCAATATAATACAATATCCTTTTTCAATTTTTACAACTACTGCACTATCTAGATTAAATAAAATAAAACTCAGGTGAGCAGTTTACATAATGAAATCACGGTAGAAGAAATCCGGCGTAAGGGTTTGCTACTGACGTCTGAAGATGATGCCTCTCCTGAAAAATAGTCAATAGAGGGTAGTCAGACCTCACTGAGTGAAATACTATAATATATATACATGCATACTAAATGACAATGCACATAGTCAAAAGTATATATATTACATATGTATACAAGCAAATACACACAGATGCAATAAAATCATTTTATATATTTTTATTGAAAATCACAGTTTATGAAGGATCAAATAGAGCCCTAGAAAAACGTAACCTCAAAATAGTGTCAGACAACACTCTAGCCATACAGGCTCACTTATTCCAATATATTCACTTATTCCATTTGGACAGTAGACTGGCTCCGAAACACTAAGTCAACTAAGCTCCAGCAGTCTGACTGTCAGTGTGATTGGCTCCGAGACACTTGGTCAACCAAGCTACAGCAATCACACTCCCAAATCATACCTCACACATAAATTAATCAAATCCAATCAATATCCATAAAATGGTTAGTAATATAGCCTAAATGCTATCAGCATACGAGTACGTACTCGGTCCTAGTGCTGCCTACTAGGTAGCACGTTCTATTGATATCCTTCATTAAAATATAAAACATACTTTCATAAAAATAAATGGTACATGAATTTAAATAAAAATAGCAACATAAACCATATATATATACTAGAAACATACCAAAAGTAAACAAGGTATATTTCGAGTATATATACGTCAAATAATTCCAATTAAATTACAAAGTAAACTAGAAATATATTCAAAAACATTTTAAACATAATTCAATAATAAAATATGCATATAGTTTAAAATATACCAAAAATAAACCAAAAGTAAACTAAAAATAAACTTAAGTACTAATTAAACCATTATGCATATTTAATCAAAATAAGACATATATTTCAAAAATCATACACCCTAGAGCATATATATATAAAATAGCATCTCACTATTATTGCGCTCCTCGAGATGGGTCCGATGGGCCTGGTCCACTAGGCCTCGGTCTCGGTGCAACTAAACAAACAAATATGACAGGAATTAGAATAAATCTAACAAAAGTTCTAAAGACTCGATCTAGAATACTAGACACATAATTAAATCAAAATTCGATCGGACATCATGTTTTACGAGAATTCTACCGAAAATTCGACAGAACCTCCCTTGTAAAATGGACATCTCTCTACTCAAAGAGTAGAGCCGGTCCTGTAAAGAAATACACTTCGAAAATAAACACAGAATTCACAATCACAATCCCTCGGTCGGACTCCGAACTACAAATCACCGACCGAGGTCCAAAATTCACAGAATATTCATAAAATACCAAAAATACCCTTATATAATGAAAATACATTTTATAAGTAGAAATTACATAATTAACCCTAAAACATAGTAAAAACCGATAAAAACTCATTTTATTAGAAAAATCGTATATTATATATATAATTGAAAATAATTTACGAAAAACTGTTTTAATTAGTTAAAAATACTAAATAATTTGTAGAAATCATTTTTATACCCTAAATAACTATTAAAACCGATTTAATTACATTTTAGCCAATTTAGTGTAAAATTACCAAAATACCCCTATATATATAAATATACAAAAATTCACCAAAAATAATATAATTGCACAAAATTAATCTTCTCAACATATATTTCAATAATATCAATAAATATACTTAATTAACCAATTAATTTCAATTAAACACATACTTAACCCTATTTTTTCAAAATTACATAAACTCAATAAATTCAAAATAAATACATAAAAATTCACAAAAATTACAAATAAATTTCTATAATTCATTTCAACACCTATATTTACCATAAAACACAATTTCATAATTTAATCAATTAATTTTCAAAAATTAGAAAATAATAATAAAATAATCAAAAATACCCAAAAATAAAAAAGAATCCCAAAAATTCTAGCGTGAAGATTAAGCTACTAGTATAAAAGTTTGTGAAGGAATTTTTCATGAATCAATCAAATTGAAGCTCAAAAAAATCAAGAACCCTAATGGGCTGAAATTGAAAAAATGAAACCTAGGCAAATCTAGACCATTTAAAGTGAAACAAAGCTTGGAATCACACTCACCGAAGCTCAAGGAGAATATAGAGACCGGTGGTGTTGAAAACGGTGGCTGGAATCACGTCGATCGACGGTGAGGAAGAGTTTCGGCTTTCTGGCAAAAACGAGCTCCTCTGACGTCGGAAACGACTACTGCAAGTGGCGGGGATGCCCGAGGATGAAAGTGGCACTCCGGGAGGCACACCAACTAGAAGAAAATGGTGTGACACTGACCGGAGGAGGAAGGGAAGTGATTGGAGAAGAAGGAGAGGGATTGGGGGCAAAATGGTAATTTGGCAAAGTTTTTGATTTTTAACAATATATTATGTCTATATGCATATATATATATACTCACACTATATATTATAATAATATAAACTTTCACACACATTAAATATACGCCACACACACATAATTTAATATATTTAATAATTTATATACTTAAAAAGAGTTAAATAATATTAAAACTAAATAATAAAAATTAGGGTAATTAATTGAACCTTAGTTTAATTTAAATAAATACACATATATACACTTTATTTTAGCACTTTAAAAATATATATGAGTTCATGTAAATGCGTAAATCTATTTTAAATAATTAATATTAAATTATTTACGTGTCAATTTCCCCGAAAGTGCATGTCCCGGGAAAATTTTACGTCAAGTACTTAAAATAATATAAAACAGTTAAAATTAGTTTTAATTATATAACAACTCATAAAAATATCATAATTATATAAAAAATTATTAACACTGCATATCCCGATCCAGTATAAAAATATTTAAAAACTCGGGGTATTACATTATATATATTTACACATATATTTATACAACAATTAATTTAGATTTAATAAAAGTACACTATAAATAATAATAATAATAATAATAATAATAATAATAATAATCAAATCTTAATTAACACCAATTGATCCCCAAATTAATGTTAATAATATTAAATAATGAATAACAACAAAAATTAACTTAAATCTTTAATTTAATAATAGTTACCAATTTATAATGAAATAAATAATAACTTTCGAAATAAAATTTAATCTCATTAATAACCAAATGCTACAATTTACTAAAATAAATAATTAGAATAATAATAAAATTAAAATATTAAAATAATCATTAATAAAAATATTTATTAGCGCTGCTTATCTCATAATTTAATTTAATAATTTATAAATATCGAGTTATAACAGTCTTCCCTCCCTATAAAAATTCATCCTCAAATTTTTAGAATAAAAGAAAGGAATGCAAGTAGTCATCGAGGAAAAAGATAGGGGTAAACTGTTTTCATCTCAACTTCTGTCTGCTAGCTGTAATTTCTAATCTTCTTATAATCAAAGCAACTTTCTCCGTTACATCCTGGAAAATCTCAGGTCTAGTAAGCTATCTCTTTCCCACTTCATTCTAATATAAAGGGGATTTACACTTCCTCCCATACAAAGCATCATAGGGTGCCATTTCAATACTATTGTGGTAGTTGTTATTGTAAGCAAACTCTAGCAATGGTAGATGATCATCCCAACTACCTCCAAGATCCATCACACACATTCTCAACATATCCTCAAGTGTTTGGATCGTCCTCTCAATCTGACCATCTGTTTAAGGGTGAAAAGTAGTACTGAAGTCAAGTCTAATGCCCATAGCTTCTTGCAACTTCTGTCAAAATCAGGAGGTGAACATAGAACCTCTTTAAGATATTATGGACACATGTACTCCATGTAGGCACACAATATGCTTAACATACAACTTGGCTAACTTGGTTATAGAAAAAGTAGCTTTAACTGGGAGGAAGTGAGCTAATTTGGTTAACCTATTCACAATTATCCAAATGGAATCATATCCATCCCTTGAATGAGGTAACCTTACCATAAAATCCATAGCAACTCTCTCCTATTTCCACCCAAGAATAGGAAGAGGCTGAAGCTTCCTAAAAGGCTTCTAATGTTCAACTTTTACCTACTGACAAGCCAAGCACTTAGCAACAAAATCAGCTACATCCTTCTTCAATCTATCTCACCAGTACAAATCTTTGATGTTTTGGTACATCATAGTAACACCTGGATGTACACTATAAGCTGTAGAATGTGCTTCTTAAGGGATCTCCTCTCTCAGATTATCCACATCAGCCAGACATAGTCTTCCACTAATCCATAAAACACCTTCATCATCTAGTGTAAAATCAGTGAATTTTCCTTCACGAATATTCTCCTCAAGCTTTGCTACAATAGGATCTCAGCTCTGAGCTGCCTTGACTCTATCCCTCAATACTGATCTAACTTTGAATTGTGCCAATAATCCTTTTGATCTGCTCATCTTCATCATCAACCCCTGATCCACTGTAATATCCCGTATTTTTAAACATTTTTACATTGTACCGGGATATGTAGTGTTAATAATTTCGTATATAAATTATGATATTTTTACGAGTTGATATGTATTTAAAACCTATTTTAATTATTGTGTATTATTTACAGTGCTTTACGTAAAATTTTCCCGAGACTTTCATTTTCGGGGAAATTTTCACATAAATAATTTATTATTAATTATTTTAAATATATTTTCGGACTTTCATGAACTCATACGTATTTTTAAAATATTAAACACCATGTATACATGTAATTATTTATTTAATTAGGGTTTAATATTACCCTAATATTTTATTAATTATTTATTAGTTTTATTGTTATTTAATTATTTTTATTTAGTATAAATTATTAAAATATTAAATTATATGTGTGTGGTGTATATTTAATGTGTGTAATTTAATATTATTTTAATATATAGTATAAAGTATATATATATACATATAATACATCAAAAACCAAAAATTTTAGAAAATTACCGAATTGCCCCCGATCCCTCTCTTCTTCCCCGATCACTTCCTCACCGCCGTTCGCCGTCTGTCACGCCGTTCCCTTGCCATTGGTGTGCCGTCCAGTGTGCCACCACCTTCCCCAGCCTCTTTCGCCGCCTGTAGCAGCTGATTCCGGTACCTGGAAGCCATTTTTTGCCAGAGAAGCCAAAAGTTGAGCTAACGTCGTTCACGATGATTCCGCCACCGTTTTCGACACCGCCAGTCTCTTTCTTCTCCTTGAGCTCCGGTGAGTGTGATTCTAGCTTTGGTTTGAGCTGAATTGGTCTTGATTTGCTTAGGTTTCGAATTTTCCATTTCGCCCATATTAGGGTTTTTGATTTTTTAGAGCTTGAAATTGATTGATTCATGAAAAATCCCTTCACAAATGTTGATCATAGTAGCTTAATCTACATGTATGAATTTTTGTAGAATTTTTGGGAATTATTTTGATTTTTGGGTATTTTTGAATATTTTAATATTATTTTCTATCTTTCGGAAATTAATTAAATAAATTATGAAATTGTGTTTTATGGTAAATATAGGTGTCGAAATGAATTATAGGAATTTATTTGGAATTTTTATGTATTTATTTTGAATTATTTAAGTTTATGTAATTTTGGGAAATTAAGGTTAATTGTGTTTTTAATTGAAATTAATTGGTTAATTGAGTTTAATTATTGATATTATTGATAAATATGTTGAGAAAATTAATTTTGGATAATTTCATAATTTTTGGTGAATTTTTGAAGTAATTTTAGTATATATATATATATATATGGGCATTTTGGTAATTTTACTCAAAATTGGCTAAAAATGTAATTTAATTGGTTTTAATAGTTATTTAAGGTATAAAAATGATTTCTACAAATTATTTAGTATTTTTAACTAATTAAAACTATTTTTCGTGAATTATTTTCAATTATATATATAATATACGGTTTTTCTAATAAAATGAGTTTTTATCGGTTTTTACTGTGTTTAAAGGTTAATTATGTAATTTTTACTTATAAAATGAATTTCTACGATATAAGGGTATTTTTGGTATTTCTAAAATTATTCTGTGTTTGTGGACCCCGGTCGGTAGATTGTAGTCTGGAGTTCGACCGAGGGGTTGTGAATGAGATGTAGTGTTTATTTTCGAAGTGTGTTTCTTTACAGGGTCGGCTCTACTCTTTGAGTAGAGAGATGTCCGTTTTACAGGGGAGGTTCTGTCGAATTTTTGGTAGAATTCTCATAAAACGTGATGTCCGGTCGAACCCTAATCTCAATTTTGTGTTAAATACTCTAGATCAAATTCTAGGATTTCTGTTAGGTTTATTCTAATGTCGATTATTTATTATTTGTTTAGTTGCGCCAAGACCGAGGGCTAGTGGACCAGGCCCGTCGGATCCATCTCGTGGAGCGCACTAATTTGTGAGTTACTATACTATATATATATGCTTTAGGATGCATGATTTAGAAATATATGTTTTATTTTGATTAAAATGCATAAATAATGTGATTTGTATTTAAGTATATTTTTGGTATATATTAAATTATATGCATGTTTTGTTAATAAATTATATTTAAAATGTTTTTAAATCTATTCTAGCTTAATTTATAATTTGATTGGATTCATTTGACATATATATACTCGAAATATACCTGGTTTACTTTTGGTATATTTCTGGTATATATATGGTTTATATTGTTATTTTTTTTTAAATTCATACATCATTTATTTGTGAATGAATGTTTTATATTATTAATGAAGGATATCAATAGAACGTGCTACCTAGTGGGCAGCACTAGGACCGAGTACGTACCGGTATGCTTATAGCAAATAGGCTATACTACTAACTATTTGTGGGTATTGATTGAATGTGATTATTTGATGTGTGAGATGTGGTTTGGAGGTGTGATTGCTGGAGCTCGATTGACCAAGTGTCTCGGGCCCAATCACACTGGCAGTCAGACTGCTGGAGCTCGGTTGACTTAGTGTCTCGGGGCCAGTCTACTGTCTAAATGGATTAAGTGGATATATTTGGATTAAGTGATCCTGTATGGTTAGAGTGTTGTCTAACACTGTTTGAGGTTTCGATATTATAGGGTTCTATTAGATCCTTCATAAACTGTGATTTTCAATAAAATATATAAAAATGATTTTTACTGCATCTGTGTGAATTTGCCCGTATATATACATATTAGATATATATACTGTTGACTGTATGCATTGTCACTTAGTATGCATGTATATATATTATAGTAATTCACTCAGTGAGGTCTGACTCCCCTCCGTTGACTATTTTTCAGGAGAGTCAACATCTTCAGACCTCAGTAGCAGGCCTATATGCCGGATTTCTTCCTCCCCGACTTCCTTGTGTAAACTGCTTACTTGAGTCTTATTTTTATAATCTAGACATTGCAGTATTTGTAAATTAAATTGTAGGATTTTATGTATTTTATTTATGTGAGATATTGTATTATGTGAACTGGATTTGGATTAAAAGATTTATATATGGGAGATGGATATTATTTTGGATATTTATGATTTTCATTTCCGCTGCATTTGATATTGTTATTATTATTATTGCATGTTTTATTTTATTTTTAAGCTTGCTACGGGTTCCGGATTCGAAAGAATTCCCGTTCCCTAGCGCCGGTCATGGCCCCTGTTTTGGGTCGTGACAAAGTTGGTATCAGAGGAGAGTTCTGTGTCAGGGCTTAGTTATGTGAGTCGTGGCCCTAGTTTTCAAGTGGTGTTTTCTGTTGAACTACTGCAGTGAATTAGGTTCGAGTATTCTTGATAAGTATTCCTTGCTTTAGTTTTCTACGTTATTCCTCCGTTGTCTGTTTTGTCTGAATCATTCCGTTTGTCTTTTCAGAATGAGGAGGCGAGCGCGTGTCGCTCCACCGGTCATTGAGGCCGAGGATGATGAGTCTTTTCAGGATGAGGTTTTACCTCCTGAGCAGCCAATTAGACGTAGAGGTCGTGGCAGAGGTAGACCTCGAGGAGCGGCAGGTCATCGTAGGCAGAGAGAGTTGCAGGATGAGGAGCCTGTTGAGCCTGAGTTTGATATTCCTGTTCCTCTAGTAGTTCCGCCTGTTCAGCCTGCCTATCAGCAGGGTATGTCTGACCCTGAGGCAACTTTATTCTATGGCCGAGTTGGCAGGATTGCTTTTGATGGTACTTCCGATCCGTTAGATTTTCTACATGCGATTGAGACGAGTACTCAGACTGCTCACATCGAGTACTAGCGGATCATGATTGTAGAGCTGTCTGTCGAGGGATCAGCCCTAGATTGGTTTATTCAGATGATCCAGCCTTATATGATGACGATGACCTGGGCTCAGTTCAGAGAGCGATTTATGAGGAGATTCTATCCAGAGCCTCTTCGTATGAGCTACCATCTTCGACTGACTAGTATTTCTCGTGGAGATCAATCTGTAGAGGTGTACACCTGAGAGTTTCTCCGTCTGGGTAGATATGCTGAGGATTTGATGCGAGATCAGTATTTTGCGATCACTACCTATGTTACTGGTTTAGGTTCTACTTTTGCTGGTATGCCTACAGCAGGCCTTACTATGGAATCTATGATTGAGTTAGCCAAGGAGATTGAGTTGAGGCTAGTTAGGCAGGGAGCGATGCCTGATTATTACCAGCTGGGAGTTCAGTCGAGTGGATTGCAGGCTACTTCGTACTCTAGTTTTCAAGTTGGTTCGAGTAGTCAGCAATGAGGTCCGACTCAGCAAAGTCAGAGACAGCAGCAGCGAGTGCATCGGAGTAGTAGACATGGTCGTGGAGGTCAACGTAGATCGTTCGGATTTGGATCAGGTGCTTCGAGCAGCAGCAGTGGTCGTAGTTCTGGATCAACGGCCAGTGTATGCCAGACTTGTGGTAGAGTCCATCAGGGACCGTGTTATCTAACACCACTGACATGCTTCAGATGCGGGCAAACAGGACATTTTGCCAGATCGTGTCCTTATTCCGGGTATCAGCAGCAGCAGATTCCGCGATTCCCACAGCAGTCGATTGCTAGTGCTGCACCCGTGCAATTTCAGTTACCACCAGCCCAGCATCAGAGTTCCACTCAGCTTGTTCCATAGCAAAGTCGTGGTAGAGGTACTAGAGGAGGTGCCAGAGGTGTTGGCCAGGCTTCTACTAGTCAGTAGGGAGGTCGAGGTCAGGCCAGAGTTTTCCATCTCACTGAGCAGGATGCTCAGGCATCTAATGCAGTCGTGGTAGGTATTATTTCTATCTGTTACCTGGATGCTTGGGTGTTATTTGATCCGGGTGCCATGCATTCGTTTGTTTCTCCTATTTTTGCTTCTAAATCTTGTTGGCAAGCTTCGAGGATGGCTTTTCCTTTGTCTGTTGCCACTCCTCTGAGCGATTCCTTAGACACCGATATTGTTCTTTTTGGTTGTCCAGTTCTAGTGGGAGGTAGAGAATTACCCACTGATTTGATTCTGTTGGATGTGATAGAGTTTGATGTTATTCTGGGAATGGATTGGTTATCTCAGCACTATGTCGTGGTAGATTGCAGGAATAAAGAGGTGACTTTCAGAATTCCTGGTGAAGAAGATTTTAAGTTTGTTGGTGATAGGAGTTCAGCACCTCAGAATCTTATTTCTGCTATTACTGCTAGAAAGTTATTGAGGAAAGGTTGTCAGGGATATTTGACATTGGTCAGGGATACTTCAGTGGAGAAGTTGTCACTCACAGATGTTCCTGTTGCTTATGAGTTTCCTGATATTTTTCCCGAGGAGTTGCCAGGTTTACCACCTTACAGAGAGATTGAGTTCTGTATAGATGTGGTTCCAGGTACTACTCCTATATCTATGCCACCCTATCGAATGGCTCCTGCAGAGTTGAAAGAGTTAAAGGAGTAGTTGCAAGAGTTGTTGGATAAAGGTTTTATCAGACCTAGTGTTTCTCCTTGGGGTGCACCAGTCCTGTTTGTGAAGAAGAAGGATGGTACCCTGAGACTGTGCATTGACTACAGAGAGCTGAATAAGGTGACAGTGAAGAACAAGTATCCTCTCTCGAGGATAGATGATTTGTTTGATCAGCTACAGGGTGCACAGTTCTTTTCTAAGGTTGACTTGAGGTCAAGTTATCATCAGCTGCAGATCAGTGAAGCTGATATTCTTAAGACGGCATTCCGCACTCGATATGGCCATTATGAGTTTCTGGTGATGTCTTTTGGTTTGACTAATGCACTGGCATCTTTTATAGACCTGATGAATAAGGTATTCAGACCATATGTGGATCAGTTAGTGGTAGTCTTCATTGATGATATACTAGTATATTCGAGGAGTATGGAGGAGCATGTATATCATTTGAGGATTGCACTACAGACATTGAGAGATCATCAGCTTTATGCTAAATTGTAATATCCTGTGTTTTTAAAATATTTTTACACTGTACCGGGGTATGCAGTGTTAATAAATTTTGAATATATATATATGATATTTTTACGAGTTGATATGTATTTAAAACCTATTTTAATTATTGTGTATTATTTACAATGCTTTACGTAAAATTTTCCCGAGACTTTCATTTTCGGGGAAATTTTTACGTAAATAATTTATTATTAATTATTTTAAATATATTTTCGGACTTGCATGAACTCATATGTATTTTTAAAATATTAAACATCGTGTATACATGTAATTATTTTTTTAATTAGGGTTTAATATTACCCTAATATTTTATTAATTATTTATTAGTTTTATTGTTATTTAATTATTTTTATTTAGTATAAATTATTAAAATATTAAATTATATGTGTGTGGTGTATATTTAATGTGTGTAATTTAATATTATTTTAATATATAGTATATATATATATATATATATATACATATAATACATTAAAAACCAAAACTTTGGAAAATTACATTTTGGCCCCCGAGTGAGCTTCTTCTTCCCCGACCGATTCCCTTCGCCGTTCTGGTCGCTATCATGCCGTTCCCTTGCCGTTGGTGTGCCGTCCGGTGTGCCACCACCTTCTCCAGCCTTCCTTGCCGCCTGTAGCAGCGGATTCCGGAGCTTGGAAGTCAGTTTTGGCCGGAGAAGCCGAACTTCTCTTCACCGTCAATCACGCTGATTCCGGCCACCATTTTCGACACTTCCGGTCTCTTTCTTCTCCTTGAGTTCCGGTGAGTGTGATTCTAGCTTTGGTTTGAGCTTAAATGGTCTAGAATTGCTTAGGTTTCGAATTTTCAATTTCGGCCTATTAGGGTTTTTGATTTTTTTGAGCTTTGAATTGATTGATTCATGAAAAATCCCTTCACAAATGTTGATCCTAGTAGCTTAATCTACATGTATGAATTTTTTTGGAATTTTTTGGAATTATTTTGATTTTTGGGTATTTTTAAATATTTTAATATTATTTTCTAATTTTTGGAAATTAATTATTTAAATTATGAAATTGTGTTTTATGGTTAAATTAGGTGTTTAAATGAATTATAGGAATTTATTTGGAATTTTTATGAATTTTTAAGTATTTATTTTGAATTATTAAAGTTTATGTAATTTTGAGAAATTAGGGTTAATTATGTTTTTAATTGAAATTAATTGGTTAATTGAGTTTAATTATTGATATTATTGATAAATATGTTGAGAAAATTAATTTTGGATAATTTTATAATTTTTGGTGAATTTTTGAAGTAATTTAAGTATATTTATATATATAGGGGTATTTTTGTAATTTTACCCTAAATTGGCTAAAAATGTAATTTAATTGGTTTTAATAGTTATTTAAGGTATAAAAATGATTTCTACAAATTATTTAGTATTTTTAACTAATTAAAAACTATTTTTCGTAAATTATTTTCAATTATATATATAATATACGGTTTTTCTAATAAAATGAGTTTTTATTGGTTTTTAATGTGTTTAAAGGTTAATTATGTAATTTCTACTTATAAAATGTATTTCTATGTTATAAGGATATTTTTGGTATTTCCTGAATTGTTCTGTGTTTGTGGACCCCGATCGGTAGACTGTAGTTTAGAGTCCGACCGAGGGGTTGTGGTTGAGTGTTGAGCCTGTTTTTTAAAGTGTGTTTCTTTGCAGGGTCGGCTCTACTCTTTTGAGTAGAGAGATGTCCGTTTTACAGGGGAGGTTCTGCCGGATTTCGGTAGAATTCTCGTAAAACATGATATTCGGTCGAACCCTAATTTTGATTCTATGTTTAATACTCTAGATCGAATTCTAGGATTTCTGTTAGGTTTATTCTGATGTCGGTTATTTATTGCTTGTTTAGTTGCGCCGAGACCGAGGGCTAGTGGACCAGGCCCGTCAAACCCGTCTCGTGGAGCGCACTAGGTGAGTTACTATACTATATATATATGCTTAGGATGCATGATATGTTTTATTTTGATTAAAATGCATAAATAATATGATTTGTATTTAAGTATATTTTTGGTTTATTTTTTGTATATATTAAATTATATGCATGTTTTGTAAATAAAATATATTTAAAATGTTTTTAAATATATTTCTAGCTTAAGTTGTAATTTGATTGGATTTATTTGACGTATATATACTCGAAATATACCTGGTTTACTTTTAGTATATTTCCAGTATATATATGGTTTATATTGTTGTGTTATTTAAATTCATGCATCATTTATTTGTGAATGAATGTTTTATATTTATTAATGAAGGATATCGATAGAACGTGCCACCTAGTGGGCAGCACTAGGACCGAGTACGTACCGGTACGCCTATAGTATTTAGGCTATATTACTAACTTATTTGTGGATATTGATTGGCTATGATTATTTGATGTGTGAGATGTGATTTGGGTGTGATTGCTGGAGCTCGATTGACCAAGTGTCTCGGGGCCAATCACACTGGCAGTCAGACTGCTGGAGCTCGGTTGACTTAGTGTCTCGGGGCCAGTCTACTGTCCAAATGGATTAAGTGGATATATTTGGAATAAGTGAGCCTGTATGGCTAGAGTGTTGTCTAACACTATTTCCGAGGTTGCGATATTCTAGGGTTCTATTTGATCCTTCATAAAAGATGATTTTCAGATAAAATATATAAAAATGATTTTATTGCATCTGTGTGTAATTGCCTGTATATATATATTAGATATATACTGTTGACTGATTGCATTATCACTTAGTGTGTATGTTTATATATTATAGTAATTCACTCAGTGAGGTCTGACTCCCCTCCGTTGACTATTTTTCAAGAGAGTCAACATCTTCAGACCTCAATAGCAGACCCATATGCCGGATTGTTTCCGCCCCGGCTTCTTTGTGTAAATTATTTACTTGAGTCTTATTTTTATAATCTAGACACTGTAGTAGTTGTGAATTAAAATATGGGATTTCATGTATTTTATTTAAAGAGATGTATTATATTGAAACTAGATTTTTACTGAAAGATTTTATATATATATGATGAGATGAGATTTGATTTAAATCCAGTGATGAAAATGTTATTATTATATATTGTTATTGTTACTATTGCATGTTTTATTTTATTTTTAGGCTTGCTACGGGTTCCGGATTCGAAAGAATTCCCGTTCCCTAGCGCCGGTCATGGCCCCTATTTTGGGTCGTGACATAAATTCTCGAAGTGTGATTTCTGGATGGAGAGTGTTTCTTTTCTTGGAAACGTAGTGTCTAAAGAAGGTATTCAGGTTGATCCACAGAAGATTGAGGCAGTATTTGAGTGGCCTAGACCTACTTATGTTATAGAGATTCAGAGTTTTCTGGGTTTAGTCGGGTATTATAGGCGGTTTGTGCAGGATTTTTCCAGAATAGCAGCCCCTATGACTCGCTTGACTGAGAAGAATGTCAGATTTGAGTGGTCAGAAGCTTGTGTGAATAGTTTTTAGTTGTTGAAGGAGAAGTTAACCACAGCGCCAGTGTTAGCTTTGCCTAATAGTGTGGATAAGTTCACAGTTTACTGTGATGCCTCTAGAATTGGTCTTGGTTGTGTGTTGATGCAGAATGGAAGGGTGATAGCCTATGCTTCGAGGCAGTTGAAGAAGCATGAGCATAACTATCCTACACATGACCTGGAGATGGTTGCAGTGATCTTTGCTTTGAAGATTTGGAGACATTATCTGTAGGGGGTGACTTATGAGATATTTACTGATCACAAGAGCCTTAAGTACATTTTTCAGCAGAGAGATTTGAATCTGAGGCAGAGGAGATGGTTGGAACTATTAAAGGATTATGATTACGAGATCTTATATCATCCGGGTAAAGCTAATGTGGTAGCAGATGCCTTGAGTAGAAAGTCCTCAGGTAGTCTTGCTCATATCAGTGTTGAAAGGAGACCGTTGATCCAAGAGTTGCATTTATTGGTGGATTAAGGTCTGATGATTAAGATTAGTAGATCAGGTGGACTGCTAGCTCAGTTTGAAGTGCGATCTGTACTGAGGGATAGGATTAAAGCAGCTCAGGGCCGAGATCCTATTCTAGAAGAGCTTGTAGAGAATGTCAAAGTAGGGAAGTTCACTGATTTCACACTTGATGATGACGGTGTGTTGTGGATCAATGGTAGATTGTGTGTTCCTGATGTGGATGATTTGAGAGAGGAGATTTTAGAGGAAGCACACTCTACAGCCTATAGCGTACATCCAGGTGTTACTAAGATGTACCACAGTATCAGAGATCTATACTGGTGGGACGGATTGAAGAAGGATGTCGCTGATTATGTTGCTAAGTGCTTGACGTGTCAACAAGTGAAAGTCGAACATTAGAAGCCTTCTGGGAAGCTTCAGCCTCTTCCTATTCCCGAGTGGAAGTGGGAAAGGATAGCTATGGATTTTATGGTCGGTTTACCTCGTTCGAAGGATGGATACGATTCCATCTGGGTGATTATAGAAAGATTAACGAGGTCTGCATATTTCTTGCCTATGAAAGCCACATATTCAGTTTCTAGATTGCCGAAGTTGTATGTGAAGCATAACGTATGCCTTCATGGAGTACCTGTGTCCATTGTGTCAGATAGAGGTTCGGTGTTTACTTCTCATTTTTGGCAGAAGTTACAGGAAGCGATGGGCACTAGGTTGGATTTAAGTACTGCTTTCCATCCTTAGACAAATGGTCAGTCTGAGAGGACGATCCAGACACTGGAAGATATGTTGAGGATGTGTGTCCTGGATTTGGGAGGTAGCTGGGATGATCATTTGTCACTCGTTGAGTTTGCATATAATAACAGCTACCATAGCAGTATTGGCATGGCACCGTACGAGGCATTTTATGGAAGGAAGTGTAGATCCCCTTTAAGTTGGGATGAGATTAGTGAGAGAGCTTTGACTTGACCTGAGATGGTTCAGGATGCTGCAGAGAAAGTTGCCTTGATTAAGTGAAGATTAGAGACCGCAGTTAGTAGATAGAAGAGTTATGCGGATCCTAAGCGCAGAGATGTGGAGTCTCAGGTTGGAGATTTCATTTTTCTGAAGGTATCTCCGTTGAAGGGTGTGATGAGATTCGGTAGGAAGGGTAAGTTAGCACTGAGATATATCGGACCGTTTGAGATTCTGAAGAGAGTTGGCACTATTGCATATCGGTTGGATTTGCCTCCGAGTATGTCACAGGTGCATCCAGTGTTTCATATCTCGATGTTGAGGAAGTATATCTCAGATCCTTCACACGTGTTGCAGCCCGACAATGTAGAAGTGAGTGAAGATTTGACGTTTGTGGAAGAACCTGTGGCGATCGTTGATTTTTAAGTTCGACAGTTACGTTCGAAGCAGATTCCGATGGTCAAGGTTCTGTGGCGTAGCGACAGAGTTGAGGAGCATACATGGGAGACTGAAGCTGAGATGCGAGCTTCTTACCCGTATCTCTTTCCTTCCTGATCCTGTAATCTTTTTTTTCTGGAATTCGAGGACGAATTCTTGTAAGGGGGGAAGACTGTAATATCCCGTATTTTTAAACATTTTTACACTGTACCGGGATATGCAGTGTTAATAATTTTCGTATATAAATTATGATATTTTTACAAGTTGATATGTATTTAAAACTTATTTTAATTATTGTGTATTATTTACAGTGCTTTACGTAAAATTTTCCCGAGACTTTCATTTTCGGGGAATTTTTCACGTAAATAATTTATTATTAATTATTTTAAATATATTTTCGGACTTGCATGAACTCATACATATTTTTAAAATATTAAACACCATGTATACATGTAATTATTTATTTACTTAGGGTTTAATATTATCCTAATATTTTATTAACTATTTATTAGTTTTATTGTTATTTAATTATTTTTATTTAGTATAAATTATTAAAATATTAAATTATATGTGTGTGGTGTATATTTAATGTGTGTAATTTAATATTATTTTAATTTATAGTATAGAGTATATATATATATATATATAATATATATATATATATATACATATAATACATCAAAAACCAAAAATTTTGGAAAATTATCGAATTGCCCCCGATCCCTCTCTTCTTCCTCGATCACTTCCTCACCGCCGTCCGCCATCTGTCACACTGTTCCCTTGCTGTTGGTGTGCCGTCCGGTGTGCCACCACCTTCCCCAGCCTCTTTCACCGCCTGTAGCAGCTGATTCCGGCGCCTGGAAGCCATTTTTGGCCGGAGAAGCCGAAAGTCGAGCTAACGTCGTTCACGACGATTTCGACCACCGTTTTCGACATCGCTAGTCTCTTTCTTCTCCTTGAGCTCTGGTGAGTATGATTCTAGCTTTGGTTTGAGCTGAATTGGTCTTGATTTGCTTAGGTTTCAAATTTTCCATTTCGGCCATATTAGGGTTTTTGATTTTTTTGAGCTTTGAATTGATTTATTCATGAAAACTCCCTTCACAAATGTTGATCCTAGTAGCTTAATCTACATGTATGAATTTTTGTGGAATTTTTGGGAATTATTTTGATTTTTGGGTATTTTTGAATATTTTAATATTATTTTCTAATTTTCGGAAATTAATTAAATAAATTATGAAATTGTGTTTTATGGTAAATATAGGTGTTGAAATGAATTATAGGAATTTGTTTGGAATTTTTATGAATTTTTATGTATTTATTTTGAATTATTTAAGTTTATGTAATTTTGGGAAATTAGGGTTAATTGTGTTTTTAATTGAAATTAATTGGTTAATTGAGTTTAATTATTGATATTATTGATAAATATTTTAAGAAAATTAATTTTGGATAATTGTATAATTTTTGGCGAATTTTTGAAGTAATTTTAGTATATATATATATATATATATATATATATATATATATATATGGGCATTTTGGTAATTTTACTCAAAATTGGCTAAAAATGTAATTTAATTGGTTTTAATAGTTATTTAAGGTATAAAAATGATTTCTACAAATTATTTAGTATTTTTAACTAATTAAAACTATTTTTCGTGAATTATTTTCAATTATATATATAATATACGGTTTTTATAATAAAATGAGTTTTTATCGGTTTTTACTGTGTTTAAAGGTTAATTATGTAATTTTTACTTATAAAATGAATTTCTACGATATAAGGGTATTTTTGGTATTTCTAAAATTGTTCTGTGTTTGTTGACCCCGGTCGGTGTTCAGTCGAGTGGATTGAAGGCTACTTTGTAATCTAGTTTTCAAGTTGGTTCGAGTAGTCAGCAGTGAGGTCCGACTCAGCAGAGTCTTGTTTTTATAATCTAGACATTGTAGTAGTTGTAAATTAAATTGTGGGATTTTATGTATTTTATTTATGTGAGATATTGTATTATGTGAACTGGATTTGTATTAAAAGATTTATATATGGGAGATGGATATTATTTTGGATATTTATGATTTTCATTTCCGTTGCATTTGATACTGTTATTATTATTATTACATGTTTTATTTTATTTTTAGGCTTGCTACGGGTTCCAGATTCGAAAGAATTCCCGTTCCCTAGCGCCGGTCATGGCCCCTGTTTTGGGTCGTGACAAAGTTGGTATCAAAGCAGAGTTTTGTGTCAGGGCTTAGTTATGTGAGTCGTGGCCCTAGTTTTCAAGTGGTGTTTTCTGTTGAACTACTGCAGTGAATTAGGTTTGAGTATGTCTTGATAAGTATTCCTTGCTTTAGTTTTCTGCATTATTCCTCCGTTGTCTATTTTGTCTGAATCATTCTGTTTG
The DNA here is from genome assembly GCA_947683625.1 of Mallotus nudiflorus. NCBI lineage: Eukaryota > Viridiplantae > Streptophyta > Magnoliopsida > Malpighiales > Euphorbiaceae > Mallotus > Mallotus nudiflorus. Next base: position 528,983 of record CANTUR010001188.1, read on the forward strand.
TCTTTTCAGAATGAGGAGGCGAGTGCGTGTCGCTCCACCGGTAGTTGAGGCCGAGGATGATGAGTCTTTTCAGGATGAGGTTTTACCTCCTGAGCAGCCAGTTAGACGTAGAGGTCGTGGCAGAGGTAGACCTCGAGGAGCGGTAGGTCGTCGTAGGCAGAGAGAGTTGCAGGACGAGGAGCTTGTTGAGCCTGAGTTTGATGTTCTTGTTCCTCTAGTAGTTCCGCCTGTTCAACCTGCCTATCAGCAGGGTATGTCTGACCCTGAGGTAGCTTTGTTCTATGCCTGAGTTGGCAGGATTGCTTTTGACGGTACTTCCGATCCGTTAGATTTTCTGCATACGATTGAGATGAGGACTCGGACTGCTCACACCGAGTACCAGCGGATCATGATTGTAGAGCTGTCTGTCGAGGGACCAGCCCTAGATTGGTTTATTCAGATGATCCAACCTTATATGATGACGATGACCTGGGCTCAGTTCATAGAGCGATTTATAAGGAGATTCTGTCCAGAGCCTCTTCATATGAGCTATCGTCTTTGACTGATCAGTATTTCTCATGGAGATCAATCTGTAGAGGTGTACACCCGAGAGTTTCTCCGTCTGGGTAGATATGCTGAGGATTTGATGCGAGATCAGTATTTTACGGTCATTACCTACGTTACTAGTTTGGGTTCTGCTATTGCTGGTATGCCTACAGCAGGCCTTACTCTGGAATCTGTGATTGAGTTAGCCAAGGAGATTGACTTAAGGCTAGTTAGGCAGGGAGCGATGCCTGATTATTACTAGCTGGGACTTCAGTCGAGTGGATTGCAGGCTACTTTGTACTCTAGTTTTCAAGTTTGACGTTTATGGAAGAACTTGTGGCAATCGTTGATTTTCAAGTTAGACAGTTGCGTTCGAAGCAGATTCCGATGGTCAAGGTTCTGTGGCGTAGCGACAGAGTTGAGGAGCATACATGGGAGACTGAAGCTGAGATGCGAGCTTCTTACCCGTATCTCTTTCCTTCCTGATCCTGTAATCTTTTTTTTTCTGGAATTCGAGGACGAATTCTTGTAAGGGGGGAAGACTGTAATATCCCGTATTTTTAAACATTTTTACACTGTACCGGGATATGCAGTGTTAATAATTTTCGTATATAAATTATGATATTTTTACGAGTTGATATGTATTTAAAACTTATTTTAATTATTGTGTATTATTTACAGTGCTTTACGTAAAATTTTCCCGAGACTTTCATTTTCGGGGAATTTTTCACGTAAATAATTTATTATTAATTATTTTAAATATATTTTCGGACTTGCATGAACTCATACGTATTTTTAAAATATTAAACACCGTGTATACATGTAATTATTTATTTACTTAGGGTTTAATATTACCCTAATATTTTATTAACTATTTATTAGTTTTATTGTTATTTAATTATTTTTATTTAGTATAAATTATTAAAATATTAAATTATATGTGTGTGGTGTATATTTAATGTGTGTAATTTAATATTATTTTAATATATAGTATAAAGTATATATATATATATATATATATATATATATATATATATATATATATATACATATAATACATCAAAAACCAAAAATTTTGGAAAATTATCGAATTGCCCCCCGATCCCTCTCTTCTTCCTCGATCACTTCCTCACCGCCATCCGCCATCTGTCACGCTGTTCCCTTGCTGTTGGTGTGCCGTCCGGTGTGCCACCACCTTCCCCAGCCTCTTTCACCGCCTGTAGCAGCTGATTCCAGCGCCTGGAAGCCATTTTTGGCCGGAGAAGCCAAAAGTCGAGCTAACGTCGTTCACGACAATTCCGGCCACCGTTTTCGACACCGCTAGTCTCTTTCTTCTCCTTGAGCTCTGGTGAGTATGATTCTAGCTTTGGTTTGAGCTGAATTGGTCTTGATTTGCTTAGGTTTTAAATTTTCCATTTTGGCCATATTAAGGTTTTTGATTTTTTTGAGCTTTGAATTGATTGATTAATGAAAACTCCCTTCACAAATGTTGATCCTAGTAGCTTAATCTACATGTATGAATTTTTGTGGAATTTTTGGGAATTATTTTAATTTTTGGGTATTTTTGAATATTTTAATATTATTTTCTAATTTTCGGAAATTAATTAAATAAATTATGAAATTGTGTTTTATGGTAAATATAGGTGTTGAAATGAATTATAGGAATTTATTTGGAATTTTTATGAATTTTTATGTATTTATTTTGAATTATTTAAGTTTATGTAATTTTGGGAAATTAGGGTTAATTGTGTTTATAATTGAAATTAATTGGTTAATTGAGTTTAATTATTGATATTATTGATAAATATGTTGTGAAAATTAATTTTGGATAATTTTATAATTTTTGATGAATTTTTGAAGTAATTTTGCTATATTTATATATATAAGGGCATTTTGGTAATTTTACACAAAATTGGCTAAAAATGTAATTTAATTGGTTTTAATAGTTATTTAAGGTATAAAAATGATTTCTAAAAATTATTTAGTATTTTTAACTAATTAAAACTATTTTTCGTGAATTATTTTCAATTATATATATAATATACGGTTTTTCTAATAAAATGAGTTTTTATCGGTTTTTACTGTGTTTAAAGGTTAATTATGTAATTTTTACTTATAAAATGAATTTCTATGATATAAGGGTATTTTTTGTATTTCTGGAATTGTTATGTGTTTGTGGACCCCGGTTGGTAGATTGTAGTCTGGAGTCCGACCGAGGGGTTGTGAATAAGATGTAGTGTTTATTTTCGAAGTGTGTTTCTTTGTAGGGTCAGCTCTACTCTTTGAGTAGAAAGATGTCCGTTTTACAGGGGAGGTTCTATCAAATTTTTGGTAGAATTCTCGTATAACGTGATGTCCGGTCGAACCCTAATCTCAATTCTATGTTAAATACTCTAGATCAAATTCTAGGATTTCTGTTAGGTTTATTCTAATGTCGGTTATTTATTGTTTGTTTAGTTGCGCCGAGACCGAGGGCTAGTGGACCAGGCCCGTCGGATCCATCTCGTGGAGCGCACTAATTTGTGAGTTACTATACTATATATATATGCTTTAGGATGCATGATTTAGAAATATATGTTTTATTTTGATTAAAATGCATAAATAATGTGATTTGTATTTAAGTATATTTTTGGTATATATTAAATTATATGCATGTTTTGTTAATAAATTATATTTAAAATGTTTTTAAATCTATTTCTAGCTTAATTTATAATTTGATTGGATTCATTTGACATATATATACTCGAAATATACCTGGTTTACTTTTGGTATATTTCCGGTATATATATGGTTTATGTTGTTATTTTATTTAAATTCATGCATCATTTATTTGTGAATGAATGTTTTATATTATTAATGAAGGATATCAATAGAACGTGCTACCTAGTGGGTAGCACTAGGACCGAGTACGTACCGGTATGCTTATAGCAAATAGGCTATACTACTAACTATTTGTGGGTATTGATTGAATGTGATTATTTGATGTGTGAGATGTGGTTTGGAGCTGTGATTGCTGGAGCTCGGTTGACCAAGTGTCTCGGGGCCAATCACACTGGCAGTCAGACTACTGGAGCTCGGTTGACTTAGTGTCTCGGGGCCAGTCTACTGTCTAAATGGATTAAATGGATATATTTGGATTAAGTGATCCTATATGGTTAGAGTATTGTCTAACACTGTTTGAGGTTTCGATATTATAGGGTTCTATTAGATCCTTCATAAACTGTGATTTTCAATAAAATATATAAAAATGATTTTTACTACATCTGTGTGAATTTGCCTGTATATATGCATATTAGATATATATATTGTTGACTGTATGCATTGTCACTTAGTATACATGTATATATATTATAGTAATTCACTCAGTGAGGTCTGACTCCCCTCCGTTGACTATTTTTCAGGAGAGTCAACATCTTCAGACCTCAGTAGCAGGCCTATACGTTGGATTTCTTCCGCCCCAGCTTCCTTGTATAAACTGCTTACTTGAGTCTTATTTTTATAATCTAGACACTGCAATAGTTGTAAATTAAATTGTGGGATTTTATGTATTTTATTTATGTGAGATATTGTATTATATGAACTGGATTTGTATTAAAAGATTTATATATGGGAGATGGATATTATTTTGGATATTTATGATTTTCATTTCCACTACATTTGATATTGTTATTATTATTATTGCATGTTTTATTTTATTTTTAGGCTTGCTATGGGTTCCGGATTCGAAAGAATTCCCGTTCCCTAGCGCCAGTCATAGCCCCTGTTTTGGGTCGTGACATCCACTAACTGGTGCAACTCTTAGATCAAAGGTCTCCTCTCCATACTTATATGAGCAAGACTACCTGAGGATTTGCTACTCAAGGCATTACCACATTACCCTTGCCTGGATGATAAAGAATATCACAATCATAATCCTTTAGCAATTCTAACCATCGCCTTTGTCTCAAGTTCATATGCCTTTGCTGAAAAATGTAGTTCAGGCTTTTGTGATTTATAAAGATGTCACAAGTTACTCCATATAAGTAATGTCTCCAGATCTTGAGAGAAAATATCACTGCTGCCATCTCTAAGTCCTGAGTAGGATAATTCTATTCATGCTTCTTTAATTGCCTTGAAGAATATGCAACTAGCCTACCATTCTGCATTAACATATAACCTAGATTAACTATAGAGGCATCATAATAAATAGTGAACTTATCTTCTCCATTCGGTAAAGTCAGCACTGGAGTTGTAGTCAACTTCTCCTTTAATAGCTAAAAACTATTCTCACAAGCATCTGACCACTCAAACTTCATATTCTTTTGAGTTAGGTGGGTTATAGGTGTTACAATTCTTGAGAAATCTTAAACAAATCTCCTATAATACCCAATAAAATCTAGAAAACTCTAAATATCAATGACTATCATTGATCTGGGCCACTCATATACAGCTTTAATCTTCTATGGATTAACCTGGATACCATCTTTAGTCACCACGTGACTAAAAAAGGCTAACTCTCAGTCCAAAAATCACACTTCGAGAATTTAGCATAAAGTTGATATTCTCTCAGTGTCTATAGTATTGTCCTCAAGTGATATACATGTTCTTCCATACTCTTCAAATACATCAATATATCATTAATGAAGACTACCATAAACTAATCCACATATGGTCTGAATACCCTGTTCATCAGATCCATGAAAGCAGCTAGGGTATTAGTCAATCCAAATGACATCAATAGAAACTCATAGTGGCCAGATCTAGTACAGAATGTCATTTTAGGAACATTGACTTCTTTGATCCATAATTGATGATAACCTTATCCCAAATCTTGGAAAAGAACTATGCACCCTAAAGATGATCAAGCAAATCATCTATCCTTGGAAGAGGATAATTATTCTTAATCCCCACCTTATTCAGCTCTATGTAATCGATGCATAATCTGAGTGTACGATCCTTCCACTTTACAAACAAGACTGGTGTACCCTAAAAAGAAGTGTTGGTTCTGATAAAACCCCTATCCAACAACTCTTGCAACTACTCCTTTAACTCCTTCAACTCTATAGGAGCCATTCTATAAGATAGCAATGAAATAAGAGTTGTGTCAAGAACAACATCGATACAGAATTAAACCTCTCTGTTAGGTGGTAAACCTGGCAACTCATCAGGAAAGATATCTATGAACTCTCAAGTTACATGGACATCAGAAATAGACTTCTTCTCCACTGTAGTTTCTCTAACCACTGTTAAATATCCCTGACAACCCTTCCTCAACATCTTCCTAGTAGTGATAACGAGGATAAGATTTTGAGGTACAGAACTCTTATCACCCACGAACTTAAATTCTTCATCACTATGAATTCTGAAAATCACCTCTTTACTTTGACAATCAACCACTACATAGTGCTGAGGCAACCCATCCATTCTAAGGATCATAATAAAATCTATTCTCAAAATCACATTAAGTCAATCATACCAAAAGGAATGAATCTGCAAATAACTCTCCAAATTTTAGTTCTCAGCTCATATACTAATATATATTGAACTTAATCCTACAATATATAGTTCTACCCATATTCCTCTTATACAGTATCATATCTATAGAATGACACGATAGATTGAAGAGTTCACAGGTATTATTCTTAACTGACTGCTCTTCTCTTACTTTGTGCAATAGTTACCATGTGTAATTATCCCTCCTTGAAGATGGATAGAAGTATCTTAGAATTCATTCTTTAAACTCTAGTCATGTCACATTAGTCATATAAAGCTAAATTAACTACATGAACCAATCTTATACTGCAGTCAAAACTAATAATTTGACCATTAAGAGTACAAAAGTGTTTCATCCACATTAAACATCTTCTAATTCCTTCATCTAAGCATATTTAAAACAATTTTCATGCTTGGTTAAGTGTTATCAAGCCGGCTATCCTAGCTATAAATGCTATAAGTTTGAGTTCAAAGGCTGCCTGTACCTCTTACAATAACTACTTCAGCCTTTGAGTTACAGTTGCCTCTGACCTACCCCTATACTAAATAGGTGTAGTAGGGGCTAAAAATAGAATCACAACTTCAACCTGAAAGGACTGCTTATCAATATATATTATCTTTATGGTAGAAGCAGTTCGTGTTCACCTCACTTAAAAAGACGTAGAAGTCAACAAGATTCAAAACATAGAATATATGCAAAATTAACATATCCTGAGCTCTCTACTAATATAGAGGTTACATTTATGGTACGACCGGAGGTATTGGCATTGCACCCTACAAAACTCTTAGTGCATTATCTACGGTGACCACCTGGCCCTCTAGATTCACCTCTAACCCTAAGCCTAGCTGGCTGCACATGGGGTAGAACCCCATCCTTAAAAGACTCTCCATCATCAAACTCATCAACTGATGGAGCGACTCATGCTCGCCACATACAAAAAAGAACAAAAGCAAAACATATAATTCAGACAAAAATAAACAAAAAATAATTACCCTAACAGTTATGCGAAATTTCAAAAAGCAACAAAGACTTATCAAAGACATGATTGAACCTAATTTACTGCAGTAGTTTCAAAGAAAACACAAGTCCAACAACCTAGGTCATACAACACTAAACCTAGGCTCTAATACTAACTTTGTCATGACCCAAACCATGGAATCATGACCGGCACTAGGGAATGGGAATTCTTTCGAATTTGGAACCTGTAACAAGCCTTAAAAATAAAAACATGCAGAAATATAATATAAGAATATCAAAGAATTAAAAACTTTAAATCATATTAAAGAAATTCTTATATTACATAATAAAATATAATAATACAATATCCTTCAAATACAAATTTCTAATATAAAAATAACATTAAATACTATAATACTCAAGTACTACTATTGCAGCTTCTAGAATATGAATAAAAGTTCAGATATAAAAATTACATAATCTAGTTGGGGCTGAAGAAGACCAACGATGGGGTCTACTACTGAGGTCTGACGAAGTAGAATGTCTCGAAAAAATACTGAGGGGGGGTCAGATTATATATATACATGCACTATAAAATACAAGCATTTAGGCATCAGTATAATAATATATTTATTTTTATATAATATGATATACATGCATTTTATACACATGCCAAAAATCACTTTTCAATGCAAAAATAAAGATAGGAAGATTTTTAGGTGGAAGATTATAGTAGAACCATAAATAGTTCGCAATCTCGATCACATAACCAATAGCCAACCAGCTTATCCACAACTCCAAATATTTATTTATCCAACATAAGGTAGTAGACTGGCCCCGAGAACAATAGGTCAACCAAGGATCCGCAATCTCACTACCGGTACAACTGGCCTCAAGTACACTTGGTCAACCTAGGATTTGCAACCACCCTTTCCAATAACTATTAATCTCAAGATTCAATTTCATAACTAAATAATCAAAATTCTCTGCCTAAAATCTATTGTACTATCGCGCAACAGTCCTAGCATAGCCCACTAGATGGCACGTTCTATAACTACCCTCCAAATCATACTTATAAATATTAAAAATAATAAAATGCGTAATTTAAACATGGTAGCATCCAATTTCAATGCAATATACCAAAAATATACTAAAACATAGATATAAACATTTAATAAAATAAATCATACTTATATTTACATTATTAAAATGTAGATGCTCACAAATATTTATTTTATGTGCAATGCATATATATAGTGATAACTCACAGTACTATTGTGCTCCGCTATTCCGATTCTGTTGACCCGGTCCGGTCAGCCTAGCTCGCGGAACAACTAAAGAAAAATAATAATCTTATAATACTTATTAGAAATAAATTCCTAATTTAATAACTCCAAAATTTCTAAAAATGACTTGATCTAAACATGACTAAACCAAAATTTCAAAATTAGACTTACACCGGTTGTCATGTTTTATGAGAAATCTACCAAAAATTCTGCGCAGAAAACACACTTTTATAGCACATAAGTTCAACTCCTCAGGAAAACTACTCATAATGCCTAAATGTGCCTCAACAATCCACAAATATATGTATATAATTTCAAATAATTCACCTAAAAATCATAAAAATCTATATAAAAATATAATAACTTCTCAAATCACCAAAATATCTCATAAAAATATTAAAAACCTTTATTTTCCAACTAAATAATAAAATTCTAGCTTTTAAATAACATTTGCTAATAAGATTCATAAATGGAATAAAATTCCCATTTTACAATTAAATTATCATAGATTGCAAATAATTATTAAAATCACTATTTAACATCATAAAAATAATAAAATACCCATTTAAACTCAAAAATAATAAATAAATTTATTATTCACATATTATTCCAAAATTATCACAAATTAACTAATTGTAATAACCCTCCTTTTTAAATTATTTATATATAAATTGAGATATGCAATGTTAATAAAATTTAAAAGTTATATTTATTTACTTTATTATTTGTGATTAATAATTATTATTTTATGATAAAATATATTTTCTACATAAATATTTATTTTTTAGAAACTTATTATTTTAAACATTTAATTTACATTATTGATTGTTATTTTTTGGATAGTATTATTTTAATAATATTAATTTTAGTGCATTATTATTATTTCTATTATTATTTTTAGTAATTTACATTATTTGTATTATTATTAAATTATTTAATAAATATTGTGTATATTATAGTTAGCATGTGTGTGTCTATATATATGTGTGTGTGTGTGTGTATAAAAAAAATAAAAAACGAAAGAAAGAAGAAAACTTATAGAGACTTCCATACTTCCTCACATTGCAACTTGAACCCTCACCGTCGGTGTGTCTCCCTTGTAATATCCCGAGTTTTTAAATAATTTTAAACTGCATCGGGATATACAGTATTAATAATTTTTGTATATATTTATTATTATTTCATGAGTTTGATAATTATTAAGTTATTTTAATTATTCTTAATTATTTTATGTTCTTTACGTAAAATTTTCACGAGAATTTTATTTTCGGGGAAATTAAGACATAAATAATTTAATATTAATTATTTTAAAAATTTTTACAAATTTGCATAAACCCATACATTATTTTAAAATGCTACATAAAATGTATGTATGTACATTTATTTAAAATAAATTAGGGTTTAATTAATTAAATTAATTTATAATATTTAGTTTTAATATTAATTAATTAATTATATATGTGTATATATTATTAAAATATATGTGTGGTGAGTATTAATGTGTGTGGGATTATATATATATATATATATATATATATATATATACACATATATATATAATTATTTAACAAAAAAATAAAAGTTCTCCATATTTACAGAATTGCCCCTTTCTTCCTCCTCTTCTTCCCCATCATCCTCCATCACGATTCGGCCACTGCAACCTGATTTCTTACCGTCGGTGTGCCTCTTGTCTTGCCACCACCACTTCTAGCCTTTCCCAACATCTGAAGCCACCATTTTAGGCGTCTTTTGGTCGAAAAATCGAAGGGAGGCCGAAATTCATCTCATCGCCGTTCAAGCCGATTTCGGCCACCATTTTCCACACCACCAGTCTCTAGCTTCTCCTTGAGCCCTGGTGAGTGTGATTCCAAGCTTTTTTTTCACTTAAAATGGTCTAGATTTCCCTAGGTTTTGATTTTCCATTTTCAGCCTATTAGGGTTTCAAATTTTTTTGAGCTTCAATTTTATTGGTTTAAGAAAACTCCCTTCACAAAAATTGATCCATGTAGCTTAATATATACTCTGAAATTTTTTAGAATTTTTGGAATTTATTTTGATTTTTGGGAATTTTTGATTATTTTATTAATATTTTCTAACTTTCGAAAATTAATTAATTAAATTATGAAATTGTGTTTTATGGTGTTTATAGGTGTTAAAATGAATTTCAGAAATTTATTTGTAATTTTAGTGAATTTTATATAATTATTTGGAATTTATTTAATTTATGTAATTTTTGAAAAATTACGTTAATTATGTGTTTTATTGAAATTAATTGGTTAATTGAGTATATTTATTGATATTATTGACTTATATGTTGAGGAAATTAATTTTGAGTAATTATACTATTTTTGGTGAATTTTTTATTAATTTTAGTGAATTTATATATATAGGGGTATTTTGGTAATTTGACAGTAAATTGGTTAAAAATGTAATTAAATTGGTTTTAATAGTTATTTAAGGTATAAAAATGATTTCTATAAATTATTTAGTATTTTTAACTAATTAAAACTATTTTTCATAAATTATTTTCAAATTATATATATAATAGACGATTTTTCTAAATAAATAAGTTTTTATCGGGTTTTAACATGTTTTAGAGTTAATTAAGTAATTTAGATTGATAAAATGTATTTTTATTATTAAAGGGCATTTTCAGTACTTTTGTAATTATTCTGTGAATTGTGAACCTCGATCGGCGAATTGTAGTTTAGAGTCTGATCGAGGAGTTGTGAATTTTGTATTATTTCGAAATGTGTTTCTTTACAGGATTGGCTCTACTATTTGAGTAGAGAGATGTCCATTTTACAGGGGAGGTTCTGCCAGATTTTCAGTAGAATTCTCATAAAACGTGATATCCGGTCGAATTCTAATTCTAATTCTATGTCTAGTGTTCTGGATCAAGTTTCTAGGAATTTCTGTTAAATTTATTTTGATTTTCTGCTATCGTTTGTTTGTTTAGTTGCACCGAGACCGAGGCCTATTGGACCAGGCCTGTCGGATCCATCTCGAGGAGTGCAATAACAGTGAGTTATATATATATATATATATATATATATATGTCTTAGGGTGCATGTTTTAGAAATGTATGGTTTATTTTAATAAAGTATGCATAAATGATTTAATTATTACGTAGGTTTATTTTTGGTATATTTTAAACTATATGCATATTTTATTAATAAATAATTCTTAAAATGTTTTTATGTATATTCATGGTATATTTTTAGTTTATTTTGTAATTTAATTGGATTTATTTGCCGTATATATACTCGAAATATACCTGGTTTACTTTTGGTATATTTCTAGTATATATGTCGTTTATGTTGCTATTTATTTCAAATTCATGCATCATTTATTTATGAATGTATGTTTTATATATTAATGAAGGATATCAATAGAACGTGCTACCTAGTGGGCAGCACTAGGACCGAGTACGTACCAGTACACTGATAGCATTTAGGCTTCATTACTAACCTATTTGTGGATATTGATCGGATTGATTTATTTGATGTGTGATATGATTTGGGAGTGTGATTGCTGGAGCTTGGTTGACCAAGTGTCTCGGGGCCAATCACACTGACAGTTAGACTGCTGAAGCTTGGTTGACTTAGTGTCTCGAGGCCAGTTTACTATCCAAATGGAATAAGTGAGCCTATATGGCTAGAGGGTTGTCTAACACTGTTCGAGGTTGCGATTTTCTAGGGTTCTATTTGATCCTTCATAAACAGTGATATTCATAAAATATATAAAATGATTTTGTTGCATATGTGTGTATTTGCCTGTATATATATTTATTATATATATACTATTGACTGTGTGTATTATCATTTAGTATGCATGTATATATATTATAAAAATTCACTCAGTGAGGTCTGACTCCCCTCTGTTGACTATTTTTCAAGAGAGTCATCGTCTTCAAACCTCAGTAGCAGACCCATATGCCGGATTTCTTCCGCCCTGGCTTCACTATGTAAACTGCTTATCTGAGCTTTACTTTATAATCTAGACATTACAGTAGTTGTATACAGTTGTGGAGTTTATGTATTATATTTGTGTGAGTTATGTATTTCAAGTATTTGAACCGGAACTTGTATTAAAAGTTTATTTATATATGAGATGAGATGTTCGATTTAATTTCATTTGGTGGATTATTATTTCAATAGTTATGATTTTATTTTCACTGCAGAATATTTTATTTATGTTATTATTATTATTTCATGTTTTATTTTATTTTAAGGCTTGATATGGGTTCTGGATTCGAAAGAATTTTCGTTCCCTAGCACCGGTCATGGCCCCTGTTTTGGGTTGTGACATCCCTTTCCTTCACGCCAACCACCTTCCTCCTCCAGCCATCGTTGTCGTCCTCTTCCTTATTCTCTATCATTAGAAATCAGCTTAGGTAGCAGCAGCAGCAGCAGGAAGCTTCACACCGTTTCTTCTATTTTTTTAGTTTTTTTTTTATTGATTCAAGTAAACTTCCTTTTCAAACTTTGATCCTAGTAGCTCAAGGTTCTTAGAAATATATATTTTTTATTTTTGGAATTTATTTGAATTTTGGTGAATTTTTTATTATTTATTGAATTTTCGTAAATTAATTATTTTAATTATGAAATTGGTTGATTTGTTGTTATTATATTTTGTTATTAAGTTTAGTGTTGAGAAAATAATTTTTAAGAATATTATATAATTTTTAAGAATATTTTTATATTATGTATATATATAGGAATATTAGGTTAAATGTGTATTTTTGTTGAAAATAATGTTGAATTATGTGCTTTAGATAATATTAAAATAATATATGTTGATAGAATAATTTTAATGATTTTATATAATTCTTGAGGAAATTATTTAGCATTATGGGATTTTTGAAAATATAAGGAAATTGTGAGTTTTTGTTAAAATTATAGTTAAATATTACATTTTAAATGATTTTAGAATTTTTTTTAAGGTAATAAAATTATTTTTATAAATTATTTACTATTTTTAACTAATTAACACTAATTTTTGAAAATTATTTTCAAATAATATATTATTTACTAAACTGGTAATTAAATGGGTTTTTAATAACTTTTAATATATATTTAGGCTATTTATGCTATTTGAATATATAAAAGTGAATTTTTTTACTATTTAATATTGAATTATTGAGAAATTTGATTTTTAATAATATTATATTATTATTTTGGGATTTTGATTTAACTATTGTGAAATTAATTATATTGAGTGTTTTAATGTTTAAATATATTATATTTTGATATTTTGAGGGTATTTGTGGAATTTATTGATTTTCAATATATTATTATATTATTTGATTTTTGGTGAATTGTGAACTTCGGTTGGGAAATTGTGCAGTTCGGGGTCCCAGTCGAAGGTGTTGTGTATTCTATGATTTGAAGTGTATTTTCTTGCAGGACCGGCTCTACTTTTTAGTAGAGAGATGTTCATTTTATAGAGGAAGTTCTGCTGAATTTTCGGTAGAATTCTCGTAAAATGTGATATCGGGTCGATCTTGAAATTTTATGTTGTCTAAGTTCCCAATCCTTTATTAGAGTCTTCTTTTATAAATTCTTAGAATATTTAGATAAATTTATTCTAATTGTCATTAGTATTTTACTTTTAGTTGCGTCGAGACCAAGGCCTATCGGACCAGGCCCATCGAGCCAGTCTCGAGGAGCACAAACTTGTGAATTGTTATTTTATATATACATCGCATTTAGGATATATGTTTTAGATATACATGTTTTAATATGTATTTGTTCATAAATTGTTTTATTAAATGTTTAGTATATATTAGGTATATTTTTAGTATAGTTTTTTATATATTTCAAAATAAATGTATATTTTATTTTTGATATATACTTAGCATGTTTTTAGTATATTATTGGTTTTTATTTGGCATATTTTTATGGTCGATTTCGAATTTATTTAACATATATATACTTGAAATATACTTAGTTTATTTAGGTATATTTATGGTATATATATGGTTTATTTTGTTATTATTAATGTTATTATGCATTATTTATTTTCCTATATGTATATTAATTTTAAATGAAGGATATCCATAGAACGTGCTACCTGATGGGAAGCACTAGAACCTTGTACGTACTAGTGCAATAGACTTAGGGTTGAGTGAGAATCACTTGAGGTAATATATGATTGATTAATTGATTGAGATTGATGTGATTGGATAGTGTGATTGCTGGAGCTCAGTTGACTTAGTATCTCGAGGCGAATCACACTGACAGTGAGACTACTGGAGTTCGATTGACTTAGTATCTCAGGGCCAATCTACTGTCCATAATGGAATAAGTGAAATAATTTGGAATTAAATGATCCTATATGGCTAAAGAGTTATTGTTGATTGAGGTTGCGATTAAATAAGGTTCTATTTGATCATTCAATAAAACAAATGTTTTTCAGCATTTATCTATAAAGTGTTTTCAGCATTTGTTTGAAATGCTTGTATATATATTTATTATATAAAGATGATTGATTGCATATGACATTAATAGATGCATATATATATATATATAATATAACAATTCACACAGTGAGATCTGACTCCCCTCAGTTATTGATTTTTCAGGAGATTCTTCTTCCTCAGACCTCAGTAGTAGGTCCATCCACCAAACTTCTTTAACCTCAGCTATTTTGTGTAAATTACTTACTTAATTTTATTGTACTCTAGAAAACTACAGTAGTGGTCGTACTTTGTATTTGCAGAATGTTGGTTATTATTTTAGAGGCCTTTCTCTGAATATTATTTAATATATTTTATTTTATAATATGACAAAAGTTTTTATTGTGCCAGTTTAAGATTTTATTTAAGGTGCATATATTATTTAATTATTGCATGCTTTTATTTTTAAGGCTTGCTACGGGTTCCGGATTCAAAAGAATTCTCGTTCCCTATCGCCGGTCATCACTCCCAATTTGGGTTGTGACATTAATAAATGCGAAATAATATTAAAAATTACTTTTCATACTTTTATTAATCCATAAATAGTTTAAAACAAAATAATTAATAACAATTTCAATTAAATCAATTAATTTACTAACATCCAAAAATACATATGTAGACATAAACTATCAAAATTCAATCAAATACCACAATAAATAAACTAATAATAAATACCATTAATTCATCCAAAATTATAAAAATCTCATTTAAATGATAAATACCAAATATTTCAACCAAAATTATAAAAATCTCATTTAAATAATAAATACCAAATATTTCAACCAAAATTATAAAAATCTCATTTAAATATCAAAATCAACTTATTTATATAATAAAAGCATCAAAAATATTTATTTTCCAAATTAAATAATAAAATCCAATTTACAATTAAATAATATTAGTAAACCAATTATTCAAATCTTTAAAATTACCAATTATTATTCAAAAATTATCTAAAACACAATAATTACTAATAATTTCAGTTAAAATATAAAATTTACTCCTTTATATTAATTTCTCCAAAAATTCTATTTTTTACATAAAAATTCAAAAATTCATAATAAAAATTTGAAATATAATTTAAATAAGCTTCCTACACGAAACTTGCTTTAAATAATATATCGAATTTAATAAAAATAAGAAAATTTCTGTTCCTAGGACTATGTGAACAGTAACCGAACCTAAAAATATGAATTTTTAAATAATTTCAAAACAACAAATAAAAATAATATTTAGGTAGATCTTAGCTCAAAATCAATTTATCTAACTATCACATCTCCAAATAAAATTAAATTAAATAAGAAAAATCAAATTAAATATATTGACATAAACATAAAATCAAGTTTATATATATATATATATATATACAACAATTAATTTAGATTTAATAAAAGTACACCACAAATAATAATAATAATCAAATCAATAATCAAATCTTAATTAACACTAATTAATCCCCAAATTAATATTAATAATATTAAATAATGAATAACAATAAAATGTAATTTAAATATTTAATTTAATAATAATTACCAATTTCTAATGAAATAAATAATGAGGGTTTAGGTGATGATGATGGTATGGATGGGTTGAGTAATGTGGGGGAAAAGAACCTTGACAAAAGTGAATATGATGATAATTCATAAGAAAAAGGTAGGTAAAGAAGGAAAAAAGATCCATTAAAAGGTTATACAGTAAAACATTGATAGCTATTGAGGGGGAAGAAATTATTTTTGAAATGGGTCATATGTTTAAAAGTGTGGAAGCATTTAGGGCTATTTTAGTTGATTATGCTGCCAAAGGGGGATATACCTTAATGAAGACTAAAAATGATCCTAGAAAGGTAACTATATACTGCTCTAGTGAGGGGTGTAAATGGAGGATACATGCCTCTTTATTTCCTGATAGGATCATTTTTATAGTTAAAACCTTAAATAAAGAGCACACCTATATAAGAATTGTGAATAATAAAAATTTTATTATAATAGAAAAATGGATTGCTAATGAGTGTGAAAAATGCATTATTTTAAGTAGTCTTTGTGTTAGGATTAGATGCAATTTCAGTTAAGTTTGTGTTTCTTTTATTCAGATTTTATTTAGTTGAGTACTTAATGCATGTCTTGTGTGTTTATTTATTTTTATGTATTAGTTGGTTTATTTTTGGTTGATTTTTATGTATTTAGGGAAGTCAAAGAATAGTAGAGGAAGGTTGCATGGGAGCCATGGGCACTTGAAGTGGGCCCAAAAAGCAATGAAGGTCGATATGCTAAAATGCTGAAGAAGTGAGGTGCATGGCCATGCGCAAAATGCACACGACCGTGCGACCTAGTGATTGGAAAATTTGGAGTCAAATTTAATTGTTGACTCATGAGGGACAAGATGGAGATTTCGCATGGCTGTAACCTTAGGACTAATAATTAGGGTTTTATAAGAGGGTAGCCATAAAAAATAAGGAGGTGGATATTTCATTAATTTTTTATATACATTTTCTTAGAGCAGTTTTGGAGAGAACAAGGATTTTTCTTGCTTATGTTAGTTTTGGAGATTTGAGAATAAGAATTGAAGAACATCAAGCTTCCTATTGAACAAGGGGTTTCTTCTATTCAATTGTGTTTATTCGTTCTTAATTTTGATTTAATGATTATGTCTATTTTCTTTTATTCTTCTTCTTTGTCTATTACAATTAACATGAGTAGCTAAATTCTTAGTTAGGGTTCTTGTTGCAATTCAACCATGGGCTAATCATAATTAAACCTAAGCCATTAATCTAGATCCTTTGGTTGTTGTTGAACTTAATGTCTTCTTAGGATTGATCACCCTTTGATTGAATATACATAATAAAAATTAATCAAGAGATGGGTTGTATTGGATTTAAACAATAACCTGTTAGATGCTTTCTTAGTTGAGAAACACTTAAGGAACTAATATTGATTAAGGGTTGGTGCTTAAACTGGGTTAACCGAACACTTAATAGGCGAGAGCTTTAAATCTAAGAATGTTAATTTACTTGGTTAATCATAGGGTTGTCTTAGAAGGAAAGCCTGTGATTCTTAAGAAACCCTCAAATTAGATTAAGGTTACATATGGCTTAGTAGTTAATTGATCTTAAATAAATGTTGAATTGGTAATAAGAACCCTAGCTCTCTAAAGTGATCGTTATTTCATTGTGATTTTTTGTGTTTTGTCTTAGTTTAATTTTTAGTTTAATTCAAAATACCCTTTTTCATTGTTTAACCAAACAAACACAACTAGTATCACTATAGTCAATCTACAATCTCTATGGGATTGATATTTAATTACTACTTGTACAAATCCATATACTTGCGAAAACCCATCAATTGCATAAAAGCTAAATGACATATTAGTGGCTAATCCTTCAATGAGTTATGAGCTGATAAGAGAAGAATTAAAAAATTAGGATATAGATCCACCTACTTGGCAATTGTATAGAGCTCAAAATAGAATGAATTTTTTTAGTGGAGGGGCACACGCTGAAAGCTATGTAAAATTGCCTAAGTATATGAAATTATTAATGAATCATAACCCTAGTACAATTTATAAGATTAAATATGAAAAGAGATAAAATCTAACACTAATCTAGTGTTCAAAAGGTTATTCTTATGCATGCAAGCTTTGAAGGAGGGTTATGATTCTTAAGAAACCTCAAATTAGATTAAGGTTACATATGGCTTAGTAGTTAATTGATCTTAAATAAATGTTGAATTGGTAATAAGAACCCTAGCTCTCTAAAGTGATCGTTATTTCATTGTGATTTTTTGTGTTTTGTCTTAGTTTAATTTTTAGTTTAATTCAAAATACCCTTTTTCATTGTTTAAACAAACAAACATAACTAGTATCACTATAGTCAATCTACAATCTCTATGGGATTGATATTTAATTACTACTTGTACAAATCCATATACTTGCGAAAACCCATCAATTGCATAAAAGCTAAATGACATATTAGTGGCTAATCCTTCAATGAGTTATGAGCTGATAAGAGAAGAATTAAAAAATTAGGATATAGATCCACCTACTTGGCAATTGTATAGAGCTCAAAATAGAATGAATTTTTTTAGTGGAGGGGCACACACTGAAAGCTATGTAAAATTGCCTAAGTATATGAAATTATTAATGAATCATAACCCTAGTACAATTTATAAGATTAAATATGAAAAGAGATAAAATCTAACACTAATATAGTGTTCAAAAGGTTATTCTTATGCATGCAAGCTTTGAAGGAGGGTTTCTTGAAAGGGTGCCAACCCTTTATTGGACTAGATGGTTGTCATTTGAAGGGCCCTTATGGTGGAGTATTACTTGTAGCTATAAGTGTTTATGGAAATATCAGCATCCTTCCACTGGCATTTATTATTGTTGAGAATGAGAGTATAAGTACTTGGAATTTCATCTTAGACTAATTAAAGCCATGCATTGAAAACGAAGTTAATGAGCATGTGCTAACATTTATGTCAGATCAGTAAATAGGTCAAGGCCTTTTCTTTATGTTCTATCCTTTTCTATATTTCATTACAAATTAACATTTAAGTATTTTCAATTATTGAGTTTTTATTTTTAGGGCTTAATTGATGCTGTTAAGTTTATCTTCCTTAATGCTTGTCATAGGACATATGGAAGACATTTGTTGATGACCTTTAAAAATAAATTTCCATCTTTAGCTTTGGAAGATGATTTTTAGGCTGCGACATTTACAACTCATGGATATGAGTTTTGGGAGGTGATGAAGAGATTAAGAAGCACAAAAATGGTGAGCCTCATGACTAGTTGCTAAATGTGCCTCAACCTCAATGGACAAGGCACATGTTTAATTCTAAAGTGAAGAGTGACCATGAGACGAATAACATGACAGAGCCCTTAATAGTTGGGTGGAGAAAATTAGAGGCATGCCTATTAGTAAACTTCTTGATGGCATTAAATAAAAATTGCATAGTTTAGATGCAAAGGAGATTTGCAAAAGCAACCACATAGGAAGGAAGAGTCACACTAATAGTGCAAACAACACTTAAAATTTGATTAAAGAGCAAAAAGTGTAAATAAGTTCTTGGCAAGAATGATGATTTTGAAGTTACCAATGGGAAATACAAGTTTGTAGTTAAGTTGGGTGAAAAGAATTGTAGTTGTAAGTGGTGGGACAAGTTTGGACTCCCATACAAGCATGCAATGTGTTGCATTGGTTATAAAAGGGCTAAGGTTAACAACTTCTATCATGAATACTTTACAGGAGAGAAGTACCTTGTATGTTATGAACCTTCATTACATCCTTTTCCTTAAAATAAAGTTGAAGATTATGACATTCCAAATAATGAGAAATTGTTACCTCTTTTATGAAGTGGCAACCTAGTAGACTGAGAGTGGCAAGAAAGAAATAGGAGGGAGCGATACTAGCAGGAGGGAGAATAAAAAGATTATCAACCATTAAATGCCAAATTTATAAAGAATTTGGGCATAACAAGAGTACTTATAGCAGAGTTCCACCAACAGTGGTAAGTTAATTTTATTTTTAATAATTTGATTATTTTATTATTGTTGATGCACTTTCTTTCAATCTAACAGAGGGTGTATATTTTCAGAATTTTGTTAGTGCAAGCACTCTTATGGAGGAAGATATGATTAGATCACCTTTGGATATTATGAGAATGGCTGCAACTATACATGCTAGTTTTTTTAGTAAATCAAATATTATATTCACTTGTGTGTTCTTTATAGGCATCGTTTGTGAGAACTAAGGCTGGTTCAAAACTAATAAGGGTTGGAGGTACTGCTTTGAAAGGAAGAGATGGTTGAAGGGGAAGAGGTAGTCGAAGGGGAAGCACCGACATTTCACAAGGATGAAGTAGCATTGAAGATGAAAGAGGGGCTTTTTAAAAAAAACTTTGCTAATATATAGTTAAATAACATCCAATATAAACTTTTTTTTTTGGATTTTATGGATTTAAGTAGCTTAATATATTTTTTTGCATTTAAGCTACTAAGTTGTAAATTCTGTATAGAAATAGATTTTGTTTTTTGACTAAAGTTGTAAATGCTACATAGGGCTGTTATTAGTTAGAGAATTATAGGGCTCTTATTCCTATTGCACGTGAATTATAGGGTGATTTTTTGAATAGGTCTATTATTACTAAACATAACAATGATATATACACTATTATTAATGAAAGACTTTAGTTACAGTGACAATTTGGTTGTTTATTCTATTAATCCTTCATATGTATTTGTCCAAACTCACCTAATTGCACATTAGAATTTTTTTTTGTTTTAACATTCACAATTTATAAAAGAAGATTTTATATAATACACAAAGTCTCAACAATAACATTCACAAGTTAAAACATTCTCCATTCATATCATTCAATTTTCTTACTACAAATACAAAGTAACATCCTTTAAATATTAAAACCAAATACAATAAACACAAATAGTAACATCAACTGAATAAATACAAGAGCAATTGTTGCAATAATCTTTATGTAGCTCACAACAGTGTCAAGTTGCATTATCTTTCCATATAGCAACTTATTTTCCTTTTCCAAAGATCGAATACCATCCATCATTTCACTTATATCCATAGCATTGCCGCTCATTCGAGTTTTCCCAGTTAAGCCTTCCACTAATTCTACATTTATTCCTATATTATATGTGTACACCAACTCAGCCACCCACATACACTATCTACACAAGAGTAGTATAACCCATTCTTATTTTTTTCCATTCTCACGAATTCTCACTATAGCTCTTTTTCAATAACCACATTTTATATTCATAGATCTTGGTCCTTCCCATCCACTTTTTAAAATTGCTAATCAAAGACATTGTTCTTCATAAAAAAAAATTACTCAACTTTATAAATCTCTACTATTTAGATGGATTTTATTATCATATTAACATGAACAATTTTTGAAAAATCATATCCCAAACCCTATTCAACCTAACAAAACCTCTAATTTTGAAAAATCCTAATTGCTAATCAAAGACATTGTTCTTCATAAAAAAAATTACTCAACTTTATAAATCTCTACTATTTAGATGGATTTTATTATCATATTAACATGAACAATTTTTGAAAAATCATATCCCAAACCCTATTCAACCTAAAAAAAACCTCTAATTTTGAAAAATCCTAATTCAACCTTTACAAAAAGAGAATAAATCGACTTTAAAAAATAAATTAAATAAATAATTACCTATATCTAATCTTCAAATTTTTTGATTTTGTCAATGAAGTTGTACTTATGAATGGGTGGATTAGATGGAGACTACGTGGAAGAAGAAGAAGCTCCTTCAAAGGAAATGAGACAGTGAAGCAAAAGAGGAGGAGGTTAGGGAAGAAGCAAGATCTATGAATATCTTCATTCCTAGCGCTAAATAAAAATGACAACATTTTAGATAGGATTAATTTTGGTATTTTGAAAAAAACTTATCTTTGGTCAACTATTTTTTGAAGACTGCGGTTATTTGTCCTCTACACCTTGATGGATGTCCTTAATTGTTAATAGAATCATAATTGAGTGAGGTAAATATTTAATTTTTAAATAAGATGGAGGCAACTGTAAATTATGTCAAACCTCATGAGGGAAATGTAATTTGCTCATAAATGAATATAGAATTGTATTATTTCACTATGTAATTAATTCAAGGATACATGAGTACATATAAATTGTATACAAATAGATGAGATGTGCTATATATAACGAGAAGTAGGTAGAGAACATGATAAGATATAACAACTAATAGAGAAAAGTACTTGTATCTTATCACAAAGTTTTTCCAGCATTT
Organism: Mallotus nudiflorus; assembly: GCA_947683625.1. Classification (NCBI taxonomy): domain Eukaryota; kingdom Viridiplantae; phylum Streptophyta; class Magnoliopsida; order Malpighiales; family Euphorbiaceae; genus Mallotus; species Mallotus nudiflorus. The sequence continues at coordinate 551,478 of CANTUR010001188.1, forward strand.
ATTTTTTCCACATATAATACTCGAATATGAAACCTTACTTAAAGGAATATAAATTTCTAGCCACTTGAACTATAAGTTATTGGTAGTTTGATGTCATTTATTAATCAAACCTATTGAGATTTTTACTTGTTTACTGTGATGGAGTTATATTTATCTGAACGGGTTAAACCACCACATTTAAATTAGCCAAATTTTAAAAGGTTTCTATATAATTTTATTTTAATTTTATTAAAATTAAAATTTTGATCATGTTATGATTTCTAATGTAAAGACCCATATTTTCTCTATTTATTCATTAATTTAAAATGGAAATTTATTAACTTTAAATTATTATTTTATTTAATTAGTGTTAAATGAGTATTTTATTAAGTGTTTTAATAAATTGAAAAATATTAAAGTATGTTATAAATATATTATGTGTGTGAATAAAGGTAAGTGGATATTTTTATTTTTAATTAATATATTTGTACTTTGTACTTTTAAAAAAAGGTCAAAACATGTTTTTTTCTTCTTCTTTTTCCCTTTCCTTCTTTTCTTCTTTCCTTTCTTTCTTTTCTTCTTCCTTTCTTCCCCTCTCACTCCAGCTACTACCACCACCACCCCTATGCCAGCTGCTCCAGTTGACACCTCCAGCCACTCCTCTTCCCTCTGGTCACCTTCCCTCTTTATCCCCCCTCCATTTTCGCCGCCACTGAGGAGAAGAGAGAGCCACCATCACCGGATCCAGTGACACCCGACCTCACCAATGGTCTCAAATAGTTTCTCTCCTCCTGGGCTTCGTTAACCCTCAACCAATTTCAAGAATCATTACCAAGATCAACTTTAATTTGGGGTAATTTGAATCTAGGTTTTTTGTTGTATTTTAATTAATTGAGCTTTAATTAGGTTGATCCATGATTAGTTGTTGTTATATAAAATGAAATTAGATATGAGATCTATCTATGTATAATTTTTTCATAATTTTTCTAGAAAAATTGGATTTTCGGGTCAAAGGTTACTGTTCCAGTACTGTTCCAACCAGGAAATTTTTATATTTTTATTTAATTTCATAAATTATGTAGATTAAACTTTGTAAAGGAAGTTTTGTGAGATTATTTGTAGAAATTAAGATATGAATTTTTAAAGACTATGTTTAAAATGTATTTTTAGAAAAATTATTAGGAATTAGTAATTATTTAATTTTAATTAAATTTATTGTTATGTATTTTGTTTTGGAGTGAATTTAGGCAATAAAAGTATAAAAATAATTTTATAATTAACCTCAAATTTTTAATTAATTAGTAGTAATTTTGGAAAAATATATGAAAAATAAATTTATTTATTATTTTCAAGCTTAAATGAGTCGTTTATTATTTTTATGATATAGTTGAGCAATTTAAATAGTTATTTATAATTAATGCTAATTTAGTTATAAAAGGGACCATGATTTTAATAAATTGACAATTTTTATGAAATTATTTATTTTATCATATAAGCATTATTTTAAATAAATATTATTTATTTTAGAAAACTTCGGGGTGAGAGTTGTAACACTTGGGTAGTAGAGGACGCATCGCCCAGCATGCCAACTTATGAGTTAATTTTATAGAATGTGTGTTGTGGATGTTTAAATTATATTTTTATGTGGTTAAAATAATAAAAAAAAATTGATTATATTAAATTATCTATGACAATATTTATATGCATGATTATTCCTTTTATTATTATGAATAGTATTTGAAATTATGCTTTAATAGAATTTATTTCATTCTGCTTTCTTTATTTATTTACTTATCTATTTATATTTTAAATTGATTTGGAGAAAATAGTAGAACGTGCTACATAGTGGGTGTCACTAGGACCACGTGTGCATGGGTTAAGATCTCTATATGTTAAAATGTGTGAATTTGGGTCGATGGAGCATGTGCCCTCGAGCAGAATATGAATTGAGCTTGGTAGAGCTAGTGCTCTCAGGCCGAAAATAGGATGTAACTCGGTTGAGCTTGCTTTTAGGACACCAATATAGGAATAAGTGAATGGACTGCAGTTGTAACTCAATTGAGCTTGCTCTTGGGATAGTAGTCACTTAGATTAAAGAGATTTGAAAGGTTATCAGAAATGATGGTTTGGGTGTTCTACTAGGAGTTCCAATAAAATAATTAATTTATATCATTTCATACAAGGAATTTTTATTGAAGTGAATTGTGAGTTTTAAGAACGATTTTATATAATGATATTTGAGAAAAGTAAAAGATTTTAATATATATTTTTATTTTTATCTTATTTTATTTTACTTACCTTAAAGGGGGTTTTAACTAATGTTTTTAAACTAACATGCATTTTATAAAATTAATTCACTCAGTGAGGTATGATTCCCCTCAACTTACTTTTTTAGGACCTTATAGTTAGTCTAGTACTGGTTACTATCTGTGTCAGGTTTCTTCTTCACTGATTACCTTATATATATCTATTTGATTTAAGTACTATATAATTGAATTCTAGATACCGCAATAGTTAATTAAAGAACTTATACTATTAGTATTTTGGATTTGTTTGAGTTAAGATATTGATGCACTTGGATATATTATCATATGTATTTAATATTAATAAATTTATTATGGTTCAATATATTTTTACATATACTCAGCATATATATTTTGTATATATATGCAACATATATATTTGATATATTCTTAACATGCATTTGGTGTATTTATGGTTTATTTTGGTATATATGTGACATATATATTTGGAATATTTTTAGTATATATTCGGTATATAATGGTATATTCTTCTATAGTGAATGCCATTATGTTTTAAATGAAGTATTTTATTATTTTCCATAAATATGTTATTTATATGAAGGATATCAATAGAACGTGCTACCTAGTGGGACACGCTAGGCTGTTGCACACCAGTATGATAGAATTAGGTTGAAATTCTAATGTTTGATTATGAATGAGAATATGGAGATTATTGGTTATTGGAAAGGGCAGCTGCGAATCCTTGGTTGACCTAGTGTACTTGGGCCAGTCTACTAACTTGAGTTGGAAAAATGAATACTTGGCATTTTGGATAAGCTAGTTTGCTATTGATTTTATGATTGAGGTTATGAATATGTTAGGGTTCTATTTGATCCTTCAATTAAATAAATGTTTTCTACATTTATTATATATATAAAAGCAGATTTCAGCATTTGTGTGAAATGACTGTATATATTTATATATGTACTGATGCTTGACTACATATGACTTTAGGTTGTATGTATATGTATTATAATAATTCACTCAATGAGATCTGACTCCCTTCAATATTTTTTTCAGGAGATTCCCTGTCATCATACCTCAGTAGCAAACCTCTTCATCGGTCTTCTTCAGCCCAACTAGATTATGTAAATTTATTATCTGAAGTCCTATTGTACTCTAGAGACTGTAGTAGTAGTGTGTTGTTTTAGTTATTTTAAGATTTTTGTATCAAAATACAGTATGAATATTTTTATTATGATATGACATTTAAGTATGTATTTTTATATTGATTAAATTTTTAATTCTGGCATATTTTTATTTATTTATTACATGTATTTTTTTAAGGCTTGCTACAGGTTTAGAATTTGAAAGAATTTTTGTTCCCTAGCACCGCTCATGACTCCCAGATTGGGTCGTGATAGAGTTGGTATCAAAGCCCTAAGTTACTAGTATTGTGGACCTAGGTTTTCAGATTTATGTTTTCTTTAAAACTACTGTAGTAAATTAAGTTCGATTATGTTTTCGATAAGTTTTCCTTAATTAGTTTTTTTTGTAATTGTTAGGTTGTCTATTTTGTCTGAATCTTGTTATTTTTTATCCTTTTAGAAGGAGGAGGCGAGCGCGTGTCGCTCCATAGATCATTAAGGTCAAGGATGATAAGTCCTTTCAGGACGAGGTCTTACCTCCTGAGCCACCAGCTAGGCATAAGGGTAGAGGCAGAGGTAGACCTCAGGGAGGGGTAGGTCATCATAGGCAGAGAGAGCTACAAGATGAGGAACCTATAGAGCCAGAGTTTGAGGAAGCTGAGATACCTCCAACAACACTGCAGATGCAGTCTGCCAATTAGTAGGGTATGTCTGACCTTAAGGTTGCATTGCTCTACGCTAGAGTTGGCCATATAGCTTTTGATGGGACTTCAGATCCTCTGGATTTTCTACATGCCATTGAGATGAGGACTTGAATTGCTCACACCGAGTATCAGCAGATCATGATTGTTGAGTTTTCTATTGAGGGACCAACCCTTGATTGGTTTGTTCAAGTCATCCAATATATTAATTGGATGCTAGAGTTTTGATTGATCCGGGTTCCACACATTCTTTTGTGTCCCTTATTTTTGCTTCGAAGTCGTGTTGGCAAGCTTCGAGGATGGCTTTTCCTTTATTTGTCACCACTCCTCTAAGCGATTCATTGGACACATATGTTGTTCTTTCTAGATGTTCGGTGTTAGTCAAAGGCAAAGAATTGCCTATGGAATTGATGTTATTATATGTGATGGAGTTTAATGTGATCCTCAGTATGGATTGGTTATCTCAGCACTATGCCATTATGGATTGTCGAAGTAAATAGGTGATTTTCATAATTCCAAATGAAGAAGACTTTAAGTTTGTGGGTGATAAGATTTTTGCACCTCAGAATCTCATCTCTGCTATCACGACCAAAAAGATGTTGAGGAAGGGTTGCCAAGGATACATGGCACTTTTCAGGGATACTTCAGTGGAGAAGATATCTCTCACAGATGTTCCTATTGCCTGTGAGTTTCCTAACATTTTTCTTGAGGAGTTTCTAGGTTTACCACCTTATAGAGAGATTGAGTTCTGTATAGATGTGGTTTTAGGTACAACTCCTATTTAAATGCCGCCTTGCAAAATGGCTCCTGCAGAGTTAAAGGAAATAAAGGAGTGGTTGCAAGATTTGTTAGATAAGGATTTTATTAGACCTAGTATTTCTCCTTAAGGTGCACCAATCCTATTTATGAAGAAGAAGGATGGTACACTAAGACTGTGCATTGATTATAGAGAGCTGAATAAGGTGACAGTAAAGAACAAGTATACTCTTCTGAGGATAGATGATCTGTTTGATCAACTTTAGGGTATATAGTTCTTTTCTAAGATTAACTTGAGGTTGGGTTATCATCAATTGCAGATTATTGAAGCTGATGTTCCTAAAATGGCATTCCGTACTCAATATAGCCATTATGAGTTTATGGTAATGTCATTTGGGTTAACTAATGCACCAACTACTTTTATGGATTTGATGAATAGGGTATTCATACCGTTTATGGATTAGTTTGTGGTAGTGTTCATTGATGATATACTAGTGTATTCAAAAAGTATAGAGGAGCATGTATATCACTTAAGGATAGTCCTGCAGACACTAAGAGAACATTAGCTTTATGCTAAATTCTCGAAGTGTAATTTTTGGTTGGAGAGTGTTACATTCCTTGGACATGTGGTTTCTAAATACGGCATTCAAGTTGATCCATAGAAGATAGAGGCAGTATCTAAGTGGCCTAAACTGACGATAGTCACTGAGATTCATAGTTTTCTAGGTTTTACTAAGTGTTATAAGAGATTTATGCAGGATTTCTCGAGAATTGCAGCTCCTATAACTCGCTTAACTTAGAAGAATGTGAAGTTTGTGTAGTCTGATGCTTGTGAGAATAGTTTTCAGTTGCTGAAGGAGAAGTTGACCATAACTTTAGTTTTGGCTTTGCCTAATGGAGTAGATAAGTTCACTGTGTATTATGATGCCTCTAGAGTTAGCCTAGGTTGTGTCTTTATGCAAAATGGTAGGGTGATAACTTATGCTTTAAGTCAGTTGAAGAAGTACAAACAAAATTATCCTACTCACGACCTAGAGATGGCTGCAGTGATCTTTGCTCTTAAGATTTGGAGACATTATCTATATAGGTTGACTTATAAGATTTTCACATATCATAAGAGCTTGAAGTACATTTTCCAACAGAGAGATTTGAACTTAAGGCAGAGGAAATAGTTAAAACTTCTGAAGGATTATAACTGTTATATTCTTTATCATCCAGGCAGGGCTAATGTGGTAGAAGATGCCTTAAGTAGGAAGTCCTCAAGTAGTCTTGCTCACATTAGTATGAAGAGGAGATCATTGATCCAAAAGTTGCATGAGTTGGTGGATCAAGGTCTAATAATGAAGATTAACATATCAGGTGGACTGTTAGCTCAGTTAAGAGTTATTGAGAGGTAGGATTAAGGCAGCTCAGGGCCAAGATCCTATTCTAACAGAGCTTGAGGAGAATGTTCGTGCATGGGGAAGTTCATTGATTTCACACTTGATGATGAAGGTATTTTATGGATCAGTAGTAGATTGTGCATTAATAATGTAGATAATTTGAGAAAAGAGATCCTTAAGGAAGCGCATCCTACAGCCTACAACATACATCCAGGTGTTACTAAGATGTACCATAACATTAGAGATTTGTACTGGTGGGATGGATTGAAGAAGGGCGTAGCTAATTATGTTTCTAAGTGCTTGACATGTCAACAAGTGAAAGCTAAGCATCAAAAGCTTTTAGGAACCTTCAACCTCTTCCTATTCCTAAGTGGAAGTGGGAGAGAGTTACTATGGATTTTATAGTTGGGTTACCTTGTTCAAAGGATGGATACGATTCCATCTAGGTGATTGTGGATAGGTTAACCAAGTTTACTCATTTCTTGCCAGTTAAAGCCACGTATTCTGTAGCTAAGTTGGCGAAGCTATATGTTAAGCATATCATATGCCTTCATGGAGTACCTATGTCAATTGTATCTGATAGAGGTTCAGTGTTTACCTCTTAATTTTGGCAGAAGTTATTTAAAGCAATCGGCACTAGGCTTGATTTCAATATTGCTTTTCACCCTTAGACAGATGGTCAGTCTGAGAAGATGATCCAAACACATGAAGAAATGTTAAGGATGTGTATATTGGATCTTGGAGGTAGCTGGGATGATTATTTTTCGCTCATGGAGTTTGCATATAATAACAGCTACCATAGTAGTATTGGGATGGCACTGTATGAGGCTTTGTATGGAAGAAAATGTAGATACCCTTTGAGTTGGGATGAGATAGGAGAGAGAGCATTGATTAGACCTAAGATGGTTCAGGATACAATAGAGAAATTTGATATGATTAGAAGGAGATTAGAGACCGCAGCTAGCAGAAAGAAGAGTTATACAAATTCAAGGCGTATAAACGTGGAGTTTCAGGTTGAAGACTATGTGTTTTTGAAGGTGTCTTCGATGACGGGTGTGATAAGATTTGGTAAGAAGGGGAAATTAGCACCAAGATATATTGGACCATTTGAGATTTTAGAGAGAGTGGGCATGGTTGCATATCGATTGGCTTTGTCTCTGAATCTGTCTCAAGTGCATCTAATGTTCCATATCTCGATGTTGAGGAAGTATATTTTAGACCCTTCACATGTGTTGCAGCCTAATAGTGTGGAAGTGAATGAAGACCTGATGTACAAGGAGGTGCTAGTCACGATAGTGGACTATCAGGTTCGACAGTTGTATTCGAAGCAGATCCTGATGGTCAAGGTATTATGGCGAAGCAACAACATGGAGGAGCACACTTGAGAGACAGAGGTCGAGAAGTGAGTTGCATACCCTTACCTCTGTTCTCGATAAATTCTTGTTTTTTATTCCATTATTTGAAATTCGAGGATGAATTTTTATAAAGGGAGAAGATTGTAATGTCCCTATATTTTAAATTATTTAAAATATATTTTAAGATATGCAGTGTTAATAATATTTTAAATGTTATTTATATATTATCATTATTTATGAATAATATTCGTTCTTTTACATTAAATATTTTCTTACGTAAAATAATTTATTTGGAAGTTTTATTATTTAAAAATATTAAATTTATTATCATTGCTATTATTATTATTATTGTTGTTGTTGTTGTTATTTTATGCATGTGCATATGTGTGTGTGTGTGTGTGTGTGTGTGTGTGTGTGTGTGTATAAAAGAGGGTCAACAGCTTAAAAAACCCAAGTTAACTCCTTCTCTCCCCCACCCATTTCTTCTTTTTCTTCTTTTTTTTTCTTCTTCTTTTTTTTCTTCTTCTTCTTTTCTCCCTTGTCCACCATTGCAGTGCCACCTGAAGCTTCACCAGCCATAGTCTGAGCGCCTGAGCCACCAACAACACCATGCAAGCTCATCACCTTCCTCCCTATCTGCTCTTATCGCCTCTTGGAGCCCTGCCAACGCTGAAATCCGTTTGTGCCGAGAGGTAGGTACTGTAGCTCCATTAGATTTTTGGTTGATTTAGCTCAAGTTTTTTTGGCTCTTTAAACATCTCTCAATGTGTACTTCTTGATTCTCAAGTCGTTCTGACTTTACAACATTCGGATTATGAGTTATCTCTAAGTTTATTTTATGTCTATTTTAGGTTTTTATTTTTTATTTTTGGTTTGTTCTTGTTTGATTCATGATAATTCCCTTAAGTAATGTTGAAGTATGCATCCTTAGCTTCCTAAATATATTTTTAGTTTATTTTTTGAATTTATTTGAATTATGGGTAAATATTGAATTTTTTATATTTAAAAATACATTTTTATTAATTATGTGATTTATATATTTTGTATAGAAATTATGATAAATTGCATAGTTAATTTAAATTATTAGCTTTGAACATGAGAAAATAAATTTTCACTAATTTTTAGTATTTTTGATTAATTTTTTAATAATATTAGGTATTATGTAATTTTTGGATTTATGGGTAAATTAGGTGTTTTTATTGAAATTATAGTTAAATAATATGTTTTATATAATTTTGGAATAATAAATAGTATTAAAATATTTTTTTACGAATTATTTACTATTTTTAACTAATTAACACTAATTTTTGAAAATATATTCAAATAATAATTTTATATACTATTTTTGTGATTAAATAAGTTTTTAACCATTTTTATTATATATATAACCTATTTGAGTAATTAATTGTGAATTTTACTATCTTATGTTAAATAATTGAAAAGTCATATTTTTTTATTAATATTATATAATTTATTTGAGATTTTATTTAATTATTGTGCAAATAATTATATTTAATATCTTTGATGTTTAAATATATTATATTGTGAATATTTATTGATATTGATGGATTTTAATGATTTTATTAAATTACTATTTAATATTGATTTTTAATGAATTGTGAACTTCGGTTGGGAATTTGAGTAGTTCGGGAGTTATTTGGAAGTGTGTTTTTCTTGCAGGATCGGCTCTACTTTTTAGTAAAAAGATGTTTGTTTTATAAAGGAGACTCTATCGATTTTTCAATAGAATTCTCATAAAACTTGATGTCGGGTCGATCTTTAGTTTTTGTATTTTAGCTAAGTTTTGATTCTTCGATCGAGTCTTCCTAGGAGTATGAGTTAGGAATATATTCTGATATTTGTTATTATTATTTATTTTTCTAGTTGCACCAAGACCGAAGTCTGTCGGACCATGCCCGTCAAGTTTGTCTCGAGGAGCACAAACCTGTGAGTTTTTATTTTATATATGCATTGCATATAGGATGCAAGATTATGACCATTCACATTTTCATTATCTATTTAAACATGAATTATTTCATTAAATGATTTGGTATATTTTTTGTATACTTTTAGTATATTTTTAGTATATATGATATATATGTGACATATATGCTTAGTATGTTTTTAGTATATTTTGCATATATGTGACATGTATATGTTAGTATGTTTTGGTATATATTCAATATATTTTGACATATACTCGGCATATATATTTAGTATATATATTTTGTATATATATGCAACGTATATATTTGATTTATTATTAATATGCATTTGGTATATTTATGGTTTATTTTGGTATATATGTGGCATATATCTTTGGAATATTTTTAGTATATGTTTGGTATATTTCTAGTATATAACGGTATATTCCATTATTGTCACGACCCAAAACAGGGGCCATGACCGGCGCTAGGGAACGGGAATTCTTTCGAATCCGGAACCCGTAGCAAGCCTAAAAATAAAATAAATCATGCAATAATAACAATAACCATGTATTATGCAGCGGAAATAAAAATCTTAAATATTACAATATCATTTTCATCACTGGATTTAAATAAAATCTCATCTCATAGATACATAATCTCTTTAGTACAAATCCAGTTTTTATATAATACATCTCTTTTAAAATAAAATGCATGAAATCCAATACTTTAATTCACAACTACTGCAGTGTCTAGATAAAATAAATAAGACTCAAGTAGACAGTTTACATAAAGAAGTCGGGGCGGAAGAAATCCGGCGTATTGACCTGCTACTGAGGTCTGAGGATGTTGACTCTCCTGAAAAATAGTCAACGGAGGGGAGTCAGACCTCACTGAGTGAATTACTATAATATATATACATACACACTAAATGATAATGCATACAATCAACAGTATATATATATCTAGTATATATATACAGGCAAATACACACAAATGCAGAAAATCATTTTATATATTTTATTGAAAATCATCTTTTATGAAGGATCACATAGAACCCTAGAATATCACAACCTCAAAAAGTAGTGTTAAACAACACTCTGGCCATACAGGCTCACTTATCCAAATATATCCACTTAATCCATTTAGACAGTAGACTGGCCCCGAGACACTAAGTCAACCGAGCTCCAGCAATCTGACTGCCAGTGTGATTGGCCCCCGAGACACTTGGTCAACCGAGCTCCAGCAATCACACCCACAAACCACATCTCACATATATCAATAATCATAATCAATCAATATCCACAATAATCTAATAATATAACCTAAAGCTATAGGCGTACCGGTACGTACTCGGTCCTAGTGCTGCCCACTAGGTAGCATGTTCTATTGATATCCTTCATTAATAAATAATATAAAACATTCATTCACAATAAATGATGCATGAATTTAAATGAAATAGCAATATAATCCATATATATACCGGAAATATACCAAAAGTAAACCAGGTATATTTCGAGTATATATATATGTCAAATACATTCAATCAAATTATAAATTAAGCTGGAAATATATTTAAAAACATTTTAAATATATTTTATTCACAAAATATGCATATAATTTAGTATATATCAAAAATAAATCAAAAGTATACTTAATGTAAACTTAAGAAATAATCAAATTATTTATGCATATTTAATCAACATAAAACATGCATTTCTAAATCATGCATCCTAAGTATATATATATAGTATAGTAACTCACCTAGTGCGCTCCACGAGACAGGTCCGATGCGCCTGGTCCACTAGCCCTCGATCTCGGCGCAACTAAACAAGAAATAAGTAATCAACATCAGAATAACCCTAACAGAAATCCTAGAATTCAATCTAGAGTATTAAACATAGAATCGAAAATTTAGGGTTCGACTGGATATCACGTTTTACGAGAATTCTACCGAAAATCCGACAGAACCTCCCCTGTAAAACGGACATCTCTCTACTCAAAAGAGTAGAGCCGACCCTGCAAAGAAATACACTTCGAAATACAAGCTCAACAAACATCCACAACCCCTCGGTTGGACTCCAGACTACAATCTGTCGACCGGGGTCCACAAACACAGAATAATTCCAGATATAACAAAAATATCCTTAAATCACAGAAATACATCTCATAGGTAAAAATTACATAATTAACCTTGAAACACTATAAAAACCGATTAAAACTCATTTTATTAGAAAAACCGTATATTATATATAATTGAAAATAATTCACGAAAAATAGTTTTAATTAGTTAAAAATACTAAATATTTTGTAGAAATCATTTTTATACCTTAAATAACTATTAAAACCAATTAAATTACATTTTTAGACAATTTAGGGTAAAATTACCAAAATACCCCTATATATATAAATATACCTAAATTACTTCAAAAATTCACCAAAAATCATACAATTATTCAAAATTAATTTTCTCAACATATTTATCCATAATATTAACAATTAAACCCAATTAACCAATTAAATTCAAATAAAAACACATTTAACCTAATTTTCTCAAATTCACATAAACTCAAATAATTAAAAATAAATACTTATAAATTCATAAAAATTCCAAATAAATTCCTATAATTCATTTCAACACCTAATTTAACCATAAACTCAAATTTCATAATTTAAATAATTAATTTCAAAAAATTAGAAAATAATTTTAAAATATTCAAAAATACCCAAAAATCCAAACAATCTCCAAAAATTCTAAAAAAATTCATACATGTAGATTAAGCTACTAGGAACAACATTTGTGAAGGGAGTTTCCATGAATCATCCAATTCGAAGCTCAAAAAAATTGAAAACCCTAATGTGACCGAATTGAGTTTTAGCTCAAACCTCAAAATCCACTTGATTTCAGGCCGAAAGGAGCTTAGAATTGGAATCACCGGAGTTCAAGGAGTCGATGAAGACCGGCGGTGCACGAAATGGTGGCCGGAATCGTCGTCGACGGTAAAAAGCTCAACTTGCTGCCATGGCGGATTCCGGGCATTCCAGCGGGCTTCCGGCGGCCTGGTCACGTCGGAGAGGAAGAGGAAGGAAGGGGAAGGAGGTTGGCGGCAGCTGGTGGTGGCGAGGGGCGGTCCAGCGTGCTAGAATGGGAGGCGCAGTGAGGGTGAGCGATCGGGAGAGAAGAAGGAGAGGGAGGGGGCAAAATGGTAATTTTCCAATTCTTTTTGATTTTTGACAAATATATGTATATATATATACTTTATACTATATATTAAAATAATATTAAATTACACACATCAAATATACACCACACACATAAAATTTAATATTTTAATAATTTATACTAAATAAAATTAATTAAATAACAATAAAACAATTAAATACTTAATAAAATATTAGGGAAATAATAAACCCTAATTAAATAAATATACACACACCGGCTTTATTTAATAATTTAAAAATATGTGTGAGTTCATGCAAGTCCGTAAATACATTTAAAATAATTAATAATACATTGTTTACGTGAAAATTTCCCCGAAAATGCAAGTCCTGGGAAAATTTTACGTAAAGCACTGAAAATAATACACAATAATTAAAGTAGGTCTAAAATACATATTAACTCGTAAAAATATCATATAAAATACAGAAATCATTAACTCTGCATATCCTGGTACTGTGTAAAAATATTTTAAAAACACGGGATATTACAGTCTCCCCCCCTTACAAGAATTCATCCCCGAATTCCAGAAAACAAGATCAAGAAGGAAAGAGATACGGGTAAGAAGCTCGCATCTCAGCTTCAGTCTCCCACGTATGCTCCTCAACTCTGTCGCTACGCCACAGAACCTTGACCGTCGGAATCTGCTTCGATCGTAACTGTCGAACTTGATAATCAACGATCGCCACAGGTTCTTCCACAAATGTCAAATCTTCACTCACTTCCACACTGTCGGGCTGCAACACATGTGAAGGATCTGAGATATACTTCCTCAACATCGAGATATGAAATACTGGATGCACCTGTGACATACTCGGAGGCAAATCCAACCGATATGCAACAGTGACAACTCTCTCCAGAATCTCAAACGGTCCAATATATCTCGGTGCTAACTTACCCTTCCTGCCAAATCTCATCACACCCTTCATCGGAGATACTTTCAAAAAAATAAAATCTCCTACCTAAAACTCCACATCTCTGCGTCTAGGATCTGCATAACTCTTCTGTCTGCTTACTGCGGTCTCTAATCTGCGCTTGATCATGGTGACTTTCTCTGCAGCATCCTGAACCATCTCTGGTCCAGTCAAAGCTCTCTCACCAATCTCATCCCAACTCAACGGGGATCTACACTTCCTTCCATATAACGCCTCATATGGTGCCATGCCAATACTACTATGGTAGCTGTTATTATATGCAAACTCAACAAGCGACAAATGATCATCCCAGCTACCTCCCAAATCCAAGACACACATCCTCAACATATCTTCCAATGTCTGGATCGTCCTCTCAGACTGGCCATCTGTCTGAGGATGAAAAGTAGTACTGAAATCCAACCTAGTGCCCATCGCTTCCTGCAACTTCTACTAAAAACGAGAAGTAAACACCGAACCTCTATCTGACACAATGGACACAGGTACTCCATGAAGGCACACAATATGCTTCACATACAACTTCGCCAATCTAGCAACTGAATATGTGGCTTTCACAGGCAAGAAATGTGCAGACTTCGTCAATCTGTCTATAATCACCCAGATGGAATCATATCCATCCTTCGAACGAGGTAAACCGACCACAAAATCCATAGCTATCCTTTCCCACTTCCACTTGGGAATAGGAAGAGGCTGAAGCTTCCCAGAAGGCTTCTGATGTTCGGCTTTCACTTGTTGACACGTCAAGCACTTAGCAACATAATCAGCAACATCCTTCCTCAATCCATCCCACCAGTATAAATCTCTGATACTGTGGTACATCTTAGTAACACCTGGATGTACGCTGTAAGCTGTAGAATGTGCTTCCTCTAGGATCTCTTCTCTCAAATCATCCACATCAGGAACACACAATCTACCACTGATCCACAACACACCATCATCATCGAGTGTGAAATCAGTGAACTTCCCTGCTCGAACATTCTCTGCAAGCTCTCCCAGAATAGGATCTCGGCTCTGAGCTGCTTTAATCCTATCCCTCAGTACAGATCGTACTTTAAACTGAGCTAACAGTCCACCTGATCTACTAATCTTCATCATCAGACCTTGATCCACCAACAGATGCAACTCCTGGATCAATGGTCTCCTCTCAACACCGATGTGAGCAAGACTACCTGAGGACTTCCTACTCAAGGCATCTGCTACCACATTAGCTTTACCCGGATGGTAAAGAATCTCGCAATCATAGTCCTTCAACAATTCCAACCATCTTCTCTATCTCAAATTCAAATCTCTCTGCTGGAAAATGTACTTAAGGCTCTTGTGATCAGTAAATATCTCACAAGTCACCCCGTACAGATAATGTCTCCAAATTTTCAAAGTAAAGATCACTGCAGCCATCTCAAGATCATGTGTAGGATAGTTCTGCTCATGCTTCTTCAACTACCTCGAAGTATAGGCTATCACCCTTCCATTCTGCATTAACACACAACCAAGACCAATTCTAGAGGCATCACAGTAAACTGTGAACTTATCCACACTATTAGGCAAAGCTAATACTGGCGCTGTGGTCAACTTCTCCTTCAACAATTGAAAACTGTTCTCATAAGCTTCTGACCACTCAAATCTAACATTCTTCTGAGTCAAGCGAGTCATAAGGGCTGCTATCCTGGAAAAATCCTGCACAAACCGCCTATAATACCCGGCTAAACCCAAAAAACTCCGAATCTCCGTAACAGAAGTAGGTCTAGGCCATTCAAATACTGCCTCAACCTTCTGTGGATCAAGCTGAATACCTTCTTTAGACACTACGTGTCCAAGAAAAGAAACACTCTCCATCCAGAAATCACACTTCGAGAATTTAGCATAAAGCTGATGATCTCTCAATGTCTGTAGTACAATCCTCAAATGATATACATGCTCTTCCATACTCCTTGAATATACTAGTATATCATCAATGAAGACTACTACAAACTGATCCACATACGGTCTGAATACCCTATTCATCAGATCCATAAAAGCTGCTGGTGCATTAGTCAAACCAAAAGACATCACTAGAAACTCATAATGGCCATATCTAGTGCGAAAAGCTGTCTTAGGAATATCAGCTTCACTAATCCGCAGCTGATGATAACCTGACCTCAAGTCAACCTTAGAAAAGAATTGTGCACCCTGGAGCTGATCAAACAAATCATCTATCCTCAGGAGAGGATACTTGTTCTTCACTGTCACCTTATTCAGCTCTCTATAGTCAATGCACAGTCTCAGGGTACCATCCTTCTTCTTCACAAACAAGACTGGTGCATCCCAAGGGGAAACACTAGGTCTAATAAAACCCTTATCCAACAACTCTTGCAACTGCTCCTTCAACTCTCTCAACTCTGCAGGAGCCATACGATAGGGTGGCATAGATATAGGAGTAGTACCTGGAACCACATCAATATAGAACTCAATCTCTCTATGAGGTGGTAAACCTGGCAACTCCTCGGGAAAAACATCAGGAAACTCACAAGCAACAGGAACATCTGTAAGTGACAACTTCTCCACTGACGTATCCCTGACCAATGCCAAATACCCCTGACAACCTTTCTTCAACAACTTCCTAGCCGAAATAACAGAAATAAGATTCTGAGGTGCTGAACTCCTATCACCAACAAACTTAAAATCTTCTTCAGCAGGAATTCTAAAAGTCACCTCCTTATTCCTGCAATCTACCATGGCGAAGTGCTGAGACAACCAATCCATTCCCAAAATAACATCAAACTCCATCACATCCAACAAAATCAAATCAGCGGGTAATTCTCTATCTCCCACGAGAACTGGACAACCAGAAAGAACAATATCAGTGTCCAAAGAATCGCTTAGAGGAGTGGCAACAGATAAAGGAAAAGCCATCCTCGAAGCTTGCCAATAAGATTTAGAAGCAAAAACAGAAGAAACAAATGAATGCGTGGCACCCGGATCAAACAAAACCCAAGCATCCAGGTAACAAACAGAAACAATACCTGCCACGACTGCATTAGATGCCTGAGCATCCTGCTGAGTCATATGGAAGACTCTGGCCTGACCTCGACCTCCTTGCTGACTGGTAGAAGCCTGGCCAACACCTCTGGCACCTCCTCTAGTACCTCTACCACGACTCTGCTGTGGAACAAACTGAGTGGAACTCTGATGCTGGGCTGGTGGCAATTGAAATGGCACGGGTGCTGCACTAGCAATCGACTGCTGTGGAAATCGCGGAATCTGCTGCTGCTGATAACCAGAATAAGGACACGATCTGGCAAAATGTCCTGTCTGCCTGCATCTGAAGCATGTCAGTGGTGTCAGATAACACGGTCCCTGATGGACTCTACCACAAGTCTGGCAAACGCTAGCAGCTGATCCAGAACTACGACCACTGCTGCTGCTCGAAGCACCTGACCCAAATCTAAACGATCTACGCTGACCTCCACGGCCATGTCTACTGCTCCGATGCACTCGCTGCTGCTGTCTCTAACTCTACTGAGTCGAACCTCGCTGCTGACTACTCGATCCAACATGAAAACTCGAATATGGAGTAGCCTGCAATCCACTCGACTGAACTCCTAACTGGTAGTAATCAGGCATCGCTCCCTGCCTAACTAACCTCAGCTCAATCTCCTTAGCTAACTCAATCACAGACTCCAGAGTAAGACCTGCTGTAGGCATACCAGCAAAAGCTGAACCCAAACCAGTAACATAGGTAGTAACTGCGAAATACTGATCTCACATCAGATCCTCAGCATATCTACCCAGACGAAGAAACTCTCGGGTATACTCCTCTACTGATCGATCTCCACGAGAAATACTGGTCAATCGAAGACGATAACTCAAACGAAGAGGTTCTGGACAAAATCTCCTCATGAATTGCTCTCGAAACTGAGTCCATGTCATCGTCATCATGAAGGGCTGGATCATCTGAATAAACCAATCCAAAGCTGGTCCCTCAACAGACAACTCAACGATCATGATCCGCTGGTACTCGGTATGAGCAGTCCGAGTCCTCGTCTCAATCGCATGCAGAAAATCTAAAGGATCAGAAGTACCATCAAAAGCAATCCTGCCAACTCGGGCATAGAACAAAGCTGCCTCAGGGTCAGACATACCCTGCTGATAGGCAGGCTGAACAGGCTGAACAACTGGAGGAACAGGAACATCAAACTCAGGGTCAACAGGCTCCTCGTCCTGTAACTCTCTCTGCCTACGGCGACCTGCCGCTCCTCGAGGTCTACCTCTGCCACGACCTCTACGCCTATCTGGCGGCTCAGGAGGTAAAACCTCGTCCTGAAAAGACTCATCATCCTCGGCCTCAACGACCGGTGGAGCGACACGCGCTCGCCTCCTCATACTGAAAAGACAAACAGAAAAATTCAGACAAAACAGACAACGGAGGAATAACGCTGAAAACTACAGCAAAGAATACTTATCAAGACATACTCGAACCTAATACACTGCAGTAGTGACCAAAAGAAAAAAAACACAACTATAAAACTAGGGCCACAACTCACATAACTAAGCCCTGACACAGAACTCTGCTCTGATACCAACTTTGTCACGATCCAAAACAGGGGCCATGACCGGCGCTAGGGAACGGGAATTCTTTCGAATCCGAAACCCGTAGCAAGCCTAAAAATAAAATAAATCATGCAATAATAACAATAACCATGTATTATGCAGCGGAAATAAAAATCTTAAATATTACAATATCATTTTCATCACTGGATTTAAATAAAATCTCATCTCATAGATACATAATCTCTTTAGTACAAATCCAATTTTTATATAATACATCTCTTTTAAAATAAAATGCATGAAATCCAATACTTTAATTCACAACTACTGCAGTGTCTAGATAAAATAAATAAGACTCAAGTAGACAGTTTACATAAAGAAGCCGGGGCGGAAGAAATCCGGCGTATTGACCTGCTACTGAGGTCTGAGGATGTTGACTCTCCTGAAAAATAGTCAACGGAGGGGAGTCAGACCTCACTGAGTGAATTACTATAATATATATACATACACACTAAATGATAATGCATACAATCAACAGTATATATATATCTAGTATATATATACAGGCAAATACACACAAATGCAGAAAATCATTTTATATATTTTATTGAAAATCATCTTTTATGAAGGATCACATAGAACCCTAGAATATCGCAACCTCAGAAAGTAGTGTTAAACAACACTCTGGCCATACAGGCTCACTTATCCAAATATATCCACTTAATCCATTTAGACAGTAGACTGGCCCCGAGACACTAAGTCAACCGAGCTCCAGCAGTCTGACTGCCAGTGTGATTGGCCCCGAGACACTTGGTCAACCGAGCTCCAGCAATCACACCCACAAACCACATCTCACATATATCAATAATCATAATCAATCAATATCCACAATAATCTAATAATATAGCCTAAAGCTATAGGCGTACCGGTACGTACTCGGTCCTAGTGCTGCCCACTAGGTAGCACGTTCTATTGATATCCTTCATTAATAAATAATATAAAACATTCATTCACAATAAATGATGCATGAATTTAAATGAAATAGCAATATAATCCATATATATACCGGAAATATACCAAAAGTAAACCAGGTATATTTCGAGTATATATATATGTCAAATACATTCAATCAAATTATAAATTAAGCTGGAAATATATTTAAAAACATTTTAAATATATTTTATTCACAAAATATGCATATAA
Organism: Mallotus nudiflorus; assembly: GCA_947683625.1. Lineage (NCBI taxonomy): Eukaryota > Viridiplantae > Streptophyta > Magnoliopsida > Malpighiales > Euphorbiaceae > Mallotus > Mallotus nudiflorus. The sequence continues at coordinate 570,843 of CANTUR010001188.1, forward strand.
TTTAGTATATATCAAAAATAAATCAAAAGTATACTTAATGTAAACTTAAGAAATAATCAAATTATTTATGCATATTTAATCAACATAAAACATGCATTTCTAAATCATGCATCCTAAGTATATATATATAGTATAGTAACTCACCTAGTGCGCTCCACGAGACAGGTCCGACGGGCCTGGTCCACTAGCCCTCGGTCTCGGCGCAACTAAACAAGAAATAAGTAATCGACATCAGAATAACCCTAACAGAAATCCTAGAATTCAATCTAGAGTATTAAACACAGAATCGGAAATTTAGGGTTCGACTGGATATCACGTTTTACGAGAATTCTATCGAAAATCCGGCAGAACCTCCCCTGTAAAACGGACATCTCTCTACTCAAAAGAGTAGAGCCGACCCTGCAAAGAAATACACTTCGAAATACAAGCTCAACAAACATCCACAACCCCTCGGTCGGACTCCAAACTACAATCTGTCGACCGGGGTCCACAAACACAGAATAATTTCAGATATAACAAAAATATCCTTAAATCACAGAAATACATCTCATAGGTAAAAATTACATAATTAACCTTGAAACACTATAAAAACCGATTAAAACTCATTTTATTAGAAAAACCGTATATTATATATAATTGAAAATAATTCACGAAAAATAGTTTTAATTAATTAAAAATACTAAATATTTTGTAGAAATCATTTTTATACCTTAAATAACTATTAAAACCAATTAAATTACATTTTTAGACAATTTAGGGTAAAATTACCAAAATACCCCTATATATATAAATATACCTAAATTACTTCAAAAATTCACCAAAAATCATACAATTATTCAAAATTAATTTTCTCAACATATTTATCCATAATATTAACAATTAAACCCAATTAACCAATTAAATTCAAATAAAAACACATTTAACCTAATTTTCTCAAATTCACATAAACTCAAATAATTAAAAATAAATACTTATAAATTCATAAAAATTCCAAATAAATTCCTATAATTCATTTCAACACCTAATTTAACCATAAACTCAAATTTCATAATTTAAATAATTAATTTCCAAAAATTAGAAAATAATATTAAAATATTCAAAAATACCCAAAAATCCAAAAAATCTCCAAAAATTCTAAAAAAATTCATACATGTAGATTAAGCTACTAGGAACAACATTTGTGAAGGGAGTTTCCATGAATCATCCAATTCGAAGCTCAAAAAAATCGAAAACCCTAATGTGACCGAATTGAGTTTTAGCTCAAACCTCAAAATCCACTTGATTTCAGGCCAAAAGGAGCTTAGAATTGGAATCACCGGAGCTCAAGGAGTCGATGAAGACCGGCGGTGCACGAAATGGTGGTCGGAATCATCGTCGACGGCAAAAAGCTCAACTTGCTGCCATGGCGGATTCCGGGCATTCCAGCGGGCTTCCGACGGCCTGGTCACGTCGGAGAGGAAGAGGAAGGAAGGGGAAGGAGGTTGGCGGCAGCTGGTGGCGGCGAGGGGCGGTCCGGCGTACTGGAATGGGAGGCGCAGTGAGGGTGAGCGATCGGGAGAGAAGAAGGAGAGGGAGGGGGCAAAATGGTAATTTTCCAATTCTTTTTGATTTTTGACAAATATATGTATATATATATACACTTTATACTATATATTAAAATAATATTAAATTACACACATCAAATATACACCACACACATAAAATTTAATATTTTAATAATTTATACTAAATAAAATTAATTAAATAACAATAAAACAATTAAATACTTAATAAAATATTAGGGAAATAATAAACCCTAATTAAATAAATATACACACACCGGCTTTATTTAATAATTTAAAAATATGTATGAGTTCATGCAAGTCCGTAAATACATTTAAAATAATTAATAATACATTGTTTACGTGAAAATTTCCCCGAAAATGCAAGTCCCGGGAAAATTTTACGTAAAGCACTGAAAATAATACATAATAATTAAAGTAGGTCTAAAATACATATTAACTCGTAAAAATATCATATAAAATACAGAAATCATTAACTCTGCATATCCCGGTACTGTGTAAAAATATTTTAAAAACACGGGATATTACAATTATAGTGAATGCCATTATGTTTTAAATGATGCATTTTATTATTTTCTATAAATATGTGATTTATATGAAGGATATCAATAGAACGTGCTACCAAGTAGACTACGCTAGGATTGTTGCACAACAGTATGGTAGAATTAGGTTGAAATTTTAATGTTTGATTATGAATGAGAATATGGAGATTATTGGTTATTGGAAAGGGCGACTGCGGATCCTCGGTTGACCTAGTGTACTCGGGGTCAGTCTACTACCTTAAGTTGGATAAATGAATACTTTGAGTTTTGGATAAGCCAGTTCACTATTGATTTTATGATTGAGGTTGTGAATATGTTAGGGTTCTATTTGATCCTTCAATTAAATAAATGTTTTTTGCATTTATTATACATAAAAGCGGATTTTAGCATCTGTGTGAAATGTCTATATATATTTATATATATATTGATGCTTGACTGTATATGACTTTAGTTTATATGCATATATATTATAATAATTCACTCAGTGAGGTCTGACTCCCTTTAATTTTTTTATCAGGAGATTCCTCATCATCAGACCTCAGTAGTAAACCTCTTCATCGATCTTCTTCAGCCCTGGCTTGATTATGTAAATTTATTATCTGAACTCTTATTCTACTCTAGAGGCTGTAATAGTAGTGTATTGTATCAGTAGTGTGTTGTTTTAGTTTTTTTGAGATTTTTGTATCAAAATACTATATGAATATTTTTATTATGATATGACATTTAAGTATTTATTTTTATATTGATTAAATTTTTATTTTTTGTATTTTTTTATTTATTGCACGTGTTTTTATTTTTAATTCTAGCATATTTTTTTATTTATTATACGTGTTTTTATTTTTAAGGCTTGCTACGGGTTCCGGATTCAAAAGAATTTCCGTTCTCTAGCATCGGTCATAACTCCCATATTGGGTCATGATAGGACAAGCCACCAGCGATGATCGAACCTTTGTTGTTGCTATTGTAGTTCTAGTTGTTTCCGACAATGGACAAGCATGCTACAGGTGGTGGGAGGGAGAGGAGAAGGAGGGGAGGTGATGGTGGTAGGTGGTGGCTGTAGGTGGATACCAGTGAAGATGGCTAGGTGGCGCGCTGGTGGTCTGCAAAAACTAGGGAGTGGAGGGAAAGAAGAAGGATTAAATAAGAAATAAAGAAAAGGAAGTATGGAAGAAAAAATCATGTTCCTGACCCATATATATATACATACATATAGTACACCACATAAACACATGCATAAATAATGATACTAATAGTAGTAGTAGTAGTAGTAGTAGTAATAATAATAATAATAATAATAATAATAATAACTTCCAAATAATTTCCTCTATGTAACAAAATATTTAAAATAAAATAAATAAATATTATTCACAAATAATGATAATATATAAATAAAAATTTAAAATATTATTAACACTGCATATCTCAAAATAATTTTATATAATTTAAAATAAAGGGTCATTACAATCTTCCCCCCTTATAAAAATTCGTACTAGAATTTCAAATAAAAGAATATAAAATAGAAATTCATTAAGGAAAGAGGGGTCGGCCACCCGCATCTCGGCATCAATCTCCCAAGTAAGCTCCTCCATGTTATTGCTCTACCACAACACGTTGACCATCGGAATCTGCTTTGAACGCAATTCATAAACTTGATAATCGACTATTACAACTGGATCATCCTCGTACGTCAGGTCTTCATTCACTTCCACACTCTCAGATTGGAACACATGTGAAGGGTCTAAAACATACTTCCTCAGCATCGAGATACGGAACACTGGATGCACTTGAGAGAGATTCAAAGGCAAAGCCAACTGATATGCAACCATGCCCACTCTCTCTAAAATCTCAAAGGTCCAATATATCTCGGTGCTAATTTCCCCTTCTTGCCAAACCTCATCATACCCTTCATCAAAGACACCTTTAGAAACACATAGTCTCCAACCTGAAACTCCATATCTCTACACTTTGGATCCACATAGCTCTTCTGTTTGCTAGCTGTAGTCTATAATCTCCTTTTAATCATAGCAACCTTCTCTGTTACATCCTAAACCATCTTAAGTCCAGTCAACGCTCTCTTCAATCTCATCCCAACACAAAGGAGATATACACTTCCTTCCGCATAAAGCTTCATACGGTGCCATCTCAATACTATTATGGTAGCTGCTATTATAAGCAAACTCTACTAGCAACAAATGATCATAGCCTTAGCATATCCTCAAGTGTCTGGTTCATCCTCTTAGATTGACCATCTATATGAGGCTAAAATCAAGCCTTGTGCCCATTGCTTCCTGTAACTTCTACCAAAATCATAAGGTAAATACTAAACCTCCATCAGATACAATGGAAATAGGCACACAATATGCTTAACATACAGCTTAGCCAATTTAGCTACAAAATAAGTGGTTTTAACTAGCTAGAAGTGAGCTAATTTGGTTAACCTATCCATAATCACCCAAATGGAATTATATCTAGCCTTTGAATAAGGTAACCCAACCACAAAATCCATAGCAATTCTCTCTCATTCCCATTCAGGAATAGGAAGAGGCTATAGCTTCCCAGAAGGCTTCTAATGCTCAGCTTTCACTTACTGACATGTCAAGCACTTAGAAACATAATCAGCTACATCCTTCTTCAAACCAACCACTAGTACAAATCTCAGATGTTGTAGTACATCTTAGTAACACCTGGATGTACACTATAAGCTGTAGAATGTGCTTCTTCAAGGATCTCTTCTCCCAAATTATCCACATCAGGAATGCATAATCTACCACTGATCCATAAAAAACCTTCATCATCAAGTGTAAAATCAGTGAACTTCCCCTCATGAACATTCTCCTCAAGCTTAACTAGAATATGATTTGGGCCCTGAGCTTCTTTAATCCTATCTCTCAACACTAATCGAACTTTGAACTGAGCTAGCAATCCACCTGATCTGCTAATCTTCATCATCAGACATTGATCCACCAAATCATGCAACTCTTGGTTCAAAGGTCTCCTCTCTACACTAATATGAGAAAAACTACCCGAGGACTTCCTACTTAAGGCATCTGCTACCACATTAGCCTTGCCTGGATGATAAAGAATATCGTAGTCATAATCCTTTAGGAGTTGTAACCATCTCCTCTGCCTAAAGTTCATATCTCTCTGCTAGAAAATGTACATCAAGCTCTTATAATATGTGAACATCTCACAAGTCACCCTGTACAAATAATGTCTCCAAATCTTAAGAGCAAAGATCACTACAGCCATCTCTAGGTCGTGAGTAGCAAAATTCTATTCATGCTTCTTCAACTACCTTGAAGCATAAGCCATCACCCTACCATTTTTCATTAACACACAACCTTGGCTGACTTTAGAGGCAACACAATACATAGTGAACTTATCTTCTCCATTAGGTAAAGCCATAATTGGAGTTGTGGTCAACTTCTCCTTTAGTAACTGAAAACTATTCTCACAAGCATCTTACCACATAAAATTCACATTCTTCTAAGTTAGGCAAGTTATAAGAGCTGTAATTATAGAGAAATCCTACACAAATCTCCTATAATATCCAACCAAACCTAGAAAACTTTAAATCTTTATGATTGTCATTAGTCTGGACCAAACACTGCCTCAATCTTCTATGGATCAACCTGAATACCATCTATACTACGTGTCCAAGGAATGCAACATTCTCTAATCAGAAATCACACTTCAAGAATTTAGCATAAAGTTGATGTTCTCTTAATATCTGCAGTACTGTCCTCAAGTGATATATGTGATCCTCCATACTCTTCGAATACACCAATATATCATCAATGAACACTACCACAAATGATCTGAATACCTTATTCATTAGATCCATAAAAGCAGCTGGTGCATTAGTCAACCTGAATGACATTATCAGAAACTCATAATGGCCATATCGAGTGCAGAATGCCATTTTAGGAACATCGGCTTCATTGATCCGTAACTGATGATAACTTGACCTCAAGTCAATCTTAGAAATGTCTAGAACATCTAAAATGGTGTCCTCTAAAATCCTCATGACTAAACACCTCCCAGTTGATAATAATTAGGCATAACTCCCTGCCTGACCAGTCTGAGCTCTATCTCCTTGGGCAACTTGATTACAAACTCAAGAGTAAGGCCTGTAGTAGGCATCCTAATGAATGCAGAACCCAGTCCAATGACATACATCGTAATGATGAAATACTGATCTCGCATTAAGTCCTCTGCATATCGACCCAGTCTGAAGAACTCTCTGGTGTAGTCCTTTACTGATCTGTCACCTTTGGTAATACTCATCAGCCAAAGTCTGTAACTCCTCCATATAGACTTTGGACAGAAATGCCTTATAAACCTCTCTCGGAACTGAGCCCAAGTCATCATCATTATATGCTACTGAATAACCTGAACAAACCAATCTAGGGTTGTTCCCGCAACAAACAACTCAATGATCATAATTTGTTAGTACTCAATGTGAGTAGTCTGATTCCTTATCTCAATGGCATGTAAAAAATCAAGAGGGTTCAATATCCTGTTGAAAGATATCTTACCGACTCTAGCATAAAACAACGCTGCCTTAAAGTCAGACATAGCCTGCTAATAGACAGGTTGCATTTGTGATGCAATTAGAGGTATAGAAAATTCCTCGAACTCCTTCTCTACAGGTTCCTCATCTGGTAGATCTCTCTATCTACGGTGACCTACTGCTCCTCGAGGTCTACTTCTACCTCCACCTCTGCACCTAGCTGGCAGCTCAGGAGGTAAAACCTCATCCTGAAAGGACTCATCATCCTCGGTCTCAACGACTAGTGGAGTAACACGTGCTTGCCTCCTCATTCTAAAAAGATAAAAACCAACAAGATTTAGATAAAACATACAACAATAGACAACCTAATGATTACGCAGAGTACTAAATCGAGAAAAACTTATCGAAAACATAATTGAACCTAATTTACTATAGTAGTTTCAAAGAAAACACAACTCTTAAAACCTAGGTCCATAACACTAATAAACTAGGCTCTATTACCAATTTTGTTATAACTCAAGCCATGAGTCATGACTGACGGTAGGGAACGAGAATTCTTTTGAATCTGGAACCCATAGCAAGCCTTAAAAATAAAAACACATGTAATAACAATGTAAAAATACACCAAAATTAAAATTTTATTTAATATAAAAGAAAATCTTTTATATCATACATAATAAAAATATCTCATACAAGATTCAGGTACAAAATCTCAAACCAAAACAACACACTTCTATTACAATAACACTACTACTGCAATTTCTAGAATAAAAACAAGAGTTCATATATAAAATTTACATAATCTAGCCAAGGCTAAAGAAGACCGATGTAAAGTACTACTAAGGAGCTCTAAAGAAAAAGAAGAAGATCCTGTAAAAAAATATTAAAGGGAGTCAGACCTCACTGAGTGAATTATTATAATATATATACATGCAACCTAAAGTCATATACATTCAAGCATTAATATAAATATAAATATATACAGGCTATCACGACCCAAACTAGGAGTCATGACCGGTGTTAGGGAACGAGAATTCTTTCGAATCTGGAACCCGTAGCAAGCCTTAGAAAATAAAATTGTGCAATAAATAAATAAAAAGTACAACATAATTAAAAAAAATTTGAATTAATATATAAAATAAATACTCCAAATCCTTTCATAAATAAACATATTCATATAATGTTCAAATACAACATTCTGAGTATTTAATATCAAAATAAAAATAATACTCTTCTGATACAATAACACTACTACTGTAGTTTCTAGAATACAATTCAGAGTTCAAATTATACATTTACATAAAATAGTCGGGATGGAAGAATGCCGATGAAGAACTATACTACTAAAGTCTGACGATATAGGATCTCTTGAAAAAAAAATAAGGGGGGTTAAACCTCACTCAGTGAATTATTATACTATATATACATGCAATCTAATTATATATATATATATATATATATATATATATATATATATATATATATATATATGTATGTATATTTACGCATTTCACACAAATGCCAAACTCTACTTTTGTAAATATATTAAATGCAGAAAACATTTATTTTAATACATTAAGGATCAAATAGAACCCTATTAATCGCAACCTCAATCAATCATATAATCACTCTAGCCATACAGGCTCACTTAAATCCAAATAGATTACTTATTCCAATTTTGAAAGTAGACTGGCCCCGAGACATTAAGTCAACCGAGCTCCCCCAGTCTGACTATTAATGTGATTAGCCTCGAGACACTTGGTCAATTGAGCTCCCTCAATCACACCCTTATTCACATCACATCTCAGTCAAATCAATCAAATTATAATCAATCAAATCATAATCACTATAATTAATTCCTCACTCATACCTAAATCTATCGCACCGGTACGTACATGGTCCTAGTACTGCCCACTAGGAAGCACATTCTATTGATATCCTTCATTTATAATAAATCATTCATAAGGAAAATAAATAATGTAGAATAACATTCATAATAGTAAAATAAACCTAAAATAAACCAAGTATATTTCGGGTATATATATATCAAATAAAACATGAAATATACTAAAGATAAACCATTAATATAATTTAAAATAATTTAAGTATGTTTCAATAATATAACATGCATTTACTTAAAAATATACCTAAATATACTAAAGATATACCCTAAGTACACAAGTCATTTAATAAAACAATTATGCATAAATATTCATTTAAAACATGTATATGTACTAAAACATGCATTTAGGTTTGACACATATCCAAAAATATACTAATCATCTAGCATGCATATATAAAAAAAAAATAAACCCTAAATATACCAATAACATGTTAGGTTTAAATCAATAATAAAACATGCATTTATTTGGAAATATATCAAAGATATACCAAAAATATACTTAAAAACAATTTAAGTACAAATCAATAATATGGCATGCAGTTATTTAAGAATAAACCAACAATATACTAAAAATACACCTAAAGTATACTATTCATTTAAATAAACAATTATGAATGAATATACATTTAAAACATGTATATATACTAAAATATAATAAACATAACCCTAATCATATTATAAATTAAATTACTTTCAAAAAAAACATATAATGAAAATGAAAAATCCTAAGTCATGCATTCTAAATGCAATACATATATAAATAGTATAATAACTCACAGATTCGTGCTCCACGACACATACTCAACGGGCCTAGTCCGTTAGGCCTCGGTCTCGGCACAGCTAGAAAAATAAAATAGCAACAACCATCAGAATAAATTTCTAACTCTACGCTTCTAGGATTACTATAGAAAGACTCAATCAAAAATTCAAAACTAGACTTGGACCGGTTGTCACGTTTTATGAGAAATCTATCGAAATTTTGGCAGAGTCTCCTCTATAAAACGGACATCTCCCTACAAAAGTAGGGCCGATCCTGCACAAAAAATACACTTCTAAAATCACAAAACACAACACCTCGAGTTGTGACCCTAAACTCCACAAATCCTCAACCGAGGTTCACAATTCACAAATCCACAATATTAACAGTAAAATAATAAAAATCATTAAAAACCCATAAAAATATTTAAAAACTTTATTTTCCAACTAAAACATAAAAGTCTAATTTAAAATGGTATTTGATAATAACATTTTTTTTAAATGGAATAAAATTCCTATTTTACAATTAAATTAACATAAATTATAAATAATATTTGAGATCATAATTTAGCATCACAAAAATAATAAAATACACATTAAATCTCAAAATAACAAATACACTTATTATTTACATAATATTCCCAAAATTGACACAATTTAACTAATAAAATCTCAAATATTATATAATATTAATAAAAATTAAATTTTACAATTATTCAACATAACATAATAAAATTCATGTTTAATGCTTAAATAGTTTAATTATACAATAGAATTAGTTTAAACTCATTTTATTTCCAAAATAATATATAATATGTTATTTGAAAACGATTTTTGAAAAAAAATAGTATTAATTAGTTAAAAATAGAAATAAATTTGTAAAAATCATTTTAATACCTCAAATAATTATAAAATCAACTAAACATAATATTTAACTATAATTAACACAAAATTACACATTTACCCCTATAATATAAAATATCCATTATACTAAATAATTTCCTCAAAAATTATAGAAACTCATTAAAATTATATAATCAACATATAATATACTAATATCAACCAAAACACATTTTTAACCAATAATTTCTATAAAAATACATATTTAACCTAATAGTTCAAAATACACATAATTTAAATAAAATTCCATAAAAATTATATAAATTCATAAAAATTATTCTCTCAACAAATAACATTCTAATATTAACTAAAATACACAATTAAACTCTAATTTCAACCAAAAATACACATTTAACTCAATATTCCAAAATGTACATAAACTACAAATATTTATAAAAATTATATAATAATCCCAAAAATTAATTTTTCAACACCACACTTAATAACAATATATAACAACAATAATTTAACCAAATTCCTAATTTAATTAATTAATTAATGAAAAATTCATTTTTAATAATTAAAATATTCAATAATTAACCAAAAATCAAACAAAATCAGAAAAATAAATTAAAAATATCTATGAGTAGATTAAGATGCATAGATCATCATCTCCAAAAGAAATTATCAATAATTCATTAAACTTGTAATATCCCGAGTTTTTAAATATTTTTTTATTGCATCGGGATATGCAGTGTTAATAATTTATATATATATATATATATATATATATATATATATATATATATATATATATATTTATGATATTTTATGAGTTTGTTGTTTGTTTAAAGCTAATTTTAATTATTTTATATTATTTTAAGTACTTTACGTAAAATTTTTCCAGGAATTGTATTTTCGGGAAAATTGACACGTAAATAATTTAATACTATTTATTTTGACTAGTTTTATGAATTTGCATGAACTCATATATAATTTTAAAGTGCTAAAATAAATTTTATATATGTGTACTTATTTAACTTAATTAGAGCTTAATTAATTTCCTTAATTTTATTATTTAATTTTTGTATTAATTAATCAATTTTAAGTGTATAAATTATTAAATATATTAAAATATTTGTGTGGTGAGTATTATTTGTGTGTGGGAATATATATATATTACTATAATATAGTGTGGACATATATATATATACATATATACACAAATTTTAATCAAAAAAAACAAAAGTTGCCTTAATTACAGTTTTGCCCCTCCTTCATCTTCTTCCTCCCAAAACGTTTTCAGCAATTTCAAGCTGGTTTTCTTTGCTGTCACTGTGCTTTCCGGTGTGCCACCTTCCCTTCCAGCCATTCCCGACGTCCCAAGCTCCCATTTTCGGCGTTGTTTGGCCGGATTTTCATCAAGAAGCCAAAAATCGACTTAGCTCCGACCAAGCACTTTCCGACCACCAAATTTGATGCTGTCAGTCTCTATCTTCTCCTTGAGCTATGGTGAGTGTGATTCCAAACTTTTTTTCACTTGATTTGGTCTAGAATTACTTAGGTTTTAATTTCTTCAAATCAACCATTTTGGGTTTCAAATTTTTTTTTAACTTTAATTTGATTGATTCATGAAAAATTCCTTCACAAACTTTGTTCCTGGAAGCTTAATATACATGTTATAATTTTTTTAGAATTTTTTGAATTTATTTTAATTTTTGTGAATTTTTGATTATTTTATTATTATTTTCTAATTTTCGAAAATTAATTAATTAAATTATGAAATTGTGTTTTATGGTGATTATAGGAGTTGAAATGAATTATAGAAAATTATTTGTAATTTTTGTGAATTTTTATGTATTTATTTGGAATTTATTAAGTTTATGTAATTTTGAAAAATAGGGTTAATTATGTGTTTAATTGAACTAAATTCGTAAATTGAGTATATTTATTGATATTATTGAATTATATGTTGAGAAATTAATTTTTGAGTAATTATATAATTTTTGGTGAATTTTTGAACATTTATAGTGAATATATATAGGGGTATTTTTGTAATTTTACACTAAATTGGTTAAAAATATAATTAAATTGGTTTTAATAATTATTTGAGCTATAAAAATGATTTCTGAAAATTTTTAGTATTTTTAACTAATTAAAACTATTTTTCGTAAATTATTTTCAAATTATATATAATATACTATTTTTCTAAATAATTGGGTTTTTATTGATTTTTAGTATGTTTTAGGGTTAATTACATAATTTGGATTTATAAAATATATTTTTATTATATAAGGGCATTTTCGGTGTTTTATAATTATTATGTGAATTGTGAACCTCGGTCGGTGAATTGTAGTTTGGAGTCCGATCGAGGATTGTGGTTGTAATTTTGTGTTTATTCCAAAGTGTATTTCTTAGCAGGATCGGCTCTACTCTTTGAGTAGAGAGATATCCGTTTTACAGGGGAGGTTCTGCTGGATTTTTGATAGAATTCTCGTAAAACGTGATATCCGGTCAAATTCCTATTCTAATTCTATGTCTAAAATTCTAGATCGAGTCTTTAGAATTTTCGTTAAATTTATTCTGATTTCATATTGTCATTTGTTTGTTTAGTTGCGCCAACACCGAGGCCTAACAGATCAGGCCCGCCGAGTTTGTCTCGTGGAGCGCTAACATGTGAGTTATTATACTGTATATATATGCACTGCATATAGGGTGCATTATTTAGAATTTTTCATTTTCATTGTATGTTTTAAAAATAATTTAAATTATAATATTTTGGTATATCTAGGGTTGCATTTTTATATATATGCATATTAAATAATTATGCATGTCAGTTTGATATATGCACATTAAACAATTAGGTTTAGGTTTAATACATTTGAGTAATATACACATGTTTTAAAATGTACACTTAGACATAATTATTTTATTAAATGATTAGTATACCTTAGGTATAGTTTTAGTAGATTTTAGGTTTATTCTTAAATAATTGCATGTTAAATTATAAACCTACACTTAAATATTTTTAAGTTTATTTTTGGTATATTTTTTATTTATTTCTGAATAAATAAATGTTTTATTATTAAATTAAACCTAGCACATTAGTGGTATATTTAGGGTTTATTTTTGATATATGCATGCTAGATAATTAGGTTTATTTTTAGTATATTTGTGAATATATGTTAAACACAAACACGTATTTAAATGAATATTTATACATAAATGTTTTATTAAATGATTTGTGTACTTAGGGTATATCTTTTGCATATTTAAATATATTTTTAAGATAATGCATGTTATATTATTGTTACTCATTTAAATTGTTTTTAACTATATTAATGATTTATCTCTAGTTTATTTCATATTTTATTTGACATATATATATATATATATATATATATATATATATATATATATATATATATATATATATATATATATACCTGAAATATACTGGATATATTTTAGGTATATTTTTGGTATATATATATATGGTTGGTTTTACTATTATGAATATTGTTCTACATTAATTATTTTCGAATGAATGATTTATTCGAAGTGAAGGATATCAATAGAACGTGCTTCCTAGTGGGAAGCACTAGGACCGTGTACATACCGGTACGATAGATAAGGATTGAGTGAGAGTTAAAATTGGGTGATTATAATTGATTTAATTGATTTGACTAAGATTAATGGTATGTTAGATAGTGTGATTGCGGGGCCAATCACACTGACAGTTAGACTGCTGGAGCTCGGTTGACTTAGTGTCTCGGGGCCAGTCTACTGTCCATAAGTGAATTGAATGATCTATTGGGTTGATTGAGATGTGAGGTGATAGATAGTGTGATTGTTGGAGCTCGGTTGACCAAGTGTCTCGGGGCCAATCACACTGACAGTCAGACTATTGGAGCTCGGTCGACTTAGTGTCTTGGGGCCAGTCCGCTGTCCAAATTGGAATAAGTGTTCTATTTGGAATCAAGTGAGCCT